>OX463227.1:159001009-159008509 GCA_949820135.1 Sylvilagus floridanus | reverse complement strand
CTAGCACTAGCCCTTACCCTAGCCCTAATTCCAACCCTAAACCTAAACCTAACCCTAAACCTAGCCCTAGCCCTAGACCTAACCCTTACCCTAATCCTAACCCTAGCTCTAAACCTAACCCTAGCACTAACACTAACCCTAACAATAAACCTAACCCTAACACTAGCACTAGCCCTAGACCTAACCCTAACCCTAGCACTAGCCCTGACACTAGCCCTAACAATAACCCTAACCCTAGCCCTAGACCTAACCCTAGCCCTAAACCTAACCCTAAACTTAACCCTAGCCCTAGACCTAACCCAAACCCTAACCCTAACCCTAACCCTAACCGTGGCCCTAACCCAAACCCTAGCCCTAGCCCTAGCACTAGCACTAACCCTAACCCTAGCCTAGCCCTAGCTCTAGCCCTAACCCTAACCCTAGCCCTACCCCTATACCTAGCCCTAGCCCTAGACCTAACCCTAACCTTAACCCTAACCCTAGCCCTAGCCCTAGCCTAAACCCAAACCCAAACCATAACCCTAAACCTAATCCTAACAATAGCCCTAGGCCTAGCCCTAGGTCTATCCCTAGCCTAACCCTAAAAATAACCTAGGCCTAGCCCATGCCCTAGCCCTAACCCTAACCTTAAATCTAACCCGAGCCCAGGCCCTGGACCTTACCAAAATCCTAACTGTAACCCTAGCCCTAAACCTGCTACTAGCCCTTATATTAACCCTAGACCTAACCGTAACCCTAGCCCCAACTCTAACCCTAACCGTAACCCTAACACTAGCCATAGCCCTAACCCTAGCACTAACATTAACCCTAACCTTAAACCTAAAGCTAGCGCTACTCCTAACCCTAGCCCTAACCCAAACCCTAAAAATACCTAGGCCTAGCCCTTGCCCTAGCCCTAACCCTAACCCTAACCGTAACCCGAGCACTAGACCTGGCCCTAGACCTAACCCTATCACTAACCCTAACCCTAACCAAAACCTAACCCTAACACTAGCCCTAGCACTAGAACTAACCCAAACCCTAACCCTAGCCCAAACACTAACCCTAGCACTAATCTAACCCTAGCACTAATCTATCCCTAAACCTGAACCTAACGCAAGCCCTAGCCCAAGTCCTGGCCTTAGCCCTAGCCCTAAACCCAACACTAACTCTAACCCTAGAACTAGCCCTAACCCTAACACTAACCCTAACCCTAGCCCTAGCCATTACCCTAACCCGAACCCTAACCCTAACCCTAAACCCAGCCCTAGCCCTAGCCCTAAACCTAAACCTAACCCAAACCCTAAACTTAACCCAAACACTCACCCTACCCCTAATTCTAACCATAGACCTAGCAATAACCCTAACCTTAACCCTAACACTAGATATAGCCTTAGCCCTAGCCGTAACCCTGACCGTAGCACTAACATTAGCATAGCGCTAAACCTAACCCAAACCCTAACACTAACGCTGGACTTACCCTAGCCCTAAAGTAACACTAACCCTAACCCTAGCCCTAGCCCTAGCCCTAATCCTAAACCTAGGCCTAACCTTTTCCTTAGCCCTAAACCTAACCCTAGCTCGAGCACCAACCCTAATAATAACCCTAGTCCTAGCCCTAAACCTAACCCTGACACTAGCCATAGCACCTAATACTAAACCTAACCATAATGCTAGCCCTAGCCCTAGACATAACCCTAAACCTAACCCTAGCCCTAAACCTACCCCTAGCCCTAACTCTCACCCTAACACTAACCCTAAACATAGCCCTAGCCACAGAACTCGCCCTAACCCTCACCCTAACCCTAAACCTGGCCCTAACCATAACCTTAACTCTAAAGCTATCCCTAGACCTAGCCCTAACCCTAAACCTAGGCCTAGTCCTAGCCCTAGCCCTAGCCCTAGCCCTAGCACTAACCCTAACCCTACCCTTGCCCAAGACTTAACCCTAACTCTAACCCTAACCCTATCCCTAGCCCTAACCCTAACCCGAAACCTAACCCTAACAGCAGCCCTAGCCCTAGACCTAACCCTAACCCTAACCCTAACCCTAGCCCTAATCCTAGCCCTAACTCCAACACTAAACCTAAACCTAATGCTAGCCATAGCCCTAGCCCTAGCCCGAGCCCTAACCCCAAATTAACCCTAGCCCTAGCCTTAGACCTAGCCCTAAAACTAACCCTAACCCTAGCCCTAGCCCTAGAACTAACCCTTACCCTAATCCTAATCCTAGCTCTAAACCTAACCCTAGCACTAACACTAACCATAACCCTTAACCTAAAGCTAGCCCTATCCCTAATCATAACCCTAACCCTAACCCTAGCACTACCCTGACACTAGCCCTAACAATAACCCTAACCCTAGCCCTAGCCCTAGCCCTAACCCTAGCCCTAAACCTAACCCTAACCCTAACTCTAAACCTAACCCTAACCCTAACCCTAGCCCTAGCCTTAACCCAAACCCTAACCCTAACCGTAATCCTAACCCTAGCCCTAGCCCTAGGCCTATCCCTAGCCCTAACCCTAAAAATAACCTAGGCCTAGCCCTTGCTCTACCACTAACCCTAACCTTCAATCTAACCCACGCCCTAGCCCTGGACCTTACCATAATCCTAACTGTAAACCTAGCCCTAAACCTACTCCTAGCCCTTACCTTAACCCTAGACCTACCGCAACCCTAGCCCTAACTCTAACCCTAACCGTAACCCTAGCCCTAACCAAACACTAACCCTAACCCTAATCCTAAACCTAGCCCTAGCCCTAGCTCTAGCCCTAACCCTAACCCTAAAATAACCTAGGCCTAGCCCTTGCCCTAGCCCTAACCCTAACACTAACTGTACCCCGAGCCCTAGCCCTGGCCCTAGACCTAACCCTATCCCTAACCCTAACCCGAAACCTCAACCTAACACTAGCCCTAGCCCTAGACCTAACCCTAAACCTAACCCTAGCCCAAACACTAAACCAAGCCCTAACTCTAACCATAAACCTGAACCTAACACAAGCCCTAGCCCAAGCCCTGGCCTTAGTCCTAGCCCAAAACCAACACTAACCCTAGCCCTAGCCCTAGCCCTAGCCCTAGCCCTAGCCCTAACCCTAGCCCTAACCCTAAACCTAACCCTAAACCTAAACCTAACCCTAGCCCTAGCCCTAGCCCTAATCCTAACCCTAACCCTAACCCTAACCCTAGCACAAGCCATAACCCTAACCCTAACCATAACCCTGACCCTAACCCTAATCCCAGCCCTAGCCCTAGCCCTAGCCCTAGCCCTAGCCCTAGCCCTAAACCTAAATCTATCCCAAACCGTAAACTTAACCAAAACCCTTACCCTAACCCTAATTCTAACCGTAGACCTAGCCCTAACCCTAACCTTAACCGTAACCCTAGCCCTACCCTAGCCCTAACCCTAACCGTAGCATTAACCCTAACCCTAACCATAGCGCTAGCCCTAACCCAAACTCTAACCCTAATGCTAGACTTAGCCCTAGCCCTAAAGTAACACTAAGCCTAACCCTAGCTCTAGCCATAACCCTTATCCTAACCATAACCCGAAGCCCAGAATTAGTCCTAGCTCTAGCCTTAACCGTAATCCTGGCCCTAGCCCCAGCCCTACTCCTAAGCCTAACCCTAACCCTAACCCTAACCATAACCCTAACCCTAAACCTAACCCTAGCCCTAGCCCTAGCTAGAGCCCCAAACCTAACCCTAAAAATAACCTAGGCCTAGCCCTTGCCCTAGCCCTAACCCTAACCCTAACCATAAGCATAACCCGAGCCCTAGCCCTGGCCCTAGACCTAACCCTATCCCTAACCCTAACCCTAACCTGAAACCTAACCCTAACACTAGCCCTAGCCCTAGACCTAACCCAAACCCTAACCCTAGCCCAAACACTAACCCTAGCCCTAACTCTAACCCTAAACCTGAACCTAACGCAAGCCCTAGCCCAAGTCCTGGCGTTACCCCTAGCCATAAACCCAACACTAACCCTAGCCCTAGCCCTAGCCCTAACCCTAACCCTAACCCTAACCCTACCCTTGCCCTAGACCTAACCCTAACCCTAAACTTAGCCCTAGCCCTAACCCTAACCCGAAACCTAACACTAACACTAGCCCTAGCCCTAGACCTAACCCTAACCCTAAACCTAACCCTAGCCCTAACTCCAACCCTAAACCTAAACCTAATGCTAGCCCTAGACCTAGCCCTAGCCCGAGCCCTAACCCCAAAGCTAACCCTAGACCTAGCCTTAACCCTAGTCCTAAACCTAACCCTAACCCTAGGCCTAACACTAGCCCTAGCCCTAACATAACCCTTACCCTAATCCTAACCCTAGCTCGAAAACTAACCCTAGCACTAAGACTAACCGTAACCCTATACCTAAAGCTAGCCGTATCCCTAACCATAACCCTAACCCTAACCCTAGCACTAGCCCTGACACTAGCCCTAATAACCCTAACCCTAGCCCTAGCCCTAGCCCTATCCCTAACCCTAACCCTAAAAATAACCTAGGCCTAGCCCTTGCCCTAGCCCTAACCCTCACCCTAACCGTAAGCCTAACCCTAGCCCTAGCCCTAGCCCTAAAGTAACACTATCCCTAACCCTAGCCCTAGCCCTAACACTAACCATATCACCAGACCCAACCCTAGCGCTAGCCGTAACCCTAAACCTAGCCCTACCACTTGCCGTAGCACTAGCCCTAGCCCTAACCCTAACCCTAACCCTAACACTAGCTCTAGCACTATCCCTAAACCGAACCCTATCCCTAACCCTAGCCCTAGTCCGAGACCTAACCCTAACCCTAACCCTAACCCTAGCACTAGCTCTGACACTAGCACGAAAAATAACCCTAAACCTAGCCCTAGCCTTAGCCCTAACCCTAACCCTAATCCTAGACCTAGCCCTAGCCCTAGCCCTAACCCTACCCTAGCCATAATCCTAACCCCAACACGAAACCTAACCCTAACACTAGCCCCAGCCCTAGACCTAACCCTAACCGTAACCTAGACCTAACCCTAACCATTACCCGTACCTTAAACCTAGCCCTAACCCTAACCCTAACCCTAGCACTAACCCTAAACCTAACCCTAAACCGACCGCTAGCCCTAACCCAAACCCAAACCCTATCCCTAACAATAGCCCTAATCCTAAACCTAACCCTATCTCGAGACCTATATCTAACCCTAACCCTAACCCTAGCTATGGCCCTAGCCCTAGCCCTAACCCTAACCCTAACCCTAGCCCTAACCGTAAACCTAACCCTAGCCCTAAACCTAACCCTAGCCCTAGCAATAGCCCTAACCCTAAACCTAAAAAGAAACCTAACCCTAGATTTAACTGTAACCCTAACCCTAACCCTAGCCATAACTGTAAACCTAACCCTAGCCCTAACCCTAAACGTAACGCTAGGCCTAGGCCTAACAATAACCCTAACGCTAGCCTTAACCCTAACCCTAGCCCATTCCCTAAGCCCAGCCCTAAGCCTAACC
The DNA here is from genome assembly GCA_949820135.1 of Sylvilagus floridanus. NCBI lineage: Eukaryota > Metazoa > Chordata > Mammalia > Lagomorpha > Leporidae > Sylvilagus > Sylvilagus floridanus. The sequence continues at coordinate 159,003,050 of OX463227.1, read as the reverse complement.
CTAGCCCTAGCACTAACCCTAACCCTAACCCTATCCCTAGCCCTAACCCTAGCACTAGACCTAGCCCTAACTATAAGCATACTCTAGCCCTAACCCTAAACCTAACCTTAGCTAGCTCTATTCCTAACCCTAACCTAACCCTAACCCTAACCCTAGCCCTAACCCTAACCCTATCCCGTACCATAACACTAGCCCTAGCCCTAGCACTAATCATAACCCAAAACCTAGCACTATCCCTAGACCTAACCATTACCCTAACCCTAACCTTAGCCCTAAACCTAACCCTAGCCATAATAATAACCCTAACCCTAAACCTAACGCTACGCCTATCCCTAACCATAACCCTAACCCTAGCCCTAGCCCTAACCCTAGCCCTAAACCTAAGCATAAACCTACACCTAACCTTAACACTAACACTTAACCTAGCCGTAGCCCTAAAACAAATCCTAGCCTAGCACTAGCTCTAACCCTAAACCTACGCCTAGCACCTAAACCTACACCTAAACCTAACGCTAGCCCTAGCCCTAGACCTAACCCTAATCGCAACCCTAAACCTAACCCTAACCCTAGCACAAACCCTAAACCTAGACCTAACCCTAAACCTAGCACAAACCCTAAACCTGACCATAAACCTAACGCTAGCCCTAGGCCAAACTATACCCCTCACCCTAACACTAGCCCTAACCCTAAACCTAAACCTAACCCTAGCTCTAGCCCTAGTGCTAGCCCTAGCCCTAACCCTAAACCTAACCCTAACCCTAACCCTAGCTCTAGCCCTAGTCCTAACACTAAACCTAAACCTAACCCTATTTATAAACCTAAGCCTAGGCCTAACACTAGCCCTAGCCCTAAACCTAACCCTAGCCCTAGCAATAGACCTAGCCCTAACCCTAAGCATAAACCTAGCCCTAGACCTAAACCTAACCCTAACCCTACCCTAGCCATAACTCTAACCCTAACCATAAAGCTAACGCTAGCCCTAGCCCTAAATCTAACCCTAACCGTAAAGCTAACACTAGCCCTAGCCCTAACCCTAACCCTAACCTTACCCTAGCCCTAGCCCTAACCCTAAACATAACCATAATCCGAGCCCTAGCTCTAGCACTAGCCCTTACCCTAATCCTAACCCTAACCCTAACCCAAGCCCTAGCCCTAACCCTCACCCTAACCCTAGCCCTGACCCTAACACTAACAGTAGCCCTAGCCCTAACCCTAAACCTAACCCTAGCCCTAACTCTAACCCTAGCCCGTAACATAACACTAGCCCTAATGCCAAACCTAGCTCTAACCCTAACCCTCACCCTAGCACTGACCCTAAACCTAACCCTAGCCTTGCCTAACCCTAAACTTAACCCTAACCCTAACCCTAACCATAGCCCTAACGCTAACCCTAGCCAGTCCCCTAACACTAGCCCTAACCCCAACCCTAGCACTGACTCTAACCTAACCCTAAACCTAACACTAGCCCTAGACCAAAACCTAACCCTAACCTTAACACTAGCCCTAGCCCTAGCCCTAAACTTAACCCTAGCCCTAGCAATAGACCTAGCCCTAACCCTAAGCATAAACCTACCCCTAGACCTAGCCCTAACCGTAACCCTAACCCTAGGCCTAACCCTTACCCTAATCCAAAACCCTTAACCTAACCATATCCCTAACCGTAAGCATAATCCTAGGACTAGCCCTAACCCTTAGATTAACCCTAGCACTAGCCCTAAACTTAACCTAATCCTAAGCCTAGCCCTAGACGTAGACCTAACATTAACCCTAACCCTAGCACTAATCCTACACCTAGACTGTACCCTAACCCTAGCCCTAACCCTACCCTAACACTAACCCTAAACCTAACCTTAAACCTAATGCTAGCCCTAGCCCAAAACCTAACACTAACCCTAACACTAGCCATAAACCTAACCCTAACCCTAAACCTAGCCCTAGCCGTAGACATAGGCCTAGCCCTAACCCTAACCCTAACCCTAACACTAACCCTAGCCCTAAACCTAAAACTCATTCTAACCCTAAACCTAGCACTAGCCCTAAC
>OX463227.1:158706009-158996009 GCA_949820135.1 Sylvilagus floridanus | reverse complement strand
TAAACCCTAAATATAGCCCTAACCCTAGCCCTAGCCCTAACCATAACCCTAACCCTAACCCTATCCCTAGCCAAAAACCTAACCCGAAACCTAACCGTAACACTAGCCCTAGACCTAGACCTAACCCGAAACCTACCCCTAGCCCTAACTCTCACACTAACACTAACCCTAACCCTAGCCCTAGCCCTAGCCCTAACCCTCGCCCTAACCCTATCCCTAATGCTAAACCTAGCCCTAACCCTAACCTTAATTCTAAACCTATCCCTAGACCTAACCCTAACCCTAACCCTAAGACTAACCCTGGCCCTAACCCTAACAAGAAACCTAACCCTAGCACTAGCCCTAGCCCTACACCTAACCCTAACCCTACCCCTATCCCTAACCCTAACCCTAGCACTAAGTCCAAACCTAACCCTAAACCTAACGCTCGCCCTAGCCCTAGCCCTAACCCCAACACTAACCCTAGCCCTAGCCCTAGACCTAACTCTAACCCTAACCCTAAATCTAACCCTAGCCCTAGCCATAACCCTTATCTTAACCCAAACTAAAACCCAGACCAAGCCCTAGCCCTAGCCTTAACCCTAATCCTAGCCCTAGCCCCAGCCCTAACCCTAACCCTAACCCTAACCCTAGCCCTAGCCCTAGAGCTAAGCCTAACCAGAACCCTAGCCCTACCCCCAAAACCTAAACCAAACCTTAACCCTAACCCTAGCCGTAGCCTTAGAACTAACTCTAACCCGAACCCCAGCCCTAGCCCTAGCCCTAGCCGTATCCTAACACCAACCCTGACCCTAACTCTGCCCTAACTGTAACCCTAACCCTAACCCTAACCCGAAACATAAACCTACCACTGGCCCTAGCCCTAGACCTAACTCTAACCCTAACCCTAAATCTAACCCTAGCCCTAGCCATAACCCTTATCTTAACCCAAACTAAAACCCAGACCAAGCCCTAGCCCTAGCCTTAACCCTAATCCTAGCCCTAGCCCCAGCCCTAGCCCTAACCTTAACCCTAACCCTAGCCGTAGCCCTAGAACTAACTCTAACCCGAACCCCAGCCCTAGCCCTAGCCGTAGCCGTATCCTAACACCAACCCTGACCCTAACTCTGCCCTAACTGTAACCCTAACCCTAACCCGAAACATAAACCTACCACTGGCCCTAGCCCTAGACCTAACCCTAACCCTACCCCTAGCCCTAAACCTAACCCTAGGACTAACTCTAACCCTAACCCTAAACCTAAACCTAGCCCTAGCCATAACCCTTATCCTAACCCTAGAAAAAATCCTAGCCCTAGCAATAACCCTAACCCGAACACTAACCCTAACCCTAGCCGTAGCTCGAGACCTAGACCTAAACCTAACGCGAACACTAAACTTAACCCAAACCCTCACCCTATCCCTAACTCTAACCGTAGACCTAGCCCTAACACTAACCTTAACCCTAACATTAGCCCTAGCACTAGCCCTAACCCTAACCGTAGCACTAACTCTAACCCTAACTATAGCGCTAGCCCTAACCCAAACACTAACCCTAACCCTAGACTTAGCCCTAGCCCTAAACCTAACACTAACCCTAACCCTAGCGCTAACCATAATCCTTATCCTAATCCAAACTGTACCCCAGACCAAGCCCTAGCCCTAGCCTTAAACCTAATCCAAGTCCTAGCACCAGCCCTAGCCCTAACCCTTACCCTAACCATAGAGCTAAGCCTAGCAGAACCCTAGCCCTACCCCCAAAACCTAAACCAAACCTTAACCCTAACCCTAGCCGTAGCCCTAGACAAACCCTAACCCAAACGCCAGCCCTAGCCCTAGTCCTAGCCGTATCCTAACACCAACCCTGACCCTAACTCTGCCCTAACTCTAACCCTAAACCAAAACCTAACGCTAACCCTAGCCCTAGCCCTATACCTAAAACTAACCTTGGCCCTAACCATAACCCTAAACCTAACCCTAGCCCTAGCCCTAGCCCTAAACCTAACCCTAACCCAAAACCTACCCCTAGCCATAACCCTAACCCTAACCCTAAATATAGCCCTAGCCCTAACCCTAACCCTAACCCTAGCCCTAGCCCTAAACCTAACCAGAAACCTAACCCTAACACTAGCCCTAGCCCTAGACCTAACCCTAAACCTAACCCTAGCCCTAAACCTAACCCTAGCCCTAACACTCACACTAACACTAACCCTAACCCTAGCCCTAGCCCTCGCCCTAACCCTAACCCTAATGCTAAACCTAGCCCTTACATAACCTTAACTCTAAACCTATCCCTAGACCTAGCCCTAACCCTAAACCGAACACTAACCCTAACCCTAGCCCTAGCACTAGCCCTAGCCCTAAACCTAAACCTAACCCAAACTCTAAACGTAACCCTAACCCTCACCCGACCTCTAACTCTAAACGTAGACCTATCCCTAACCCTAATATTAACCCTAACACTAGCACTAGCCCTAGCCTCAGCCCTAACCCTAACCGTAGCACTAACTCTAACCCTAACCATAGCACTAGAGCTAACCCAAACCCTAACCCTAACCCTAGACTTAGCCCTAGCCCTAAACCCAACACTAACCCTAACCCTAGACCTAGCCGTAACCCTTATCCTAACCGAAACCTGAACCCCAGACCAAGTCCTAGCCCTAGCCTTAACCCTAATCCTAGCCCTAGCCCAAGCACTAGCCCTAACCCTAACACTAACCCTAGCCCTAGAGCTAAGCCTAACCATAACCCTAGCCTTACCCCTAAACCTAAACAAAACCTTAACCCTAACCCTAGAAAAAGCCCTAGTCCTAACCCTAACCCGAACCCCAGCCCTAGCCCTAGCCCTAGCCGTATCCTACAACAAACCTAACCCTAACCCTGCCCTAACTCTAACCCTAAACCTAAACCTAACGCTAACACTAGCCCTAGCTCTATACCTAACCCTAACATTGGCCCTATCCCTAACCCTAACCCTAACCCTAACCCTAGACATAGCCCTATACCTAACCCTAACCCTAACTGTAACACTAGCCCTAACCCTAACCATAGCCCGCACCCTAACCCTATCTCTAACTCTAGCCATAGTCCTAGCCCTAACCCTAAGACTAACCATAAACTTAGCCTTGCCATAACCATAACCTAACCCTAACCCAAGACCTAACCCTAGACCTAGCCCTAAACCTAACTCTAACCCTAACACTAAACCTAGTCCTAGCCCTAGCCCTAACCCTAACACTAACACTAACCCTAAACATAACTATAACCATAACCGTAACTCTAACATTAACCTTAGCCCTAGCCTTAGCATTAACACTATACCTAACCCTAGCCCTAGACTTAGGCCTAACCCTAACAATAATGCTAACCCTAGCCCTAGCCATAACCCTAACCCTAGCCCTAGCCCTTGCCCTAGCCCTAGTCCTAGCCCTAGCCCTAGCCCTAACCCTAACCCTAACCCTACAGTAACCCTAACACTAACCCTAACCCTAGCCCTAGCCATGGCCCTAGCCCTAATCGTAACCCTAACACTAAACTTGGACCTAAGCCTATCCCTAAATCTAACCCTAGCCCTAGCTCTAACCCTAACCCTAACCCTAACCCTAGCCCTAGCAATAACCCTAACCCGAACATAAACCCTAACCCTAGCCCTACCTCTAGACCTAGCCCTATACATATACCTAACCCAAACACTAAACTTAACCCAAACACCCACCTTATCCCTAACTCTAACCGTAGACCTAGCCCTAAACCTAACCTTATCCCTACCACTAACCCTTGCCCTAGCCCTAACCCTAACCGTAGCACTAACTCTAACCCTAACTATAGCGCTAGCCCTAACCCAAACCCTAACCCTAACCCTAGACTTAGCCCTAGCCCTAAACCTAACACTAACCCTAACCCTAGCCCTAGCCGTTACCCTTATCCTAACCCAAGCTGAACCCCAGACCAAGCCCTAGCCCTAGCCTTAACCCTAATCCTAAAACTAACCCTGGCACTAGAGCTAAGCCTGACCAGAACCCTAGCCCTACCCCCAAAACCTAAACCAAACCTTAACCCTAACCCTAGCCAAAGCCCTAGACCTAACCCTAACCCGAACCCCAGCCCTAGCCCTAGCCCTAGCCGTATCCTAACACCAACCCTGACCCTAACTCTGCCCTAACTCTAACCCTAAACCGAAACCTAACGTTAACCCTAGCCCTAGCCCTATACCTAACCCTAACCATGGCCCTAACCCTAACCCTAACCATAGCTCTAGACCTGGCCCTAAACCTAACCATAACCAAAAACCTACCGCTAGCCATAACCCTAACCCTAACCCTAAATATAACCCTAGCCCTAACCTTAACCCTAACCCTATCCCTAGCCCTAAACCTAACCCGAAACCTAACCCTCACACTAGCCCTAGCCCTAGATTTAACCCTAAACCTAACCCTAGCCCTAAACCAACCCCTAGCCCTAACTCTCACCGAACACAAAACCTAACCCTAGTCCTAGCCCTAGCCCTTGCCCTAACCCTAACCCTAATGCTAAACCTAGCCCTAACAGTAACCTTAACTCTAAACCTATCCCTAGACCTAGCCCTAACAATAAACCGAACACTAACCCTAACCCTAGCCCTAGCTCTAGGCCTAGCCCTAAACCTAAACCTAACCTAAAATCTAAACGTAACCCTAACCATCACCCTACCCCTAACTCTAAACGTCGACCTAGCCCTAACCCTAACCTTAACCCTAACACTAGCCCTAGCCCTAACCCTAACCGTAGTACTAACTCTAACACTAACCATAGCACTAGCCCTAACCCAAACCCTAACACTAACCCTAGACTTAGCAACTAGCCCTAAACCTAACACTAACCCTAGCCCTAGCCCTAGCCGTTACCCTTATCCTAACCCAAAACTGAAACCCAGACCAAGCCCTAGCCCTAGCCTTAACCCTAATCCTAGCCCTAGCCCCAGCCCTAGCCCTAACCCTAACCCTAACCCTAGAGCTAAGCCTAACCAGAACCCCAGCCCTACCCCTAAACCTAAACCAAACCTTAACCCTAACCCTAGCCGTAGCCCTAGACCTAACCCTAACACGAACCCCAGCCCTAGCCCTAGCCGTAGCTGTAGCCATATCCTAACAACAACCCTAACCCTAACTCTGCCCTAATTCTAACCCTAAACCTAAACCTAACGCTAACCCTAGCCCTAGCACTATACCTAAACCTAACCTTGGCCCTAACCCTAACCCTAGCCCTAGCACTACACCTAACTCTAACCTTGGCCCTAACCCGAACCCTAACCCTAGCGCTAGCCCTAGCCCTAAAGCTAACCCTAACCCAAAACCTACCCCTAGCCATAACTCTAACCCTAACCCTAAATATAGCCCTAGCCCTAACCCTAAACCTAACCCTAGCACTAGCTCTAAACCTAACACTAACCCTACCCCTAGCCATAACCCTAACCTACCTCTAAACTTAATCCTAGCACTAGCCCTAACACTAAACCTAGGCCAAGCCAAGCCCTAGACCTATCCCTAACACTAGCCGTAGCCCTAGCCATAGCCCTTACTCAAACCCTAACCCTAACCCTAGCCCTAGCCCTAACCCTAACCCTAACCCTAGCACTAGAACTAACTCTAAACCTAGCCCTTGCCTTAACCCTAACCCTAACCCTAGCCCTGGTCCTAACTCTAACCTGAAACCTAACACTAACCCTAGCCCTAACCCTAGCCCTAACCCTAACACTAAACGAACCCCAGCCCTAGCCCAAGCCCTAGCCGTACCCTAGCCCTAACCATAACCCTAACCCTAGCCCTAACCCTAACCCTAACCACAGCCCTAGTCATGACCCTAACCCTAACCCTATCCCTAAACCTAGCCCTAGCCATAGCCGTACCCTAACCCCAACACTAACTAGCCCTAGACTTAACCCTAGCCCTAACCCTAACCATAACTCTAAATATAGCCCTAGTCGTAACCTTAATCCTAACCGTAGCACTAGCTCTAACCCTAACCCTAACCCTAACCATAGCCCTAGCCCTAGCCCTTATTCAAACCCTAACCCTAACCCTAACCCTAGCCCTAGCCCTAGCCCTAACACTAACCCTAAACCTAGCCCTAGCCCTAGCCCTGGACCTAACCCTAACCCTAAACCTAGCCCTAACAGTAATCCTAACTCTAACCTTAACCCTAGCCCTAGCCCTAACACTAAACCTAGGCCTAGCCCAAGACCTGGACCTATCCCTAACCCTAGCCATGGCCGTAGCCCTAGCCCTAACCCTAACCCTAAGCCTAAACCTAGCCCTAGAAGATAACTTAACACTAACCCTAGCCATAGCCCTAACCCTACCCGAAACCTAGACATAGCCCTATACCTAACCCTAACCCTAACTGTAACACTAGCCCTAACCATAACACTAGCCCGTACATAACACTATCTCTAACCCTAGCCCTAGTCCTAGCACTAACCCTAAGACTAACCATAAACCTAGCCTTGCCATAACCCTAAACCTAACCCTAACCCTAGACCTAACCCTAGCCCTAGCCCTAAACATAACTCTAACCCTAACACTAACACTAGTCCTAGCCCTAGCCCTAACCCTAACACTAACCCTAAACCTAGCTATAACCATAACCGTAACTCTAACATTAACCTTAGCCCTAGCCTTAGCATTAACACTATACCTAACCCTAGCCCTAGACGTAGGCCTAACCCTAACAATAATGCTAACCCTAGCCATAGCCATAACCCTAACCCTAGTCCTAGCCCTTGCCCTAGCCCTAGTCCTAGCCCTAGCCCTAGCCCTAGCCCTAACCCTAACCCTAACACTAACACTAACCCTAACCCTAACCCTAGCCCTAGCCATGGCCCTATCCCTAATCGTAACCCTAACACTAACCTTGGCCCTAAGCCTAGCCCTAAATCTAACCCTAGCCCTAGCTCTAACAATAACCCTAACCCTAACACTAACCATAGCTGTAGCCCTAACCCAAACCCTAGCCCTAGCCCTAGCACTAACACTAAAACTAAACCTAACACTGGCCCTAGCTATAACCCTAACCCTAACCCTAGACCTAAACCTAGCCATAGCCCAAACTCTAACCCTAAACCTAAACCTAACGCTAGCCCAAACTCTAACCATTACCCTAGTCTAGCCCTAATCCTAACACTAACCCTAACCCTAGCCCTAGCCCTTCCCCTAACCTTACCCTAAACCTAACCCTAGCCCTGAACATAACCCTAGCCCTAAACCTAACCCTAACCCAAACCCTAAACTATTCCTTACCCTAACCCTAACCCTAACCCTAGCACTAGCCCTAACCATCACCCTACTCTAACCCTAGCCCTAGCCCTAACCCTAACCCTAGCCCTAACCCTAACCCTAACCCTAGCCCTAGCCCTAACCCTAACTCTAACCTTAACCCTAGCCCTAGCCCTAACCTAAACCTAGGTTAATCCTATACCTAGAACCAAACCTAACCCTAGCCCTAGCCCTAGCCCTGGCCCTAGCCCTAGCCCTACCCAAAACCCTAACCCTAACACGAACCCTAAACTTAACCTTACCCTAACCCTAGTCCTAGCCCTAGCCCTAACTCTAACTCTAACCTTAACCTAGCCCTAGCCCTAACCTAAACCTAGGCCTATTCCTGACCTAGCCCTATCCCTAAACCTAGCCCTAGTCCTAGACCTAATCCTAACCTTAACCCTAGGCTTTGTCCTAGCCCTAGCCCTAGCCCTAACCCTAACCCTAACCCTAGCCCTAGCCTAGCCCTAACCCTAAACCTAAATCCAGCCCGAGCCGTAGCCCTAAACCTAACAAAAACGCAAAACCTAAACTTAACTTTACCCTAACCCTAACCTCAACCCTAGACCTAGCCCTAGCCATAACCCTAACACTAGCCCTAACCCTGGCCCTAGCCCTTCCCCTAGCCTTAACCCTAAACCTAACCCTAGCCCTGAACCTAGCCCAAGCCCTAAACCTAAACCTAACCCAAACCCTAAACTTAACCTTACCCTAACCCTAAACCTAACCCTAGCCCTAGCCCTAACCCTCACCCTAACCCTAACCCTAACCCTAACCCTAGCCCTAGCCCTAACACTAACCCTAACCCTAGCCCTAACCCTAAACCTAGTCCTAGCCCTAACCCTAACTCTAACCTTAACCCTAGCCCTAGAACTGACCTAAACCTAGGCTTATACCTAGACCTAGCCCCAACCCTAACCCTAGCCCTAGCCCTAGCCCTAGCCTTAGCCCTAGACGTAAACCTAACCCTAATCCAAACCCTAAACTTAACCTTACCCTAACCTTAGCCATAGCCCTAACCCTAACTCTAAACTTAACCCTAGCCCTAGAACTGACCTAAACCTAGGCTTATTCCTAGACCTACCCCAACCCTAACCCTAGCCCTAGCCCAAGCCTTAGACCTAGCCCTAAACCTAACCCTAACCCAAACCCTAAACTTAACCTTACCCTAACCATAGCACTAGCCCTAACCGTAATCTAACCTTAACCCTAGCCCTAGCCCTAGCCTAAACCTAGGCCTATTGCTGACCTAGCCGTATCCATAATCCTAGCCCTAGTCCTAGCCCTAATCCGAACTTTAACGCTACCCTTAGCCCTAGCCCTAGCCCTAATGATAACCCTAGCCTGAGCCCTAGCCCTAGCCCTAACCCTAAACCTAACTCCAGCCCTAGCCCTAGCCCTAGCCCTAAACCTAACCCAACGCAAACCCTAAATTTAACCTTACCCTAACCCTATCCCTAACCCTAGACCTAGCCCTAACCCTCACCCTAACCCTAACACTAACCCTAGCCGTAGCATTAAACATAAACTTAACCCTAAACCTAGGCCTAGCCCTAGCCCTAGTCCTAACCCTAACCCTAAGCCTAGCCTTAGCCCTAGACCTAAACTTACCCTAACCCAAAACCTACCAACAGCCATAACCTTAACCCTAACCCTAAATATAGCCCTAGCCCTAGCCCTAGCCCTAACCCTAACCCTAACCCTAACCCTAGCCCTAGCCCTAAACCTAACCGTAACCTTGGTCCTAGCCCTAACACTAACCCTAACCCTAACCCTATCAGTAGCCCTAAACCTAACCCAAAACCTAACGCTAACACTAGCCCTAGCCCTAGATCTAACCCTAGCCCTAAACCTACCCCTAGCCCTAACTCTCACACTAACACTAACCCTAACCCTAGCCCTAGCCCTAGCCTTAGCCCTCGCCCTAACACTAACCCTAATGCTAAACCTAGCCCTAACCCTAACCTTAACTCTAAACCTATCCCTAGACCTAACCCTAACCCTAACACTAACACTAACCCTGGCCCTAACCCTAAACCGAAACCTAACCATACCACTAGCCCTAGCCCTAGAGCTAACCCTAACCCTACCCCTAGCCCTAGCCCTAACCCAAACACTAACCCTAGCCCTAGCCCTAGACCTAAATCTAACTCTAACCCTAAACCTAACCCTAGCGCTAGCCATAACCCTTATCCTAACCCTAGAAAAAACCCTAGCCCTAGCAATAACCCTAACCCGAACATAAACCCTAACCCTAGCCCTAGCTCTAGGACTAGCCCTAAACTTATACCTAACCCAAACACTAAACTTAACCCAAACCCTAACCCTATCCCTAACTCTAACCTTAGACCTAGCCCTAAACCTAACCTTAACCCTAACACTAACCCTAGCCCTAGCCCTAACCCTAACCGTAGCACTAACTCTAACCCTAACTATAGCGCTAGCCCTAACCCAAACCCTAACCCTAACCCTAGACTTAGCCCTAGCCCTAAACCTAACACTAACCCTAACCCTAGCCCTAGCCGTTACCCTTATCCTAACCAAAACTGAACCCCAGACCAAGCTCTAGCACTAGCCTTAACACTAACCCTAGCCCTAGGCCGAGCCCTAACCCTAACCGTAACCCTAAAACTAACCCTGGCACTAGAGCTAAGCCTGACCAGAACCCTAGCCCTACCCCCAAAACCTAAACCAAACCTTAACTCTAACCCTAGCCAAAGCCCTAGACCTAACCCTAACCCGAACCCCAGCCCTAGCCCTAGCCCTAGCCGTATCCTAACACCAACCCTGACCCTAACTCTGCCCTAACTCTAACCCTAAACCGAAACCTAACGCTAACCCTAGCCCTAACCGTATACCTAACCCTAACCTTGGCCCTAACCCTAACCCTAACCATTGCCCTAGACCTGGCCCTAAACCTAACCATAACCAAAAACCTACCGCTAGCCATAACCCTAACCCTAACCCTAAATATAGCCCTAGCCCTAACCTTAACCCTAACCCTAACCTTATCTCTAGCCCTAAACCTAACCCGAAACCTAACCCTCACACTAGCCCTAGCCCTAGATTTAACCCTAAACCTAACCCTAGCCCTAAACCAACCCCTAGCCCTAACTCTCACCGAACACAAAACCTAACCCTAGTCCTAGCCCTAGCCCTCGCCCTAACCCTAACCCTAATGCTAAACCTAGCCCTAACAGTAACCTTAACTCTAAACCTATCCCTAGACCTAGCCCTAACAATAAACCGAACACTAATCCTAACCCTAGCCCTAGCTCTAGGCCTAGCCCTAAACCTAAACCTAACCCAAACACTAAACGTAACCCTAACCATCACCCTACCCCTAACTCTAAACATAGACCTAGCCCTAACCCTAACCTTAACCCTAACACTAGCCCTAGCCCAAGCCCTAGCCCTAACCCTAACCGTAGCACTAACTCTAACACTAACCATAGCACTAGCCCTAACCCAAACCCTAACACTAACCCTAGACTTAGCAACTAGCCCTAAACCTAACACTAACCATAGCCCTAGCCATTACCCTTATCCTAACCCAAAACTGAACCCCAGACCAAGCCCTAGCCCTAGCCTTAACCCTAATCCTAGCCCTAGCCCCAGCCCTAGCCCTAACCCTAACCCTAGCCCTAGAGCTAAGCCTAACCAGAACCCCAGCCCTACCCCTAAACCTAAACCAAACCTTAACCCTAACCCTAGCCGTAGCCCTAGACCTAACCCTAACACGAACCCCAGCCCTAGCCCTAGCCGTAGCTGTAGCCGTATCCTAACAACAACCCTAACCCTAACTCTGCCCTAATTCTAACCCTAAACCTAAACCTAACGCTAACCCTAGCCCTAGCCCTATACCTAACCCTAACCTTGGCCCTAACCCTAACCCTAGCCCTAGCCCTACACCTAACTCTAACCTTGGCCCTAACCCTAACCCTAACCCTAGCGCTAGCCCTAGCCCTAAAGCTAACCCTAACCCAAAACCGACCCCTAGCCATAACTCTAACCCTAACCCTAAATATAGCCCTAGCCCTAACCCTAAAACTAACCCTAGCACTAGCTCTAAACCTAACACTAACCCTAACCCTAGCCATAAACCTAACCTACCTCTAAACTTAACCCTAGCACTAGCCCTAATACTAAACCTAGGCCAAGCCAAAGCCCTAGACCTATCCCTAACACTAGCCGTAGCCCTAGCACAGGACCTTACTCAAACCCTAACCCTAACCCTAGCCCTAGCCCTAGCCCTAACCCTAACCCTAACTCTAGCCATAACCCTAACCCTAAACCGAACCCTATCCCTAACCCTACCCTAGCACTAGACCTAACCCTAACCCTAAACCTTCACCTAACCCTAGCCCTAAACTTAACCCTAGCAATACCCTAACACTAGCTCTAAACCCAGCCCTAGCCCTAGCCCTAAACCTAAGAATAACCATAACCCTAGCCCTAGCCATAACCCTAACCCTAACCCTACATCTAAACCTAGCCCTAGCCCTAACCTTAAACCTAACACTATACCTAGCCCGAGCCCTATCCCTAACTCTAACCCTAACCATAACCCTAAGCCTAACTCTCAACTTAACCCTAGCCCTAGCCTTAACCCTAACTCTAACACTAACACTAACCCTAGCCCTAGCCATAGGCCTAACCTTAACAATAACCCTAACCCTAGCCCTAGCCATAACCATAACCCTAACCCTAGTCCTAACCCTAGCCTTAGAATTAACTTTAACTGTAACCCTAACCCTGGCCCTAAACCTAACACTAAACTGAACCCTAGCCCTAGCTCTAACTCTAACCCTAACACTAACCCTAACCATAGACGTAGCCCTAATGCAAAACCTAATCCTAACCCTAACCCTAGCCCTAGCCCTAACCCTATCCCTAACCCAAACCCTAAACCTATCACTAGCCCTAACGCTAACAGTAAATCTAACTCTAAACCTAGCCCTAGCCCTAAACCTAAACCTAGGCCTTGCCCTAGCCCTGGTCCTTGACCTAACCCTAACGCTAGCACTAGAACTAACTCTAACCCTAGCCCTTGCCTTAACCCTAACCCTAACCCTAGCCCTGGTCCTAACTCTAACCTGAAACCTAACGCTAACACTAGCCCTAACCGTAACCCTAAGCAGAAACTCAGGCCTAGCCCTAGCCCTAGGCTTAACCCTAACCCTAGCCTAGCCCCAGTCCTTGCCCTAACCCGCACCCAAAACCTAGCCTAGAGCTAAGCCAAACCAGAACCCTAATCCTAGCTCTAAACGTAACCCAAACCCTAACCCTAGCCCTAACCCTAGACCCAACACTAACCCTAATTGAACCCTAGCCCTAGCCCTAGCCCTAGCCGTACCATAACCCCAACCCTAACACTAACCCTAGCCCTAACTCTAACCCTAACTCTAAACCTAATGCTAGCCCTAGCCCTAAACCTAACCCTAAGCACAGCCCTAGTCATGACCCTAACCCTAACCCTATCCCTAATCCTAGCCCTAGTCCTAGCCTTAACCCTGGCCCTAACCTTAACCCTAACCCTAAATATAGCCCTAATCCTAACCTTAATCCTAACCCTAGAACTAGATCTAACCCTAACCCTAACACTAATCATAGCCCTAGCCCTAACTCTTACTCAAACACTAACCCTAACCCTAGCCCTAGCCCTAGCCCTAACACTAACCCCAACACTAACCCAACCCTAACCCTAACTCTAAACCTAACCTGGCCCTAGCCCTAGCCCTAGCCCAAAAATAACACTTTCCCTAACCCTAGCCCTAGCCATAACCCTTATCCTAACCCTAGAAAAAACCCTAGCCCTTGCACTAACCCTAACCCGAACACTAACCCTAACCCTAACCCTAGCCCTAGACCTAGCCCTAGCCCTAGCCCTAATCCTAACCCTAACACTAGACCTAACACTAACCCTAACTCTAAAGTTAACTCTAGCCCTAGCACTAACCCTAAACCTAGGCCTAGCCCTAGCACTACCCATAACCCTAAAACAAACCCTTTCCCTAATCCTAGCCCTACACAAGACCTAACCATAACCATGAACCTAACCCTACCACTAAACCTAACACTAACCCTAGCCCTAGCACGAGCCCTAACGCAAACACTGACTCTAACCTTAACCCTAGCCAATACCCTAATCCTAAACCTAGACCTAACCCTAGCCCTAGCCCTAGCACTAACCCTAACATTAACACTAAACCTAGCACTAGCAGAAGCCCTGGACCTAAGCGTAACCCTAAACCTAGCCCTAACACTAACCCTAACTCTAACCTTAACCCTAGCCCAAGCCATAACACTAAACCTAGGCCTAGCCCAAGACCTGGAACTATCCCTAACCCTTGCCGTGGTTGTAGCCCTAGCCCTCACCCTAACCCTAAGCCTAACCCCAGCCCTAGCACTAAACCTAACACTAACCCTAGCCATAACCCTAACCCTAACCCGAACCCTATTCTTAAACATAGACCTAGCCCTAGACCTAACCCTAACCCTAACTGTAACACTAGCCCTAACCCTAACCCTAGCCCATACCCTAACCCTAGCTCTGCCCTAGCCCTAGCCCTAGCCCTAACCCTAAGACTAACCATAAACCTAGCCTTGACATAACCCTAAACCTAAACCTAAACCTAGACCTAAACCTAGCCCTAGCCCTAAACCTAACCCTAAACATAACACTAACCCTAGTCCTAGCCCTAGCCCTAGCCCTAATGCTAACACTAACCCTAACCCTAGCTATAACCCTAACCCTAACTCTAACATTAACCCTAGCCATAGCCTTAACATTAACACTAAACCTAACCCTAGCCCTAGTCTTAGACCTAACCCTAACAATAACGCTAACCATAGCCCTAGCCATAACACTAAACCTAGCCCTATCCTAGCCCTGGCCCTAACCCTAAACATAACCCTAGCCCTAGCCCTTGCCCTAGCCCTAACCCTAGCCCTATCACTGGCGATAGCCCTAATCGTAACCCTAACACTAAGCTTGGCCCTAACCCTAACCCTAACCCTAACCCTAGCCCTAGCCCTAACCCTAACCCTAACCCTAACCCTAACCCTAGCCCTAGCCCTAACCCTAACCCTAACCCTAGCCCTAGCCCTAGCCATAGCCCTAACCCTACCCTAACCCTAAGCTTAACTCATACCCTAACTCTAGCCCTAACCCTAACCCTAGCCCAAACTATAACCCTAACCCTAAACCTAACGCTAGTGCTATACCTAAACTTCACCCTACCCATAGCCCTAGCCCTAACCCTTAGTCAAACCCTAACCGTAAACGTAGCCCTAGTCCTAACCCTAAACCTAACCCTCATCCTAACCCTAACCCTAGATCTAGATATAACCCTAACCCTAACCCTAGACCTAACAATAGCCCTAGACCTAAAGGTAAGCCTAAACCTAACCTTAGGCCTAGCCCGAGCCCTTGCCCTAACCCTAACCCTAAGCATAACCCTGAGCACTATCCCTAACCCTAGCCCAAACTATAACCCTAACCCTGACCATAACACTAAAGCTAACGCTAGCCCGAGCCTTAACCCTAACCCTAACCCAAACCCTAAACCTAACCCTAGCCCTAGCCTTAGACCTAACCCTAACCATAACCCTTTTCCTAGCACTAACCCTAAGCCTAACCCATACCCTAACTCAAGCCCTAACCCTAACCCTAGCCCAAAATCTAACCCTAAACCTAAACCTAACGCTAGCCCTATCCCTAAACCTAACCCTCACCCTAACCATAGCCCTAGCCCTAACTCTAACCCTAACCCTAACCCTAACCCTAGTTGTAGCCATACCCTAGCCCTAAACCTAACCATAGCCCTAGCCCTAACCCTAATCTTAACCCTAACCCTAACCCTAGCTCTAGCCCTAGCCCTAGCCCTAACTCTAATCCTAACCCTAACACAGGCCTAACCCTAGACCTAACCCTAACCCTAACCGAACACCAGCCCTAGCCCTAGCCCTAGCCGTACCCTAGCCCTAACCATAACCCTAACCCTAGCCCTAACTCTAACCCTAAACCTAAGCCTAACGCTAGCCCTAGCCCTAACCCTAACCCTAACCCTAACCACAGCCCTAGTCATGACCCTAACCCTAAGCATATCCCTAACCCTAGCCCTAGCCTTAACCCTAGCCCTAACCCTAACACTAACTCTAAATATATCCCAGATCCTAACCTTAATCCCAACCCTAGCAGTAGCTCTAACCCTAACCCTAACCCTAATCATGGCCCTAGCCCTAGTTATTACTCAAACCCTAACCCTAACCCTAGCCCTAGCCCTAGACCAAATCCTAACCCTAAACCTAGCCCTAGCCCTAGCCCTGGAGCTAACCCTAACCCTAACCTAGTCCTAACAGTAATCCTAACTCTAACCTTAACCCTAGCCCTAGCCCTAACACTAAGCCTAGGCCTAGCCCAAGACTGGACCTATAACTAACCCTAGCCGTGGCTGTAGCCCTAGCCCTAACCCTAACCCGAACCCTATTTTTAAACCTATACATAGCCATAGACCTAACCCTAACCCTAACTGTAACACTAGCCCTAACCCTAACCCAGGACTGTACCCTTAACCTATCTCTAACCCTAGCTCTAATCGTAGCCCTAACCCTAAGACTAACCATAAACGGAGCCTTGCCATAACAATAAAACTAACCCTAAAGCTAGACCTAACCCTAGCCCTAGCCCTAAACCTAACTCTAACCCTAACACTAACCCTAGTCCTAGCCCTAGCCCTAGCTGTAACCCTAACACAAACCCTAACCCTAGCTATAACCCTAACCCTAACTCTAACATTAACCCTAGCCCAAGCCTTAACATTAACACTAAACCTAACCCTAGCCCTATTCTTAGGCCTAACCCTAACAATAATGCTAACCCTAGCCCTAGCCTTATCCCTAACCCTAACCCTAACCCAAACCCTAGCCCTAGCCATGGCCCTACCCCTAATCATAACACTAACACTAACCTTGGCCCTAAGCCTAGCCCTAACGCTAACCCTAGCCCTAGATTTAACCCTAAACCTAACCCTAACCCTAACCATAGCCGTAGCCCTAACCCAAACCCTAACACAAACCGTAGCCCTAGCCCTAGCACCAACACTAACACTAGACCTAAATCTGACCCTGGCCATAACCCTAACCCTAACCCTAGACCTAAACCTAGCCCTAGCCCAAACTCTAATCCTAAACCTAAACCTAACGCTAGCCCTAGCTCTAACCATTACCCAAGCCCTAGCCCTAATCCTAACACTAACCCTAACCCTAGCCCTAGCCCTTCCCCTAGCCTTAACCCTAAACCTAACCCTACCCTGAACCTAACCCTAGCCATAACCCTCACCCTAACCCAAACCCTAAACTAAACTTACCCTAATCCTAACTCTAACCCTAGCCCTAGCCCTAACCCTCACCCTAACCCTAACCCTCGCCATAGCCCTAACAGTAACCCTAACCCTCACCCTAACCCTAACCCTAAACTTAGCCCTAGCCCTAGCCCTAAACCTAACCCTAACTCCACCCCTAGCCCTAGACCTAAACCTAACCCAAACGCAAACACTAAACTTAACCTTACCCTAACCCTAACCCTAGCTCCAGCCCTAACCCTCACCCAAACCCTAACGCTAACCCTAGCCGTAGCTTTAACCAAAACTTAACCCTATCCCTAGGCCTAGCCCTAGCCCTAACCCTACCACAGCCCAAGTCATGAACCTAACCCTAACCCTATCCCTAACCCTAGCCCTAGCCCTAGCCTTAACCCTAGCCCTAACCCTAACCCTAACCCTAAATATAGCCCTAGTCCTAACCTTAATCCTAACCCTAGCACTATCTCTAATCCTAACCCTAGCCCTAAACATAGCCCTAGCCCTAGCCCTTACTCAAATCCTAACCCTAACCCTAGCCCTAGCCCTAGCTCTAAACCTAACCCTAACACTAACCCTAACACTAAACCAGCCCTAACCTTAACCCTAAACCTAACCTGGCCCTAGCCCTAGCCCTAGCCCAAATTCTAACACTAACCCTAACCCTAGCCCTGGCCATAACCCTTATCCTAACCCTAGAAAAAACCCTAGCCCTAACCCTAGCCCTAACCCTAACACTAACCCTAACTCTAAACCCAGACCTAGACCTAGCGCTAGCCCTAACCCTAACACTAACCATAGCCCTAACTCTAACCCTAACTCTAAACTTAACTCTAGCCCTAGCACTAATCCTAAACCTAGGCCTAGCCCGAGCACTAGCCATAACCCTAACCCAAACCCAATCCCTAACCCTAGCCCTACACAAGACCTAAACCTAACCATGAACCTAACCATAGCACTAACCCTAACCCTAACCTAGCCCTAGCCGTAAACCTAAACCTAGGCCTAGCACTAGCCTTAGCCCTAACCCTAACCCTAACCCTAGCACTAGAACTAACTCTAACCCTAGCCCTTGCCTTAAACCTAACACTAACCCTAGCCCTAGTCCTAACTCTAACCTGAAACCTAAACCTAACACTAGCCCTACCGTAACCCTAAACCTAGTCCTAGCCCTAACCCTAACCCTAACCAAAACCCAAGCCCTAGCCCTGGTCCTAGACCTAACCCTAACGCTAAACCTAACCCTGGCCCTAAACCTAACCCTAACCCAAACACTAGCCCTAGCGATAACAATTATCGTAACCCTAAACAGAAACCCAGGCCTAGCCCTAGCCCTAGACTTAACCCTAACCCTAGCCTAGCCCCGGCCCTAGCCCTAACCCTAACCCAAACCCTAGCCTAGAGCTAAGCCTAACCAGAACGCTAGTCATAGCTCTAAACATAACCCAAACCCTAACCCTAATCCTAGCCCTAACCCTAGACCTAACACTAACCATAATTGAACCCCAGCCCTAGCCCTAGCCGTAATCGTACCCTAACACAAATCCTAACCCTAACCCGAACCCTAGCCCTAACTCTAACCCTAACCCTAACCCTAACGCTAGCCCAAGAAATACCCCTAACACTAACCACGGCCCTAGTCATGACCCTAACCCTAACCCTATTGCTAATCCTAGCCCTAGCCCTAGCCTTAAAACTGGCCCTAAACCTTACCCAAACCCTAACCCTAAATATAGCCCTAGTCCTAAACTTAATCCTAACCCTAGCACTAGCTCTAACCCTAACCCTAACCATAACAATAACCCTAACCCTCACCCTAACCCTAACCCTAACCCTGACCCTAACCCTAGCCCTAGCCCTAACTCTAACCCTAACTCCAGCCCTTGCCCTAGCCCTAAACCTAACCACAGCCCTAGTCATGACCCTAACCCTAAGCATATCCCTAACCCTAGCCCTAGCCTTAACCCTAGCCCTAACCCTAACACTAACTCTAAATATAGCCCAGATTCTAACCTTAATCCCAACCCTAGCAGTAGCTCTAACCCTAACCCTAACCCTAATCATGGCCCTAGCCCTAGTTATTACTCAAACCCTAACCCTAACCCTAGCCCTAGCCCTAGACCTAACCCTAACCCTAAACCTAGCCCTAGCCCTAGCCCTGGAGCTAACCCTAACCCTAACCTAGTCCTAACAGTAATCCTAACTCTAACCTTAACCCTAGCCCTAGCCCTAACACTAAGCCTAGGCCTAGCCCAAGACTGGACCTATAACTAACCCTAGCCGTGGCCGTAGCCCTAGCCCTAACCCTAACCCGAACCCTATTTTTAAACCTATACATAGCCATAGACCTAACCCTAACCCTAACTGTAACACTAGCCCTAACCCTAACCCAGGACTGTACCCTTAACCTATCTCTAACCCTAGCCCTAATCGTAGCCCTAACCCTAAGACTAACCATAAACGGAGCCTTGCCATAACAATAAAACTAACCCTAAAGCTAGACCTAACCCTAGCCCTAGCCCTAAACCTAACTCTAACCCTAACACTAACCCTAGTCCTAGCCCTAGCCCTAGCCGTAACCCTAACACAAACCCTAACCCTAGCTATAACCCTAACCCTAACTCTAACATTAACCCTAGCCCTAGCCTTAACATTAACACTAAACCTAACCCTAGCCCTATTCTTAGGCCTAACCCTAACAATAATGCTAACCCTAGCCCTAGCCTTATCCCTAACCCTAACCCTAACCCAAACCCTAGCACTAGCCATGGCCCTACCCCTAATCATAACACTAACACTAACCTTGGCCCTAAGCCTAGCCCTAATGCTAACCCTAGCCCTAGATTTAACCCTAAACCTAACCCTAACCCTAACCATAGCCGTAGCCCTAACCCAAACCCTAACACAAACCGTAGCCCTAGCCCTAGCACCAACACTAACACTAGACCTAAATCTGAACCTGGCCATAACCCTAAACCTAACCCTAGACCTAAACCTAGCCCTAGCCCAAACTCTAATCCAAAACCTAAACCTAATGCTAGCCCTAGCTCTAACCATTACCCAAGCCCTAGCCCTAATCCTAACACTAACCCAAACCCTAGCCCTAACCCTAGCCCTACACAAGACCTAAACCTAACCATGAACCTAACCCTAGTACTAACCCTAACCCTAACCCTAGCCCTAGCCCTAGCCCTAGCCCTAGCCCTAAACCTAACACGAAACCTAACCCTAACACTAGTCCTAGCCCTAGGCCTAACCCTAAACCTACCCCTAGCCCTAAACCTACCCCCAGCCCTAACTCTCACCCTAACACTAACCCTAACCCTAGCCCTAGGCCTAGCCCTCGCCCTAAACCTAACCCTAATCCTAAACCTTGCCCTAACCCTAACTTTAACTCTAAACCTATCCCTAGATCTAGACCTAACCCTTACCCTAACACTAACCCTGGCCCTAACCCTAACCAGAAAGCTAACCCTAACCCTAGCCCTAACCCTAGCCCTAACCCTAGCCCTACCCCTAGCCCTAACCCTACCCTAGCCCTAACACCAACCCTAACCCTAAACCTAACGTTAGCCCTAGCCCTAGCCCTAACCCCAACACTAATACTAGCCCTAGCCCTAGCCCTAAACCTAACCGTAACCCTAAACAGAACCCTAGCCCTAGCACTAACCCTAAACCGAACACTAACCCTAACCCTAGCCCTAGCTCTCACCCTAGCCCTAAACCTAAACCTAACCCAAAAACTAAACGTAACCCTAACCCTCACCCGACCTCTAACTCTAACCGTAGACCTAGCCCTAACCCTAACCTTAACCCTAACACTAGCCCTAGCCCTAGCCATAACCCTAACTGTAGCACTAAATCTAACCCTAACCATAGCGCTAGCCCTAACCCAAACCCTAACCTAACCCTAGACTTAGACCTAGCCCTAAACCTAACACTAACCCTAACACTATCCCTAGCCATAACCATTATCCTAACCCACACCTGAACCTCAGACCAAGCCAAAGGCCTAGCCTTAACCCTAATCCTAGCCCTAGCCCCAGCCCTAGAACTAACCCTAACCCTAACCCTAGCCCTAGAGCTAAGCCTAAGCAGAACCCTAGCCCTAAACCTAAACCTAAACCAATCCTTAACCCTAACCCTAGCCGTAGCCCTAGACCTAACCCTAACCCGAAACCCAGCCCTAGCCCTAGCCCTAGCCGTACCCTAACAACCCTAACCCTAACCCTGCCCTAACTCTAAACCTAAACCTAAACCTAACGCTAACCATAGCCCTAGCCCTATACCTAACCCTAACCTTGGCCCTAACCCTAACCCTAGCCCTAGCCCTAGCCCTAGCCCTAAACCTAACCCTAAACCAAAACCTAAACCTAGCCATAACCCTAACCCTAACCCTAAATATAGCCCAAGCCCTAACCCTAAACCTAACCCTAGCACTAGCTCTAACCCTAACCCTAACCCTAAATCTAGCCATAACCTTAACATACATCTAAACTTAACCCTAGCCCTAGCCCTAACACTAAACCTAGGCCTAGCCAAAGCCCTAGACCCATCCCTAACATTAGCTGTAGCCCTAGCACTGACCCTACCATTAACGCTAAGCCTAACCCTAGCCCTTGCCCTAACCCTAAACCTAAATCTAGCCATAACCCGAACCCTAAACCGAACCCTATCCCTAACCCTAGCCCTAGACCTAGACCTAACCCTGACTCTAAACCTACACCTAACCCTAGGAATAAACTTAACCCTAGCCCGTAACCTAACACTAGCTCTGACCCTAACCCTAGCCCTAGAATTAACCCTAAGAATAACCATAACCCTAGCCCTAGCCATAACCCTAACCCTAACCCTACACCTAACCCTAGCCCTAGCCCTACCCTAACCGTAACCCTAACACTAACCCTAGCCCGAGCCCTAGCCCTAAGCCTAAACCTAGCCATAACCCTAAACCTAACTCTAAACTTAACCCTAGCCCTGGGCCTAAACCTAACTCTAACACTAACCCTAACCCTAGCCCTAGCCCTAGGCCTAACTCTAACAAAAACCCTAACCCTAGCCCTAGCCATAACCCTAACCCTAACCCTAATCCTAGCCCTAACCCTAGACTTAGAACTAACTTTAACCGTAACCCTAACCCAGGCCCTAAACCTAATACTAAGCATAACCCTAGCCCTAGCTCAAACCCTAACCATAACACTAACCCTAAACATAGCCATAGCCCTAACGCAAAACCTAACCCTAACCCTAGCTCTAACCCTAGCCCAGTCCTAGCCCACACCCTAACCCTAACCCTAACCCTAACCCTATCCCTAACCCAAACCCTAACCCTATCACTAGCCCTAACGCTAACACTAAATCTAACCCTAAACCTAGCCCTAGCCCTAAACCTAAACCTAACCCTAGCCTAGCCCCAGCCCTAGCCCTAACACTAACCCAAACCCTAAATATAGCCCTAGTCCTAACCTTAATCCTAACCCTATCACTAGCTCTAACCCAAACCCTAACACAAACCCTAGCCCTAAACACTAGCCCTAGCCCTAACACTAACACTAAACCTAACACTGGCACTAGCCATAACCTAAGCCTAACCCTAGACCTAACCCTAGCCCAGCCCAATTTCTAATCCTAAACCTGAACCTAACGCTAGCCCTAATTCTAAACATTACCCTAGCCCTAGCCCTAATCCTAACACTAACACTAACCCTAGCCTTCACCCAGCCTTAACTCTAAACCTAACCCTAGCCCTGAACCTAGCTCTAGCCCTAACCCTACCCTAACCCGAACCCTAAACTTAAACTTACCCTGACCCTAACCCTAACCCCCGCCCTAGCTGTAATGCTCACCCTAACACTAACCCTAACCCTAGACCTAGCCCTAACCCTAACCCTAACCCTGGCAATAACCCACCCTAACCCTAGCCCTAGCCATGACCCTAACTCTAACCTGAAACCTAGCCCTAGCCCTAATTTAAACCTAGGCCTATTCCTAGACCTAGCCACAACCCTAACCCTAGCTCTAGCACTAGCCATAAACCTAACCCTAACCCAAACCCTAAACTTAACCTTACCCTAACCCTAGCCCTAACTCTAACTCTAACCTTAACCATAGCCCTAGCCCTAACCTAAACATAGGCCTATTCCTGACCTAGCCCTATCCCAAACCCTAGCCCTAGCCCTACACTAGCCCTAACACTAATCGTAACTCCAGCCCTAGCCGTAGCCCTAAACCTAACCCAAATGCAAACCCTAACTTAACCTTACCCTAACCCTAACCTTAACCCTAGCGCTAGCCCTAGCCCTAAACCTAACACTAACCCTAACCCTAGCCCTAGCCCTTCCCCTAGCCTTAAGCCTAAACCTAATGCTAGCCCTGAACCTAGTCCTAGCCTAAACCTAACCCTAACCCAAACCCTAAACTTAACCTTACCCTAACCCTAACCCTAACCTTAGCTCTAGCCCTAACCCTCATCCTAACCCTAACCCTAACCCTCACCCTCACCCTAAACCTAACCCTAAACCTATCCCTAGCCCTAACCCTAACTCTAACCTTAACCCTAGCCCTAGAACTGACCTAAATGTAGGCTTATTCCTAGACCTAGCCCTAACGCTAAACCTAACCCTAACCCTAGCCCTAGCCTTAACCCTAACCCTAACCTTAGCTCTAGACCTAACCCTAAACAGAAACCTATCCCTAACCATAGCCCTAGCACTAAAGGTAACACTAACCCTAAACCTAGCCCTAGCGCTAACCTAACACTTGCCCGTACCAGAACCATAGCCCTAACCCTAGACCTAGACCTAGCCATAACCCTAACACTAATCCTAACACTTACCTAGCCATAACCATAACCCTAAACCTAGCCCTAGTCCTACTTCTAGCCCTAGCCCTAACCCTAACCCTAACTCTAACACTAACCCTAGCCCTAGCACTACCCCTAGCCCTAGTCCAAGACCTAACCCTAACCATAAACATAACGAGAGCCAAAACCATAACCCTAACACTAACCCTAATTCTTACCTTAACCCTATCCCTAACCTTAGCCCTAAAACTAACCCTAACCCTAGCCTAGCCCTAGCCCTAGCACTAACCCTAACCTTAAACCTTGCCCTAGACCTAACCCTAATCATATCCCAAGGCCTAAACCTAACACGAAACCTAACCCTAACACTATTCCTAGCCCTAGACCTAACCCTAACCCTAGCCCTAAACCTCACCCTAGCCCTAACTCTATCCCTAACCATAAACCTAACACTGGCCCTAGCCCTAACCCCAACACTAACCCTAGCCCTAGCCCTAACCCTAACGATAACCCTAACCCTAACCCTAGCCCTAGCCCTAAAACTAAACCTAGGCCTAGCCCAAGCCGTAGACCTATCCCTAACAGTAGCCGTAGCCGTAGCCCTAGCCCTAATATTAACCCTAAGCCTAACCATAGCCCTAGCCCTAACCCTAACTCTAACTCTAGCCATAACCCTAACCCTAAACCGTACCCTATTCCTAACCCTAGCCCTAGCCGTAGACCTAACCCTAACCCTAACTATAACACTAGCCTTAACCGTAACCCTAGCCCATACCCTAAACCTAGCTCTAACCCTAACCCTAGCCCTAGCCCTAACCCTAAGCATAACCATAAACCTAGCCCCAGCCATATCCCTAACCCTAACCCTACACCTAACCCTAGCCCTAGCCCTAACCCTAACCCTATCCCTAAACCTAACACTAAACCTAGCCCTAGCCCTAGCCCTAAACCTAAACCTAACCCTAGCCATAACCCTAACCCTAACTCTAAACTTAACTCTAGCCCTAACACTAACCTAAAACTAGGCATAGCCCTAGCACTAGCCAAAACCCTAACCCAAACCCTATCCCTAACCTTAGCCCTACACAACACCTAGCCCTAACCATGAACCTAACCCTAGCACTACGCTAACCCTAATATTCCCCTAGACCTAGCCCCAGCCCTAGCCCTAACCCTAGGCCTAGCCATAGCCCTAGCCCTAACACTAACCCTAACCCTAACCCTTGACCTAGACCGAACCCTAACCCTAACCCTATCCCTAGCCCTAAACCTAAAACGAAACCTAAGTCTAACACTAGCCCTAGCCCTAGACCTAAACCTAAACCTAACCCTAGCCCTAAAATTATCCCTAGCCCTAACTCTCACCCTAACACCCTAAACCTAGACCTAACCCTAGCCCTCGCCCTAACCAAAACCCGAACCCTAACTCTAACCCTAACCCCAGACCTAGCCCTGTCCCTAGCCCTAACCTGAACCCTAACCCAAACCCTTGCCTTAATCCTAACCCTAACCCTAGCCCTAGTCCTAACCTTCACCCTAACCCTAACCCTAACCCTAGCCCTAGCCCTAACCCTAACCCTAACCCTAGCCCTAGCTCTAGCCCTAGCCCTAAAAGTAACCCTAAGCCGAGCCCTAGCCATAACCCTAACTCCAACCTTAACCCTAGCCCTAGCCCTAACCTAAACAAAGGCCTATTCCTAGCACTAGTCCTAACCATAACCCTAAACCTAGCCCCAGACCTTGCACTAACCCTACCCTAAACCTAACCCTAGCCCTAGCCCTAGTCCTAACCCTAACCCTAGCTCTAACCCTAACCCTAAACCAAACCCTATCCCTAACCCTAGCCCTAGACCTTTACAAAATCCTAACCTTAACCCTAACACTAGCCCTAACCCTACCCCTTTCCCTAACCCTAGACCTAACCCTAGCCCTAGCCCTACACATAAACTAATCCTAAACCTAACCCTATCCCTTCCCCCAGCCCTAAACCTAACCCTCCCCCTAGCCCTGACCCTAGCCGTTGCCCTAACCGTAACCCTTTCCGTACACATAACCCTAACCCAAACCCTAATACAGCCCTAGACCTAGCCCTAGCCCTAACCTGAACCCTAACCCAAACCCTAGGTTTAACCCTAACCCTAGACCTAACCCTAGCCCTAGCCCTAGCCCTAGCCCTAACCCTAACCCTAACCCTAGCCCTAGCCCTATTCCTAAACCTAACCCTAGCCCTAGCCTAGCCCTAGCCCTAACTGTAACCCTAAGCCTAGCCCTAGTTCTAACCCTATTTCTAACCATAACCCTAGCCCTAGACCTAACCTAAACCAAGGCCTATTCCTAGTCTTAGAACTAACTCTAACCCTAAACCTACCCTAGCCCTTGCCCTAACCCTACCCTAACCCTAACCCTAGCCCTAGCCCTAACCCTAACCCTAACCCTAAACTTAGCGCTAGCCCTAACCCTAAACCGAACCCTATCACTAACCCTAGCCCTAGTCCTATACCTAATTCTAGCCCTAACCCTAACCCTAACGCTAGCCCTACCTTAACCCTAGCCCGTACCCTAAACCTAGCCATAACCAAAGACCTAGCCCTAGCCCTAACCCTAACACTAACACTAACCTTTGCCTAGCAATAACCATAACCCTAAACCTATCCCTAGTCCTAGACCTAGCCAAACCCCTAACCCTAAACCTCGTCCTAGCCCTAACCCTAGCCCTAGCCCTAACATTAACCCTAACCATAACGATAGTTTAACCCCAACCCTAACTCTAACCTTATCCCTAGCCCTAGCCATATCCCTAGCCCTAGCCCTAACCCTAACCCTAACCCTAACCCTAGCCGTGGCTCTAACCCTAACCGTAACACTAGCTATAGCCCTAACCATAAACTGAAACCTATCCGTAAACCTAGCCCTAGTCCTAGACCTAATCCTAACCCTAACCCTAACCCTAGCCCTAGCCATGGCCCTAGCCCTAACAATAACCCTAACCGTAGCCCTAGCCCAACCCTAGCCCTAACCTAACCCTAACCATAGACCTAGCCCTAGCGCTAACCCTAAACCTAACTCTAGCCCTAGCCCTAAACTTAAACCTAACCCTAACCCTACCCCAGCCCTAGACCTAACACTAACTATACCCCTAACGCTGCTCCTAAACCTAAGCCTAACCCATACCCTAACCCTACCCTACCCTAACCCTAGTGCAAACTCTAACCCTAACATTAACCTAACTCTAGCCCTATCCCTAACCCTAACCCTATTCCTAACCATAGCGCCAGACGTAGATCTAGCCCTAACCCTAATCCTAGCCCTAGCCCTAGACCTAGCTCTAACCCTGACGATAGCTCTAGCCATAACCCTAACCCTAACCCTAACCCTAACCCTAACCCTAACCCTAAACCTAACCCTGGCCCTAGCCATAACGCTAACCCTAACCCTAGACCTAACCCTAGTCCCAGCCCAAACTCTAAACCTAATCCTAAACCTAACGCTAGCCCAAGCCCTAAAGCTAAACCTAACCCTAGCCCTAGTCATACCACTAACACTAACACTTCCCTTGCCCTAAACCTAACCCTCATCCTACTCCTGACCCTATCTCTATTCCTAACTCTAACCCTAACCCCAGCCCTAGCACTAACCCTAGCCCTCGCCCCAGCCGTAGCCCTAACACTAAAGCTAACCCAATCCCTAACTTTAACACTAACCCTAACCCTAACCCTAACCCTAACCCTAGCCCTAGCCCTATCCCTCACCCTAACCCTAACCCTAGCCCTACCCATAATCCTAAACCTAACACAAACCCTAGCCCTAGCCCTAGCCATAGTACTAACCCTAAAACTAATCATAGCACTAACCCTAACCCTAACTCTAAACTTAACCTAGCCCTAGCCCGAGCCCTAAACAAAGGCCTATTCCTACCCCTAGCCCTAATCCTAACCCGAACGCTAGCAGTAGCCCTAGCCCTAACCCTAATACTAACCCTAACCCTAGCCCTAGCCATAAAAATAACGCAAAACCTAGCCCTAGTCCTAGCCCTAGCCCTAGTCGTAACCCTAACACTAACCCTAGCCCTATCACTAGCCCTAGCCTAGCCAGAGCCCTAACCCTAACCATAACAATAACTCTAGCGCTAACCCTAACCCTAACTCTAACCCTAACCCTAACGCTAGCCCTAGCCCTAAACCTAACCCTAACCTTAACCTTGCCCTAGCCCTAACCCTAACCCTAACACTAACCTAGCCCTAGCCGTGCCCCTAGAACTTACCCTAACCCTAACGCAAGCACTAGCCCTAAACCTAACCATAACACTAACCTTGACACTTACCCTAGCCCTAGCCCTAGACCTAACCTTAACCATAACCCTAACTCTAGCCCTAACCCTATCCCTTGCCCAAACGATAATAATAACCCAAAACCGAACGCTAGCACTATCCGTAACCATAACCCTAGAGCTAACCCTAGCACTAACCCTAAAGCTAACCCTAAACCTAACCCAAGGCCTAGCCCTAGCCCTAGCCCTAACCCTAACCCTAAATCTAGCCATAACCCGAACCCTAAACCGAACCCTATCCCTAACCCTAGCCCTAGACCTAGACCTAACCCTGACTCTAAACCTACACCTAACCCTAGGAATAAACTTAACCCTAGCCCGTACCCTAACACTAGCTCTGACCCTAACCCTAGCCCTAGAATTAACCCTAAGAATAACCATAACCCTAGCCCTAGCCATAACCCTAACCCTAACCCTACACCTAACCCTAGCCCTAGCCCTACCCTAACCGTAACCCTAACACTAACCCTAGCCCGAGCCCTAGCCCTAAGCCTAAACCTAGCCATAACCCTAAACCTAACTCTAAACTTAACCCTAGCCCTGGGCCTAAACCTAACTCTAACACTAACCCTAACCCTAGCCCTAGCCCTAGGCCTAACTCTAACAAAAACCCTAACCCTAGCCCTAGCCATAACCCTAACCCTAACCCTAATCCTAGCCCTAACCCTAGACTTAGAACTAACTTTAACCGTAACCCTAACCCAGGCCCTAAACCTAATACTAAGCATAACCCTAGCCCTAGCTCAAACCCTAACCATAACACTAACCCTAAACATAGCCATAGCCCTAACGCAAAACCTAACCCTAACCCTAGCTCTAACCCTAGCCCAGTCCTAGCCCACACCCTAACCCTAACCCTAACCCTAACCCTATCCCTAACCCAAACCCTAACCCTATCACTAGCCCTAACGCTAACACTAAATCTAACCCTAAACCTAGCCCTAGCCCTAAACCTAAACCTAACCCTAGCCTAGCCCCAGCCCTAGCCCTAACACTAACCCAAACCCTAAATATAGCCCTAGTCCTAACCTTAATCCTAACCCTATCACTAGCTCTAACCCAAACCCTAACACAAACCCTAGCCCTAAACACTAGCCCTAGCCCTAACACTAACACTAAACCTAACACTGGCACTAGCCATAACCTAAGCCTAACCCTAGACCTAACCCTAGCCCAGCCCAATTTCTAATCCTAAACCTGAACCTAACGCTAGCCCTAATTCTAAACATTACCCTAGCCCTAGCCCTAATCCTAACACTAACACTAACCCTAGCCTTCACCCAGCCTTAACTCTAAACCTAACCCTAGCCCTGAACCTAGCTCTAGCCCTAACCCTACCCTAACCCGAACCCTAAACTTAAACTTACCCTGACCCTAACCCTAACCCCCGCCCTAGCTGTAATGCTCACCCTAACACTAACCCTAACCCTAGACCTAGCCCTAACCCTAACCCTAACCCTGGCAATAACCCACCCTAACCCTAGCCCTAGCCATGACCCTAACTCTAACCTGAAACCTAGCCCTAGCCCTAATTTAAACCTAGGCCTATTCCTAGACCTAGCCACAACCCTAACCCTAGCTCTAGCACTAGCCATAAACCTAACCCTAACCCAAACCCTAAACTTAACCTTACCCTAACCCTAGCCCTAACTCTAACTCTAACCTTAACCATAGCCCTAGCCCTAACCTAAACATAGGCCTATTCCTGACCTAGCCCTATCCCAAACCCTAGCCCTAGCCCTACACTAGCCCTAACACTAATCGTAACTCCAGCCCTAGCCGTAGCCCTAAACCTAACCCAAATGCAAACCCTAACTTAACCTTACCCTAACCCTAACCTTAACCCTAGCGCTAGCCCTAGCCCTAAACCTAACACTAACCCTAACCCTAGCCCTAGCCCTTCCCCTAGCCTTAAGCCTAAACCTAATGCTAGCCCTGAACCTAGCCCTAGCCTAAACCTAACCCTAACCCAAACCCTAAACTTAACCTTAGCCCTAGCCCTAACCCTCATCCTAACCCTAACCCTAACCCTCACCCTCACCCTAAACCTAACCCTAAACCTATCCCTAGCCCTAACCCTAACTCTAACCTTAACCCTAGCCCTAGAACTGACCTAAATGTAGGCTTATTCCTAGACCTAGCCCTAACGCTAAACCTAACCCTAACCCTAGCCCTAGCCTTAACCCTAACCCTAACCTTAGCTCTAGACCTAACCCTAAACAGAAACCTATCCCTAACCATAGCCCTAGCACTAAAGGTAACACTAACCCTAAACCTAGCCCTAGCGCTAACCTAACACTTGCCCGTACCAGAACCATAGCCCTAACCCTAGACCTAGACCTAGCCATAACCCTAACACTAATCCTAACACTTACCTAGCCATAACCATAACCCTAAACCTAGCCCTAGTCCTACTTCTAGCCCTAGCCCTAACCCTAACCCTAACTCTAACACTAACCCTAGCCCTAGCACTACCCCTAGCCCTAGTCCAAGACCTAACCCTAACCATAAACATAACGAGAGCCAAAACCATAACCCTAACACTAACCCTAATTCTTACCTTAACCCTATCCCTAACCTTAGCCCTAAAACTAACCCTAACCCTAGCCTAGCCCTAGCCCTAGCACTAACCCTAACCTTAAACCTTGCCCTAGACCTAACCCTAATCATATCCCAAGGCCTAAACCTAACACGAAACCTAACCCTAACACTATTCCTAGCCCTAGACCTAACCCTAACCCTAGCCCTAAACCTCACCCTAGCCCTAACTCTATCCCTAACCATAAACCTAACACTGGCCCTAGCCCTAACCCCAACACTAACCCTAGCCCTAGCCCTAACCCTAACGATAACCCTAACCCTAACCCTAGCCCTAGCCCTAAAACTAAACCTAGGCCTAGCCCAAGCCGTAGACCTATCCCTAACAGTAGCCGTAGCCGTAGCCCTAGCCCTAATATTAACCCTAAGCCTAACCATAGCCCTAGCCCTAACCCTAACTCTAACTCTAGCCATAACCCTAACCCTAAACCGTACCCTATCCCTAACCCTAGCCCTAGCCGTAGACCTAACCCTAACCCTAACTATAACACTAGCCTTAACCGTAACCCTAGCCCATACCCTAAACCTAGCTCTAACCCTAACCCTAGCCCTAGCCCTAACCCTAAGCATAACCATAAACCTAGCCCCAGCCATATCCCTAACCCTAACCCTACACCTAACCCTAGCCCTAGCCCTAACCCTAACCCTATCCCTAAACCTAACACTAAACCTAGCCCTAGCCCTAGCCCTAAACCTAAACCTAACCCTAGCCATAACCCTAACCCTAACTCTAAACTTAACTCTAGCCCTAACACTAACCTAAAACTAGGCATAGCCCTAGCACTAGCCAAAACCCTAACCCAAACCCTATCCCTAACCTTAGCCCTACACAACACCTAGCCCTAACCATGAACCTAACCCTAGCACTACGCTAACCCTAATATTCCCCTAGACCTAGCCCCAGCCCTAGCCCTAACCCTAGGCCTAGCCATAGCCCTAGCCCTAACACTAACCCTAACCCTAACCCTTGACCTAGACCGAACCCTAACCCTAACCCTATCCCTAGCCCTAAACCTAAAACGAAACCTAAGTCTAACACTAGCCCTAGCCCTAGACCTAAACCTAAACCTAACCCTAGCCCTAAAATTATCCCTAGCCCTAACTCTCACCCTAACACCCTAAACCTAGACCTAACCCTAGCCCTCGCCCTAACCAAAACCCGAACCCTAACTCTAACCCTAACCCCAGACCTAGCCCTGTCCCTAGCCCTAACCTGAACCCTAACCCAAACCCTTGCCTTAATCCTAACCCTAACCCTAGCCCTAGTCCTAACCTTCACCCTAACCCTAACCCTAACCCTAGCCCTAGCCCTAACCCTAACCCTAACCCTAGCCCTAGCTCTAGCCCTAGCCCTAAAAGTAACCCTAAGCCGAGCCCTAGCCATAACCCTAACTCCAACCTTAACCCTAGCCCTAGCCCTAACCTAAACAAAGGCCTATTCCTAGCACTAGTCCTAACCATAACCCTAAACCTAGCCCCAGACCTTGCACTAACCCTACCCTAAACCTAACCCTAGCCCTAGCCCTAGTCCTAACCCTAACCCTAGCTCTAACCCTAACCCTAAACCAAACCCTATCCCTAACCCTAGCCCTAGACCTTTACAAAATCCTAACCTTAACCCTAACACTAGCCCTAACCCTAACCCTTTCCCTAACCCTAGACCTAACCCTAGCCCTAGCCCTACACATAAACTAATCCTAAACCTAACCCTATCCCTTCCCCCAGCCCTAAACCTAACCCTCCCCCTAGCCCTGACCCTAGCCGTAGCCCTAACCGTAACCCTTTCCGTACACATAACCCTAACCCAAACCCTAATACAGCCCTAGACCTAGCCCTAGCCCTAACCTGAACCCTAACCCAAACCCTAGGTTTAACCCTAACCCTAGACCTAACCCTAGCCCTAGCCCTAGCCCTAGCCCTAACCCTAACCCTAACCCTAGCCCTAGCCCTATTCCTAAACCTAACCCTAGCCCTAGCCTAGCCCTAGCCCTAACTGTAACCCTAAGCCTAGCCCTAGATCTAACCCTATTTCTAACCATAACCCTAGCCCTAGACCTAACCTAAACCAAGGCCTATTCCTAGTCCTAGAACTAACTCTAACCCTAAACCTACCCTAGCCCTTGCCCTAACCCTACCCTAACCCTAACCCTAGCCCTAGCCCTAACCCTAACCCTAAACTTAGCGCTAGCCCTAACCCTAAACCGAACCCTATCACTAACCCTAGCCCTAGTCCTATACCTAATTCTAGCCCTAACCCTAACCCTAACGCTAGCCCTACCTTAACCCTAGCCCGTACCCTAAACCTAGCCATAACCAAAGACCTAGCCCTAGCCCTAACCCTAACACTAACACTAACCTTTGCCTAGCAATAACCATAACCCTAAACCTATCCCTAGTCCTAGACCTAGCCAAACCCCTAACCCTAAACCTCGTCCTAGCCCTAACCCTAGCCCTAGCCCTAACATTAACCCTAACCATAACGATAGTTTAACCCCAACCCTAACTCTAACCTTATCCCTAGCCCTAGCCATATCCCTAGCCCTAGCCCTAACCCTAACCCTAACCCTAACCCTAGCCGTGGCTCTAACCCTAACCGTAACACTAGCTATAGCCCTAACCATAAACTGAAACCTATCCGTAAACCTAGCCCTAGTCCTAGACCTAATCCTAACCCTAACCCTAACCCTAGCCCTAGCCATGGCCCTAGCCCTAACAATAACCCTAACCGTAGCCCTAGCCCAACCCTAGCCCTAACCTAACCCTAACCATAGACCTAGCCCTAGCGCTAACCCTAAACCTAACTCTAGCCCTAGCCCTAAACTTAAACCTAACCCTAACCCTACCCCAGCCCTAGACCTAACACTAACTATACCCCTAACGCTGCTCCTAAACCTAAGCCTAACCCATACCCTAACCCTACCCTACCCTAACCCTAGTGCAAACTCTAACCCTAACATTAACCTAACTCTAGCCCTATCCCTAACCCTAACCCTATTCCTAACCATAGCGCCAGACGTAGATCTAGCCCTAACCCTAATCCTAGCCCTAGCCCTAGACCTAGCTCTAACCCTGACGATAGCTCTAGCCATAACCCTAACCCTAACCCTAACCCTAGCCCTACCCATAATCCTAAACCTAACACAAACCCTAGCCCTAGCCCTAGCCATAGTACTAACCCTAAAACTAATCATAGCACTAACCCTAACCCTAACTCTAAACTTAACCTAGCCCTAGCCCGAGCCCTAAACAAAGGCCTATTCCTACCCCTAGCCCTAATCCTAACCCGAACGCTAGCGGTAGCCCTAGCCCTAACCCTAATACTAACCCTAACCCTAGCCCTAGCCATAAAAATAACGCAAAACCTAGCCCTAGTCCTAGCCCTAGCCCTAGTCGTAACCCTAACACTAACCCTAGCCCTATCACTAGCCCTAGCCTAGCCAGAGCCCTAACCCTAACCATAACAATAACTCTAGCGCTAACCCTAACCCTAACTCTAACCCTAACCCTAACGCTAGCCCTAGCCCTAAACCTAACCCTAACCTTAACCTTGCCCTAGCCCTAACCCTAACCCTAACACTAACCTAGCCCTAGCCGTGCCCCTAGAACTTACCCTAACCCTAACGCAAGCACTAGCCCTAAACCTAACCATAACACTAACCTTGACACTTACCCTAGCCCTAGCCCTAGACCTAACCTTAACCATAACCCTAATTCTAGCCCTAACCCTATCCCTTGCCCAAACGATAATAATAACCCAAAACCGAACGCTAGCACTATCCGTAACCATAACCCTAGAGCTAACCCTAGCACTAACCCTAAAGCTAACCCTAAACCTAACCCAAGGCCTAGCCCTAGCCCTAGCCCTAACCCTAACCCTAATCTTAACCACAGCCCTAGCATAACCATAACCCTAACCCTAACCAGAGCCCTAGACCTGGACCTAGGTATTACCCTAACCATAACGCTAGCCCTAGCACCAACCAAACACTAAATCTAACCTTAACCCTTACCCTAGCCCTAGCCCTAGACCTAACCCTAACCATAACCCTATATCTAGCCCTAACCCTATTTCTTGCACAAACTCTAACCCTAAACCAAAACCTAACGCTAGCCCTATCCCTAACCTAACCCTAACCCTAACCCTAGCCCTAGCCCTAGCCCTAGCCCTAACCCTAATCACAGCCCCAGCCCTAACCCTAAGACTAACACTAACCCTAAACCTAGCACAAACTCTAATCCTAACCCTAAACCTAACGCTAGCCCTATCCCTAATCCTAACCTAACCCTAACCATAGCCCAAGCCCTAATTCTAACCCTAAACCTAACACTAACCCTAACCCTAAACCTAAACCTAGCCCTAGCCCTAGCTCTAGCCCTAATCCTAACCCTAGACCTAGCCCTAACCCTAAACCTAATCTTAAACCTAGCAGTAGCCATAACCATAAACCTAACCCTAACCAGAGACCTAGCCCTGGCCCGAGGTCTTACCCTAACCCTAACGCTAGCCCTAGCCCCAAACCTAACCTTAACTCTAAACTTAACCCTTACCCTAGCCCTAGCCCTAGACCTAACCCTAAACATAACCCTAATCTAAACCTAAACCTATCCCTGGCCCAAACTCTAACCCTAACCCAAAACCTGACTAGCCCTATCCCTACCCTAACCCTAACCCTAACCCTAACCCTAACACTAGCCCTAGCCCTAGCCCTAACCCTAACCCTAGCCCTAGCCCTAACCCTAAACCTAATCTTTAACCTAGCCCTAGCCATAACCATAACCCTAACCCTAACCAGAGCCCTAGACCTGGCCCTAGGTCTTACCCTAACCCTAACGCTAGCCCTAGCCCCAAACCTAACCTTAACTCTAACCTTAACCCTTACCCTAGCCCTAGCCCTAGACCTAATCCTAACCATAAACCTAAAGCTACCCCTAACCCTATCCCTTGCCCAAACTCTAACCCTAACCCAAAACATTATGCTAGCCCTATCCCTACCCTAACCCTAGCCGTAACCCTAACCATAGCCCTAGCCCTAACCTTAAGCCTAACCCTAAACCTAACCCTAGCACAAACTCTAATCCTAACCCTAAACCTAACGCTAGCCCTATCCCTAACCTTAACCCTAACCCTAACCATAGCCCTAGCTCTAAATTTAACCCTAACCCTAACCCTAACCCTAACCCTAAACCTAGCCCTTACCCTAGCCCTAGCCCTAGCCCTAACCCTAACCCTAGCTCTAGCCCTAACCCTAAACCAAACCCTATCCCTAGCCCTAGCACTTTACCTAATCCTAACCCTAACCCTAACACTAGCGCTAACACTAACCCTAGCCCGTTCCCTTATGCTAGCCCTATTCCTAGGCTTGCCCTAGCCCTAGCCCTAACACTAACCCTAACCCTAGCCTAAGCCCTTCCCCTAGCCCAGAAACTAACCCTCACCCTAAACACTGACCCTAGCCCTAGCCCTAACCGTAGCCCTAACCATACCCCTAGCCCTAACCCTATTCCTAATCCCCAGCCCGAGCCCTAGACCGAGCCCTAACTTGAACCCTAAGATAAACCCTAGCCTTAAACCAAACCCTAACCCTAGTCCTAGCACTAACCCTCACCCTATCCCTAACCCTAACCCTAGCCCTAGCCCTAACCCTAACCCTAATTCTAACCCTAGCCCTAGCCCTTGCCATAACCCTAACCCTAACCCTAGACATATCCCTAACCCTAGCCAAACTCTAACCCTAATCTTAACCTAACACTAACCCTAGCCCTAACCCTAACCCTAATCTTAAATCTAGCCCTAGCCATAACCATAACCCTAACCCTAACCAGAGAACTAGCCCTGGCCCTAGGTCTTACCCTAACCCTAACGCTAGCCCTAGCCCTAAACCTAACCTTAACTCTAAACTTAACCCTTACCCTAGTACTAGCCCTAGACCTAACCCTAAACATAACCCTAAATCAAGACCTAAACCTATCCCTTGCCCAAACTCTAACCCTAACCCAAAACCTAACGCTAGCCTTATCCCTAACCCTAAACCTAGCCCTAGTCCAAGCCCTAGCCGTAACCCTAACCATAGCCCTAGCCTTAACCCTAAACCAAACCCTATCCCTAACCCTAGCCCTCGCACTTTACCTAATCCTAACACTAACCCTAACCCTAAATCTAGCCCTAACCCGAACCCTAGCCCATTCCCTAACACTAGCCCTAATCCTAGCCCTAACCCTAACACTAACCCTAACCCTAGCCCTAGCCCTTCCCCTATCCCTAAACCTAACCCTCACCCTAAACCCTTACCCTAGCCCTAGCCATAACCGTAACCCTAAACATATGCCTAGCACTAACCCGATCGATAACACAGCCCTAGCCTTACCCCTAACCTGAACCCTAACCCAAACCCTAGCCTTAATCCTAACCCTAACCCTAGCCCTAGCCCTAGACCTACCCCTCACCCTAACCCTAAACCTGGCCCTAGCCCTTGCCCTAACCCTACCCTAACCCTAACCCTAGCCCTAGCCCTGACCCTAACCCTAACCTTAGCTCTAGCCCTAACCCTAATCCGAAACCTTTCCCTAACACTAGCCCTAGTCCTAGTCCTAATCCTAACCCTAACCCTAGCCCTAGTCCTAGTCCTAATCCTAACCCTAACCCTAGCCCTAGCCCTAGCCCTTGCCCTAGCCCTAACAATAACCCTAACCGTAACCCTAGCCCAGCCCTAGCCCTAATCCTAACCCTAACACTAGCCCTAGACCTAACCCTAACACTAATCGAAACTCTAGCCCAGGCCCTAACCCTAACCTAAACCTAACCATAGCCCTAGCCCTAGACCTAACACTAAACATAACCTTAACCCTATCCCTAACCTTAGCCTAACCCATACCCTAAACCTAACACTAGCCCTAACCCTAACTCTAGCACAAACTCTAACCCTAACCCTAAACATAACGCCTCCCTATGCCTATCCCTAACCCTATACTTAACCCTATCCCTAACCATAGCTCTAGCCCTAACTCTATCCCTAACCCTAACCCTAACCCTAACCCTAACCCTAACACTAACCCTAGAACAAACCCTAGCCCTAGACCAAACTCTAAACCTAACCCTAAACCTAACGCTAGCCCAAGCCCTAGCCCTAACCCTAACACTAATCCTATCCCTAACCATAGTCCTTCCCCTAGCCCTAAACCTAACCCTCGATCAAGCCCTGACCCTATCTCTAGGCATAACCCTAACCCTAACCCTAGTCCTAGCGCTAACCCTACCCTAACCCTAGCCCTCGCCCTAGCTCTAGCCCTAACCCAAACCCTAAACCAATACCTAACTTTAACCCTAACCCTAACTCTAACTCTAACCCTAACCCTAGCCCTAACCCAAAACCTAACCCTAACCCTAGCCCTACTCCTAACCCTAACCCTAACCCAAACCTTAGCCCTAGCACTAACCTAACCCTAATCCTTGCACTAACCCTAACCCTAACTCTAACCTTAACACTAGCCCTAACCCTAAACCTATCCCGAAACCTAACCATAGCCTAGCCCTGGCCCTAGGTCTTACACTAACGCTAACGCTAGCCCTATCCACAAACCTAACCTTAACTCTAACCTTAACCCTTACCCTAGCCCTAGCCCTAGACCTAACCCTAACCATAACCCTAAATCTAGCCTTTAACCTATCCCTTGCCCAAATCTAACCCTAACCCAAAACCTAATTCTAGCCCTCTCCCTAACACTAACCCTAACCCAGAACCTAGCCCTAGCCCTAGCACTAGCCCTAACCCTAACCATAGCCCTAGCCCTAACCCTAACCGTACCCTAACCCTAGCAAAAATTCTAACCCTAACCCTAAACCTAAAACTAGCCCTATCCCTAACCCTAACCCTAACTCTAACACTAACCCAAACCCTAAAACTAGCCCTAGCCCTAACCCTAGCCCTAAACCTAACCCTAGCAACAGCCCTAACCCTAAATCAAAACCCTATCCCTAACCCAAGCCCTCGCCCTTTACCTAATCCTAACCCTAAACCTAACACTAGCCCTAACCCAAACCCTAGCCCGTTCCCTAACCCTGGCCCTAATCCTAGCCCTACCCGTAGCCTTAACCCTAACACTAACCCTAACCCTAGCCCTAGCCCTTCCCCAATCCCTAAACCTAACCCACACCCTAAACTCTGACCCTAGCCCTAGCCCTAACCATAACCCTAAACATAGGCCTAGCCCTAACCCGATCCCTAACACAGCCCTAGCCCTAGCCCTAACCCAAACCCTAACCCAAACCCTAGCCTTAATCCTAACCCTAAACCTAAACCTAGTCCTAGCCCTAACCCTCACACTAACCCTAAACCTGGCCCTAGCGCTCCCCTAACCCTACCCTAACCCTAACCCTAGCCCTAACCCTGACCCTAACCATAACCTTAGCTCTAGCCCTAACCCTAAACCGAACCCTTTCCCTAAACCTAGCCCTAGTCCTAGACCTAATCCTAATCTTAAAACTAACCCTAACCCGAGCCCCAAGCCGAACCCTAGACCGTACCCTAACGCTAGCTATAACCCTAGACCTAGCCCCAGGACGAACCCTAACACTAAACCTAACCTTTACCTAGCAATAACCGTAACATTAAACCTAGCCCAAGTCCTAGACCTAGCCCTACCCCTAACGCTAACGCTAGCCCTAACCCTAGCCCAGCCCTAGCACTAACCCTAACCTAATGATAGTCTTAACCCTAACCCTAACTCTAACCTTATCCCAAGCCCAAGCCCTAGCCCTAGACCTAACCCTAACCCTAACCCTAACCCTAGCCCTAGACCTAACCCGAACCCTAAACCTAGCTCTAGCCCTAACCCTAAAACGAACCCTATCCGTGACACTAGCCCTAATCCTAGTCCTAAGCCTAACCCTAACCCTAGCCCTAGCCCTAGCCCTGGCCCTAGCCATAACAATATTCCTAACGGTAGCCCTAGCCCAGCCCTAGCCCTAATCCTAACCCTAACCCTAGCCCTAACCCTAACCCGAACCCTAAACCTAGCTCTAGCCCTAACCCTAAACCAAACCCTATCCGTAACCCTAGCCATATTCCTAGTCCTAATCCTAACCATAGCCCTAGCCCTAACCCTGGCCCTAGCCCTAACAAGAACCCTAACTGTACCCCTAGCCCAGCCCTAGCCCTAATACTAACCCTAGCCCTAGCCCTAACCTTAACCCTAAACTTAACCCTTAATCTAGCACTAGCTCTAACCCAAAATCTAACCCTAACCCTAGCCCTAGCCCTAGACTTAACACTAACCATGACCCTAACCATACCCCTAACCCTAAGTCTAGCCCTAACCAAAATCCTAGTAGAAACTCTAACCCTAACCCTAAACATAACGCTACCCTATCCCTAACCCTAACCCTTTCCCTAATCATAGCCCTAACCCTAACTCTAACCCTAGCCCTAACCCTAACACTAACCCTAACCCTAACCCTAACCCTAACCTGAGCCCTAGCCCTAGCCCTAGACCTAGCCCTAACCCTAACCATAGCTCTAGCCCTAACCCTAACCCTAACCCTAAACCTAACACTAACCCTAGCCCTAGCCCTAGCCCTAGACCTACCCCTAACCCAGCCCTAATCATAAACCTAGGCCTAGCCCTTCCCCTACACCTAACCCTAACCTTAACCCTAACCCTAACCCTAACCTTATAAGAAACCCAAGCCTTAGCCCGAACTTTAAACCTAACCCTAATCCTAACGTAAACCCTAGCCCTAACCCTAAACCAAACCCTAGCCCTAGCCCTAGCCCTAGCCCTAACCCTAACACTAACCCTATCCCTAGCCCTACCCCTTCCCCTAGCCCTAAACCTAACACTCACCCAAGCCCTGACCCTATCTCTAGGCCTAACCCTAACCCTAACCCTAGTCCTAGCGCTAACCCTACCCTAACCCTTGCCCTCGCCCTAGCCCTAGCCCTAACCCTAACCCTAACCCAATACCTAACTTTAAAAATAACCCTAACTCTAACTATAACCCTAGCCCTAGCCCTAACCCAAACCCTAACCCTAACCCTAATCCTAGCCCTACACGTAACCCTAACCCTCACCCAAACCCTAGCCCTTGCCCTAGCCCTACCCCTAACCCTAACCCTAATCCTAGCACTAACCCTAACCCTAACTCTAACATTAACCCTAGCCATAGCCCTTACCCTAAACCAAGGCCTATACCTAGCCCAAGCCCTAACCCTAACGCGAACGCTAGCCCTAGCCATAAAAATAACCGTAAACCTAGCCCTAGTCCTAGCCCTAGTCCTAGCCGTAACCCTAACACTAACTCTAGCCGTATCACTAGCCCTAGCCATTGCCAGAGCCTTAACCCTAACCCTGACCATAACCATAGCACTTTCCCTAACCCTAACTCTAACCTTAACCCGAGCTCAAGACCTAACCCTAACCCTAAATCTAAACCTATCCCTAGCCCTAGCCCTAACCCTAACACTAACCGTAAACCTAGACCTAGCCATAACCCTACCCCTAACCCGAGAGCTTATGTAGACCTAGCTCTAACACTAACTGTAACCTTAACCCTAATCCTAGCCCTACCCCTAGCCCTAACGCTAACACAAACCCTAACCCTATCACTAGCCCTTCCCCTATACCTAAACCTAACCCTAACTCTGGCCCTAACCCTGACCCTAACCTTAACCCAAACCCTACCCCTATCCCTAGCGCTAATGCTAACTCTAACCCTAACCCTAGCCCTAGCCATAACCCTAACCCTAACCCTAGAACTAACACTAGCCCTAGTCCTAAAGCTAACCATAAACCTAACCCTAGGCCTAGCCCTGGTCCTAGGTCTTACCCTAACCCTAACCCTAACCCTAACCCTAGCCCTATCCCTAACCCTAGCCCAAACTGTAACTTAACCCTAAACCTAATACTAGCCCTAGTCCTAACCATAACCCGAAACCTAACCATAGCCCTAAACCTGGCCCTAGGTCTTACCCTAACACTAACGCTAGCCCTAGCCCTAAACCTAACCCTAACTCTAACCTTACACCTTACCCTAGCCCTAGACCTAACAATAACCATAACCCTAACACTAGCCCTAACCCTAAGCCTAACCCATACCCTAACTCTAGCCCTAACCCTAACAATAGCCAAAATTCTAACCCTAACCCTAAACCTAACGCTAGCCCTATCCCTAACCCTAACCCTAGCCCTAACCCTAACCCAAACCCGATCCATAACACTAACCCTAGCCCTAGCCCTAGACCTAACACTAACCCTAACCATACCCTTAACCCGAAACCTAACCATACATTTTCCGTAGCCCTAACTCTGAACATAGCCCTAACTCTAATCTTAACCCTAACCCTAACCCTAACACATGCTCTAGCCCTAACCCTAACCCTACCACTAACACTGGCCCAACCCTAACCCTAAGGCTAACACTAGCCCTAGCTCTAACCATAACCCTAACCCTAAACCTACCATAGCCGTAGCCCTAACACAAAGCCTAAAAGAAATCCTAGCCTTAGCCATAGCCCTAGCCCTAACCACAACACTAACCCTAAATTTGGCCCTAGCCATAACAATAACTCTAACCCTAGACCTAACCCTAGCCCTAGCCCAAACTCTAAATGTACCCTAAACCTAACGCTAGCCCTAACTCTAACACTAACACTAACCCTAGCCATAGCCCTAAAAACACTAACCCTAAACCTAGCCCT
This sequence comes from Sylvilagus floridanus, assembly GCA_949820135.1. NCBI lineage: Eukaryota > Metazoa > Chordata > Mammalia > Lagomorpha > Leporidae > Sylvilagus > Sylvilagus floridanus. The sequence goes on along the minus strand of OX463227.1, from coordinate 158,953,959 downwards.
AGCCCATCCGCTAGCCCTAATCCTATCCCTCACCTTAGCCCTGACCCTAGCTTTAGCCCTAACCCTAACCCTAACCCCAGCCTTACCCTAGCCCTAGCCCTAGCCCTAACCCTAACCCTAACCCAAACCCTAACCTTAACACTAACCAAACCCTAACATTAACCCTTACCCTAGCACAAATCCTCACACTACCACAAACCATAACCCTAGCCCTAGCTCTAACCCTAACCCTAACCCTAGCACTAGCCCTAGCACTAACCCTAACCCTAACCCTAACCCTAGCCTTAGCCCTAACCCTAAACCTAACGCTAGATCTAGCCCTAACCCTAAACCAAACCCTATCCCTAACCCTAGCCCTCGACCTTTACCTAATCCGACCCTAACCCTAACATTAGCCCTATCCCTAACCCTAGCTCGTACTCTAACACGAGCCCTAACCCTAGCACTAGCCGTAACACTAACACTAACCCTAAACCTAGCCCAAGCCATTCCCATAACCGTAAACCTTGACCGAGCCCTAGACCTTGGAGTAACCCTAACCCTAACACTAACCCTAGCCCAAGCACTAGACCTAGCCCTAGCCATAGACCTAACCCTAAACATAACCATAACTCTAGCCCTAACCCTAACTCTAACCTTAACCCTAGGCCTAGCCGTAACCCTAACCCTAACCCTAACCCTGATCCTAACCCTAACCCTAGCCCTAACCCTACCCGTCGCCCTATCCCTAACCCTAACCGTAACTCTAGCCCTAGACTAGAGCTTTCCCTAGCCATAGCTGTAACCCTAAACCAAACCATAACCATAGCCATAACCATAAATCTAAACTTAACCCTAGCCATAGCTGGAACCCTAACCCTAATCCTAACCCGGGCCCTAACCCTAACCCTACACCTAAACCTAGCCATAGCTCTAACTCTAATCCTAAACTTAACCCTCTCCCTAACCCTAACCTTAGCCCTAACCCTAACACTAACAATAACGCTAGCCCTATACCAGGCCCTAGCCCTAACCCAAACGCTTACCCTAGACCTAGCACTAGCCCTAGCCCTAAACGTAACCCTAACACTAGACCTAGCGCTAACCCTAAACCTAACCCTAGCCATAGCCCTTGCCCTAGCCATAATCCTAACCCAAACTCAAACAAAACCCTAATTCTAAACCAAATCATAATCCTAACCCTAGACCTAGCCCTAACCCTAACCATAACCCTAGCACTAATGCTAACCGTAACTCTAACCTTAACCCTAGCCCTAGTTTTAACCCTAAACTTAGGCCTAGATCTAGACCTAACATTAGCTCTACCCATAGCCTTTACCTAACCCTAACCCTAACCCTAACCCTTACCCTAGCCCTAGCCCTAATGCTAGACCTAACCCTAGCTCTAAACCTAACCCTAAACCAAAACCTATCCCTAACCCTAGCTCAAGTCCTAGACCTAATCCTAAACTAACCCTAACCCTAGACCTAACACTAACCCGAGCCCAAACACTAATCATAGCCCTAACCCTAACCCTAGCCCTAGCCCTAACCCTAACACTAACCCTCACCCAAGCCCAACCATAAACATAACCCTAAACCTAGTGGTAGCCATAGCCCAAGTACTAGACCTAAACCAAACCCTAAGCCTAGCCTAGCCCTAGCTCTAAACCTAACCTTATCCCTATCCAAAGCCCTAACCCTAACACTAACCCTAACCCTAGACCTAGCCATAACCAAACACTAAACCTACACCTACACCTATCCCTAGCCCAAGCTTTAGCCCTTACCCTAACCCTACCCCTAACCCTATCCCTAGCCCTAACCCTAACCCTAACCCTAGACTAAACCAAACCCTAACTCTAACCTTAACCCTAGCCCTAGCCCTAAAACTAAACCTAACCCTAGCCCAAGCCCTATACGTAACACTAACCCTTAACCCTAGCCATAGCCATTCCACTTGCCCTAAATCTAACCCTAATCCTAATGCTAGCCCTACCCCCAACACTCATCCTAACCCCAACCCTAGCACTAACCCTAACACTATCCCTAACCCTAACCTTAAACCTAGCTCTAGCCCTTGCCCTAACCGCAACCCTAACCCTAGCCCTAGCCCTAACCCTAACCCTAACCCTAACCCTAACCCTAGCCCTAGCCATAACCATAAAACTACACCTACACCTACACCTAGACCTAGCCCTAGCTCTAATCCTAATCCCAACCCTAACCCTACCACTAGCCCTAGCCATAGCCCTAGCCCTAGCCCTAACCCTAAACCTAACTCTAAACTTAACCCTAGCTCTATCCCTAAACCTAACCCTAACACTAAACCTAACCCTAGCCCTAAACTCAACCCTAACTCTAACATAAACCCTAGCCCTAGCCCTAACCCTAACACTAACCCTAACTCTAAACATAACCAAAGCCCAAGCCCTAAACCAAACCATAAAACTAACACTATCCCTAGCCCTAGACCTAGCCAGAACCCTAACCCTAACCTAACCCTAACCCTAGTCCTAACCCTAACACTTGCCCTAACTCTAGCCCTAGCCCAAACTCTAACCCTAACCCTAAACCTAATGCTAGCCCTAGCCCTAACCCTAACGCTACCCCTAAACCTAACCCTAGCCCTAGCCCTAATCCTAACCCTAACCCTAACCCTAACACTAACCCTAACCCTAAACCTAGGTGTAGGCCTAGCACTAGCCCTAACACGAACCCTAACCCAAGTTCTAGCCCTAACGCTAACCAGAACCTAATCCCTAACCCTAGCCCTAGCCCTAGACCTAGCCCTAAGCATAAACCTAATGCTAGCCCTAACCCTAACCCTAACCCTAACCCTAACCCTAACCCTAGGCCAAACTCTAACCTTAAACCTAAGCCTAATGCTAAACCTAGCCCTAACCCTAACTCTAACCCTAAACCTAAGGCTAGCCATAGCCCAAAACTTAACCCTAACCTAGCCCTAGCCGAAGCCATAACCCTAACCCGAACCCAATCCCTATCACTAGTCCTAGCCCTAGACCTAACCCTAACACTAACCCTAGCCCTAAACATAACAGTAGCCCGTACCCTAACCAAGCCCTAACCCTAATCTTAGCCCTACCACTAGACCTAGCCATAAGCATAAACTTAATGCTAGCCCTAGCCCTAACCCTAACCCTAACCCTGACCTTAACCTTAGCCCGAGCCCTAATCCTAACCCTAACCCTAACACAAACCCTAAACCTAGGCGTAGCACTAGCCCTAGCCCTAACCCTAACCCTAACCCTAGCCTTAAACCTAACAATAACCCAAACCTAATCCATAACCCTAACCCTACCCCTAGACCTAGCCCTAAGCATAAACCTAACGATAGCTGTAGCTCTAATCCTAACCATAACCCTAGCCCTAGCCCTAATCCTAACCCTAAACCTAAACCTAAACCTAGCCGTAGCCATAGCCATAGCCATAACCCTATACATAACGCTAGGCCTAGCCCTTAACCTAAAATAACCATAACCCTAACCCTAGCCCTAACCGCACCCTATCCCAAACTCTAATCCTTACCCTGAACCTAATGCTAGCCCTAGCCCTAACGCTAACACGAACCTATTCCCTAACACTAGTCCTAGCCCTAGACCTAACCCTAACCCTAACCCTAGCCCTCAACATAAACATAGCCCGTACCCTAACCCTATCCCTAGCACTAAGCTAAACAGAACCTAATCCCTAACACTAGCCCTAGCCCTAGACGTAACCATAACCCTAACCCTAGCCCTAACACTACACCTAGGCGTACCCTAACTCTAGCCCTAACCCTAAACCTAGCCCTAACCCTAAAACTAACCCTAGCACTAGTCATAACACTAAACCTCACCCTAACCCTAACCATAACCCTAAAACTAACCCTAACCCTAGACCTAGCCCTAGCCCCAGCCCTAACACTAACTGTTACCATAATCCTAGCCCTAAACCTACCCTAACACTAGCCCTAACACTAACCCCAGCCCTAACCGTAACCCTATCGCTAAACCTAACCCTATCCCAAACTCTAACCCTAACCCTATTTCTAGCCCTACCACTAGACCTAGCCATAAGCATATCCCTAACGCTAGCCCTAGCCCTAACCCTAACCCTAACCCTAACCCTAGCCCTAGCCCTAGCCCTAAACCGAAGAGTAGCACTAACTCTAACCCTAAACATAGTATTAGCCCTAAAGCAAACCCTAACCCTAGCCCTAGAATTAGCCTTAGCCCTAAACCTAACACTAACCCTAACCCTAGCCCTAGCCATAACCGTTATCATAACCCTAACCCGAACACCAGACCTAGCCCTAGCCCTAGCCTTGACCCTAATCCAAGCCCTAGCATCAGCCCTAGCCCTAACCCTAACCGTAACCCTAACCCTAGCCCTAGAGCTAAGCCTAACCAGAACCCTAGCCCTAGCCCTAAACCTAACCCTAACCTTAACCCAAACCCCAGCCCTAGCCCTAGCCCTAGACTTACCCTAACACCAGCCCTAACCCTAGCCCTAGGCCTAGACCTATTCCTAAAGCTAACCCAAACCCCAGGCCTAGCCCTAGCCCTAGACTTACCCTAACACCAACCATAACCCTAACCCTATCCCTAACTCTAACCCTAACCCTCACCGTGGCCCTATTACTAACCCTAACCCTAGCCCTAGCCCTAGCCCAAAACCTAACCCTAACCCAAAATAAACCCATAGCCCTAACCCTAACCCTAACCCACAATATAGCCCTAGCCCTAACCCTAAACCTAACCCTAGCACTAGCTCTAAACCAAACCCTAACCCTAACCCTAGCCATAAACCTAACCTAACTCTAACCTTAACCCTAGCCCTATCCCTAACACAAAACCTAGGCCTAGCACAAGTCCTAGACCTATACTTAACACCTGAATTAGCCCTAGCCATAACATTAAACCTAGGCCTAACCCTAGCCCTAACCCTAAACCTACCCTAACCCTAGCACTAGCCTTAACCCTAAACCTAACCCTAACTATAGCCCTAGCGCTTACCCTAACCCGAACCCTAACCCTAAACCTAGCCCTAATCCTAGACCTAATTCTAACCCTAACCCTAACCCTATCCCTATCCCTAGCCCTAGCCCTAAACCTAACCCTAGCCCTCACCCTACCCTAACCCTGGCACTGGTACTAGCCCTAACCCTATCCCAAACCCTAACCCTAACCCTGACCCTAACCCTAACCCTAAATCAAACACTAGCCCTAGCCATAACCCTAGCTCTAGACCTTAACCTAAACGTAACCCTAACCCTAACCCTAGCCCTGGCCATAGCACTAACCCTAACCCTATCTCTAGCCCTAGCCCTAGCCCTATCCTTAAACCTAACCCTAACCCTAGCCCTAGCCCTAACCCTAACCCTAGCCCTAGCCCTAACCCTAGCTCTAGCCCTAGCCCTAGCCCTAACCCTAACCCTAAACCAGGCCCTAGCCTAGTCCTAGCCCTAACCCAAAACCTAAAACTTGCCGTAGCCCTAATCCTAACCCTAAACCTAAATCTAGCCATAGCCCTAACTCTAAACCTAACCTGAGTACTATCCCTAACCCTAACCCTAACCCTAACCCTAGCCCTAAACCAAAACCTAACACTAGCACTTGCCCTAAACCTAACCCTAATCCTAGCCCTAGCCCTGGACCTAGCCCTAATCCACACCCTCACACTAGACCAAGCTCTAACCCTAGCCCTACCCCTTCCCTAACCCTAACCCTAACCCTAGACCTAGACGTAACCTAGCCCAAGCCCTAACCTTACCCAAACCCTAACCCTAACCCTAGCGTTAGCCCCAGACCTAACCCTAACGATAACCCTAACCCAAAGCCTAAACCTAACCCTAGCCCGTACTCTAACCCCAGCCCTAGCCCTATACCAAATCCTAGTCCAAACTCTAACCCTAAACTAAATCTAACACTAGACCTAGCCCTAAACCTAAACCTAACGCTAGACCTAGCCGTAACCCTAACTAACACTAACCCTAGCCGTAAAACTAACCCTAACACTAACCCTAGCCCTAGCTCTAACCATAAACCTAACCCTAACACAAACCATAGCCCTAGCCTTAACCCTAACCCTAGCCCAAGCCCTAGCCCTAGCCCTAACCCTAACCCTAACCCTAGCCCTAATCCTAACACTAACCCTAATCCTAAACCTAGAGCTAGCCCTAGCACTACCCTAATATTAACCCTAACCCTAAACCCAGCCCTAGATCTAGACCTAGCCCTAACCCTAAATATAGCCCTAGACCTAACCATAACAGAAACCCTAAACCTAGCCCTAGACTTAGCCCTAAACGTAACCCTACCATAACCCTAGCCCGAGCCCTTGCTCTAGCCTTACACCAAACCCTAATACTAACCATAGCCCTAGCCCTAGGCCTAAACATAACCATAACCCTAAGCCTAAACCTAAACCTAGCCCTAACCCTAACCCTAGCCCTAACACTAACCCTAGCCAAACTCTAACCCTAACCCTAAACCTAATGCTAGCCCTAGCCCTAAACCTAACCCTAACCCTAACCCTACCCCTAGCTCTAGCACAAACCCTAACCATGACCCTAACCCTAACACTAGCCGTAAATTTATCCCTAGCACTGACCCTAGCCCTAGCCCTAGCCCTTCCCCTAGACTTAACCCTAAACCTAACCCTAGCCCTGAACCTAGCCCTAGCCCTACCCTAACCCTAAACCTAATCCCAGCCCTAGCCCTGGCCCTAGGCCTAATCCTAACCGCAACCATAATCCTGGCCTTAAACCTAACCCTAACCCTAACCCTAGACTTAGATCTAAGTCAAACCCTAACCCTAACCATGACCCTAACCATAACCCTAGCCCTAACCCTAAACCTAGGCCTAGCCCAAGACCTAACCCTAACCCTAACCCTAACCCTAGCCCTAACCCTAACCCTAACAGTAGCCCTAACACGAACCCTAGCCCTAACCCTAACCCTACCCTATTCTAGCCCAAACCATAGCCCTAGCACTAATTTAAATCCTAACCCTAGCACTATCCTAACCCTAACCCTAACACTAGGCCTAGCCCTAGCCCAATCCCCAGCCCTAACCCTAACCCTAACCATAACCCTAACCCTACCCTGGCACTAGGCCTAGCCCTAGCCCTAAACCTAAACCTAGACCCAGACCTAAATCTAACCCTAACCCTACACCTAAACCTAGCCCTAACCCTAACATTAGCCCGTACTTTAACCCTAGCCCTAACACTAACCCTAGCTCAAAATCTAAACCTAACCTTAAACCTAACGCTAGCCCTAGCCCTAACCCTATCCCTAAACCTAACCCTAACCATAGCCTTAGCCCTAACTCAAACCTTAGCACTAACCCTAACCTTAGCCCTAGCCCTAGACCTAGACCTAACCCTAATACTAGCCCTAACCGAACCCTAACCCTAGCTCTAGCCCTAGCCCAAACCCTAACACTAACAATAGCCATAGTCCTAGCCATAACCCTAACACTAACCCTAACCCTAGCCTTACCCATAAGGGAAACGCTAACACTAGACCTAACCCTAGACATAGCCATAACCCTAACCTTAAACCTTTCCTTTGCCCTAGCCCTAGAGTTAGCCCTAAGCCTGACCCTAACCCTAACCCTTCCCCTAACACTAACTTAACTCTAACCCTAACCCTAGCTCTAGCCCAAAGCCTAAACATAGGCCTAGCCCTAGACCTAGCCCTAGCCCTAAACCTAAAACTAAACCTAGCCCTAGCCCTACACTAGTCCTATCACTAACCCAAACTCTAAACCTAGCACTAGCCCTAAACCTAACCCTAACTCCAGCCCTAGCCATTACCCTAACCCGAACCATAACCCTAACCCTAACCCTAACCCTTGCCCTAGCCCTAGACCTAACCCTAATCCTAACCCTAGACCTAGCTCAAACATTCACCCTAACCCTAAACCTAACCCAGCCCTGGCAGTGGCCCTGGCCCTAGCCCTAAACTTAACCCTAACCCTAAACCTAAATCTAACCCTAGCCCTAGCCCTAACTCTAAACCTAACCCTAACACTGGCCATAAACATAACCCTAACCCTAACCCTAACTCTAACACTAGCCCTATCCCTAACCCTAACCCTAACCCTATACCTAGCCATAACCCTATCCCGAACCCAATCCCTAATCCTAGCCCTAGCACTAGACCTATCCTTGACCCTAAACCTAACCCTAGCCCTAACCCTAACCTTAGCCCGTACCATAACCCTAACCCTTACCCTAATCCTTGCCCTAGCCCTAGCACTAACCCTAAAACTAACGCTAGCCCTAGCCCTTTACATAACCCTAACTCTAGACTTAACATAACAATAACCCTAAACCTAACCCTAGCACTAGCCCTTGCCATAGCCCAAACCCTAAACTTAACCCTAAACCTAGCCTTAGCCCTGGCCCTAGCCCTAACCCTAACCCCAACCATAACCCTGGCCTTAAACCTAACACTAAACCTAAACATAGATCTAGATCTATGCCAAACCCTAACCTTAACCCTGACACTAACCATAGCCCTAGACCTAACCGTAACACTAGGCCTAGCCCTAGCCCTAGCACTAGCCCTAACCCTAACCCTAGCTATAGCCCTAGCCCTAGCATTAACCCTAAACCTAAACCTAGACCTAGAACGTACCCTAACCCTAAACCTAGAACTAAGCCTAACCCTAACCCTAGGACTAGCCCAGTCCCTAACTCTAACAGTAACCCTAGCCCTAGCCCTTGCCCTAACCCTAACCCAAACCCTAACCAAACCCTAACCTTAACCCCAGCCATAGCCCTGGCCCTAGCCCTAACCCTAACCCCAACCATAAACCTGGCCTTAAACCTAAACCTAACCCTAAACCTAACACCCTAGCTCTAAGCCTAACCCTAACCCTACCCTAACCCTAATCATAGCCCTAGACCTAACCCAAACAGTAACCCTAACCCTAGCCATAGGCCTAGCCCTAGCCCTTACCCTAACCCTAGCCCTAGCCCTTGCCCTAGCCCTAAACCTAACCCTAACCCGAAAACTATCATAGGCATAACCCTAAACCTAACCCTAGCTCTAGCCCTAACCCTAACCCTCACCCTAGCCATAAACCTAACCCTAACACTAGCCCTTGCCCTAACCCTAACCCTAAACCTAACCCTAGCCCTAGACCTAGCCCTTGCCATAGCCCTAACCTTAACCCTAGCCCTCGCCCTGGCCTAGCCCTAACCATAACCCTAAACCTAACTCTGGTCCTAACCCTAAAAATAACCCTAACACTGGCCCTAGCTCTAACCGTAATCCTAAATATAGCCCTAGCCCTAAACCAAACCCTATCCCCAACCGTAGCCATAGCCCTAGCCCTAACCCTAACCCTAGCCCTAGCCCTAAAACTAACACTATACGTAACCCTAGCCCTAGCCATAAATGAAACCCTAAAGCTTGATCTAACCCTAGCCCTAGCCGCAACTCTAACCCTAAACCTATCCTTAGCCCTAGCCCTAACCATAGCACTAAGCCTAAGCCAAACCCTAATCCTAACCCTAGTCCTAACATTAACTTAACTCTAACAATTACCCTAGCTCTAGCCCGAACCTTAAAAAATAGCACTAGCCCAAGCCCTAGCCATAAACCTAACCCTAGCCCTAACCCTACCCTAACCCTGGCCCTAACCCTACCCTAACCCTAGCACTAACCCGAACCCTAACCCTAACCCTAGCCCTAATCCTAGACCTAATCCTTACCCTAACCCTAACACTAGACCTAGCCCTAGCCCTAGCCCTAGCCCTAAACCTAACCCTAAACCTAGCCCTGGCACTGGCACTAGCCCTAACCCTAAACCTGGCCCTAACCTTAACCCTAAATCTAACACTAGCACTAGCCCTAACCATAGCTCTAGACCTTAACCTAACCGTAACTCTAACCCTAGACCTAGCCCTGGCCCTAGCACTAACCCTAACCCTAACCCTAACCCTAGCCCTAGACCTAGCCTAACCATATCCCGAACCCAAAGCATAACTAGCCCTAGTAGTAGACCTAACCCTAACCCTAAAGCTAACCCTAAACCTAACCCTAAACCCTGCCCTAGCCCTAGCCATAACCCTAAACCTAAAACTTGCCATAGCCCTAACCCTAACCCTAAACCTAAATCAAGCCATAGCCCTAACCCTAAACCTAACCCGAGTACTAGCCCCAACCCTAACCCTATTCTAGCCCTAAAGCTAACCCTAACACTAGCACTTGCCCTAACCCTAACCGTAAACCTAACCCTATCCCTAGCCCTTACCATAACCGAAACCCTAACACTAGCCCTAGCCCTGGCCCTAGCCCTAATCCAAAACCTAACACAAGCCCTAGCTCTAACCCTAGCCCTACCCTTTCCCTACCCCTAACCCTAACCCTAGGCCTAGACCTAACCTAGCCCAAGCCCTAAACTTAACCCGAACCCTAACCCTAACTCTAGCCCTAGCCCCAGACCTAACCCTAATGATAACCCTAACCCAAGCCCTAAACCTAACCAGCCCGTACCCTAATCCTAGCCCAAACTCTAACCCTAAACTAAACCTAACGCTAGACCTAGCCGTAACCCTAAACCTAACGCTAGACTTAGCCCTAGCCCTAACCCTAACCCTGACCATAACCCTTGCACTAACCTTGCCCTAAAACTAACCCTAACTCTAATACTAACCCTAGCCCTAGCCCTAGCTAAACCCACCCATAACCCTAAGCCTAAACCTAAACCTAGCCGTAACCCTAACCCTAGCCCTAAACTAACCCTAGCCAAACTCTAACCCAAACCCTAAACCTAACGCTAGCCCTAGCCCTAACACTAACCCTATTACTAACCCCAGCCGTAGCCCTAGACCTAGCCCTAACCCTAAGCCAAACCCTCGCCTTAATCCTAACCCTAACCCTAGAACTAGCCCTAACCCTCACCCTAACCCTAACCCTAACCCTAACCCTAACCCTAACCCAAGCCCTAGCACTAAACCTAACCCTGGCCCTAACTCTAACACTAGCCCTAAATCTATTCCTAGCACTGACCCTAAGACTAGCCCTAGCCCTATCCCTAACCCTAACCCTAACCCTCAGCCTAGCCCTAGACCTTGCCCTAACCCTAACCCTAACCCTAACCCTAACACCAGCCCTAGCCCTGGCCCTAGGCCTAATCCTAACCCCAACCGTAATCCTGGCATTAAACCTAACCCTAACCCTAGCCATAGCTCTAAGTCAAACCCTAACCCTACCCATGACCCAACCATAAACCTAGCCCTAACCATAACCCTAAACTAAGGCCTAGCCATAGACCTAGTCTAACCCTAACGCTAACCCTAACCCTAGCCCTAGCCCTAGCCCTAGACCTAACGCTAAACCTAATTCTAGACCTAGATCTACCCTAACCCTAAACCTAGCACTAACCCTAACCCTAATCCTAGACGAAGCCCTCTCCTTAACCCTAATCATAACCCTAAACCTAACCCTAGCCCTAACCCTAAAACTAACCCTAGTTGAAGCCCTCACCCTAACCCTAACCATAACCCTAAACCTAACCCTAGCCCTAACCCTAACCCTAACCCTAACCCTAGCCCTAACCCTAACCCTAGCCCTAGCCACAACCCTAACCCTAACCCTAACCCTATTCTAGCCCAAACCATAGCCTTAGCCCTATCTTAAATCCTGACCCTAACCCTAATCTAACCCTAACCCTAACACTAGCCCTAATCCGAACCCTAGTCATACCCTAACCCTAGCCCAAACCCTAACCCTAGCCTTAACTCTGACCCTAACCCTAAAAATAAAGCTAGCCCTAGCCCTAACCCTAACCCTATTCTAGCCCAAACCAGATCTAGCCCTAACTTAAAACCTAACCCTAACCCTAACCTAACACTAACCATAACACTAGCCCTAACCCGACCCTAGTCATATCCTATCCCTAGCCCTAACCCTAACCCTAGCCTTAACTCTAACCCTAATCCTAAAACTAAACCTAGCCCTAGCCCTAACCCTAACCCTAACCCAAGCCCTTGTCATAACCCTAACCCTAAACCTAACATTACCCTTGCCCTAGCCCTAGCCCTATCCCGACCCCTAACCAAACCATAACCCTAGCCCTACCCTGGCACTAGCCCTAGCCCTAACCCTAAACCTAGACCCAGCCCTAAACCTAACCCTAACTATAAATCTAGCCCTAGACATAACCCTAACCCGAATCAAAATCTTACCCTAGCCCTAGCCCTAGCCCTAAAACTAACCATAACCTAACCCTAACCCTAAACCTAGCCCTAACCCTAACCTTAGCCCGTAACCTAATCCTAGCCCTAACACTAACCCTAGCTCAAAATCTAAACCTAACCCTAAACCTAACGCTAGCCCTAGCCCTAACCCTAACCTAACCCTAAACCTAATCCTAACCATAGACATAGCCCTAACACAAACCATAGCACTAACCCTAACCCTAGCCCTAGCTCTAAACCTAACCCTATCCCTAGCCCTTACACTAACCCTAACCCTAACCCTTGCCCTAGACCTAAACCTATCCCTAACCCGAAATCTCGTCATAGCTCTAACCCTAACCATAACCCTAGACCTAGCCCTAACCCTATCCCGAACCCAATCGCTAAACCTAGCCCTAGCGCTAGACCTAACCCTAACCTTAAACCTATATCTATCTCTAACCCAAACCCTAGCCCAAACTCAAATCTAACCCCAAACCTAATACTAGCCCTAGCCCTAACCCTAACCCTAACCCTAACCCTAACCCTAGCCCTAGACTTAACGCTAATCCTAACACTAACGCTAATTCTAGCCCTAGCCCTAGCCCTAGACCTAAACCTAAACCTAAATATAACCCTATTCCTAACCCTAAAGATAACCCTAAAACTAAGCATAACCCTAACCCTAGCCCTAGCCCAAACACTAAACCTAGGCCTAGCCCTAGCCCTTGCCCAAACCCTAACCATAAAGATAGCCCTAGCCCTAGCCCTAGCCCTAACCCTGACCCTAACCCTTGCCCTAGCCATGAACCTAACCCTAACCATAAATCTAGCCATAGCCTTAAACCTAAACCTAACCCTAGCACTAGCCCTAAACCTAACCCTAACCCTAACCCAAACCCTAACCCTAACTCTAACCTTAACATTACCCCTAGCCCTAACCCTAATGTATTTCCTAGCCCTAGCCCTAGTTCTAACCCTAACCCTAGACTTAACCCTATCCTGAACCAATCCCAAATACTGGCCATACCACTACATCTAATCCTAAATCTAGACCTAACCCTAGTACGAACCCTAACCAAAGGCCCTACCCTAACCCTAGCACTAACCCTAATCCTTGCCGTAGCCCTAGCCCTAGCCTAACCCTAAACCCAACACTAGATCTAGCCCTACACCTAAAACTAACCCTAACACTAGCCCTAGCCCTAACACTAACCTGAACACTAACCCTCGCCCTAACCCTAAACCTAACCCTAGCCCTAGCCCTAGCCCTACTGCTAGCCCTAACCCTAACCCTAACTCTAACCTTAACCATAGGACTAGCCCTAGAACTAACCCTAACCCGAAGCATAACCCTAACCCTAGCCCTAGCCCTAAGCCTAAAACTAGCCCTAGACCTAACCCAATCCAGAACCTTATCCCTAACCATAGCCCTAGACCTAACCCTAACCCTAACCCTAGCCCTAAACCTAGCCCTATCCAGAACCCTATCCCTAGCCATAACCCTAACCCGAACCCTAACGCTAACCCTAGACCTAGGCCTAGACCTAACCCGAAACCTAACCTGAAACCTAGCCCTCACGCAACCCCTAGCCAAACCCTAACCCTACACTTAACCTTTACCCTAGCCCTAACAATAACCCTAACCCTAAACCTAACACTATCACTAGCACTAACCATAATCCTAAACCTAGAACTAGTCATAACCCTAAATCTAAACCTAACCCTAAACATAACCCTAGCCCTAGCTTTAGCCCTAGCCTAACCATAAACTTAACCCTAAATATAGCCATAGACCTAACCCTAAAACTAACGCTAGCCCTAGCTCTAAAACTAGCCCTAACCCTAACTCTAACCCTAGCCCTAGCCCTAACCCTAAAACTAACCCTGACCCTAAACTTAACCCTAGCCCTAGACCTAACTCTAACCCTAGGCCTGACCTAGCCCTAACCCTAAGCCTAACCCTAACCCTAGCCCTAACCCTAACACTAACCCTGACCCTAACCCTAACCCTAGCCCTAACCCTAACCCTAGACCTAGAACTAACCCTAACCCTAACCCTAACCCTAGCACTAGACCTAACCCAAGCCCTAGACCTAAACCTAACCCTAACCCAAACCCTAACCCTAGCCCTAACCCTAAAACTAACCCTAGCCCTAGCCATACCCTAACCCGAACCCTAACCATAACCCTAGCCATAGCCCTAGACCTAACTCAAACCTAACCGAAACCCTAGCCCTAATGCTACCCTTGCCAAACCCTCACCCTACACTTAAACCATCCATAGCACTAACTCTAACCCTAACCCTAAACCTAATGCTAGCCCTAGCACTAACCATAACCCTAACCCTAAACCTAGTCATAACCCTAACTCTAACCCTAAACCTAAACCTAGCCATAGCCCTAACCATAACCCTAACTCTAACCCTAGCATAGCCCTAGCCCTAGACCTAACCCTAACCAGAAACCTAGCCCTAGCCATAACCCTAACCGTAACCCTAACCCTAGACCTAGAACTAACCCTAACCCTAAACCTAATCCTAGCACTAGCCCTAACCCAAGCCCTAGCCCTAACCCTAACCCAAACCCTAACCCTAGCCCTAACCCTAAACCTAACCCTAGCCCTAGCCCTAGCCCTAGCCCTAACCATAACCCTAGCCCTAACACTAATCCTAATCTAAACTTAATTCTAGCCCTAGCCCTAAACCTAAACCTAGGCCTAGGTCTAGCTCTAGCTTCAACCCTAACCATAGCCCTAGCCCTAGCCCTAGCACTAACCCTAACCCTAACCCTAGCCCTAGACCTAACCCAAACCAGAACCCTAGCACTAGCCATAAACCTAACCCGAACCCTAACCCTAGCCCTAGCCCTAAAAGTAGCCCTAGCCCTAGCCCTAACCCTAAAAGAAATCTAGCCATAGCCCTAAACCTAAATCTAACTGTAGCCCTATACCTAACCCTACCTAACCCTAGCCCTAACTCTAACCCTAAACCTAGCCCTAAACCTAACCCTAACAATAGCCCAATGCCTAGCCCTAAACCTAAACCTAACCCTAGACATAGCGCTAGCCCAACACCTAACCCTAACCCGAACCCTAACCCTAACCCCAGCCCTAGCCCCAGAAGTAAACCTAACCCTAACCCTAACCCTAACATAACCCTAGCCCTAGCCCTAAGCTAACCCTAGGCCTAGCCCAAGCCCTTGCCCTAAACCTAACCCTAAACCTAGCCCTAGCCCTAACCCTAACCCTAACCCTAACCCTAACCCTAACCCTAACCCAAACCTAACCCTAAGCCTAGCCCTAGCCCTAAACCTAACCCTAACCATAACCCTAGTTCAGGCCCTAGCACTAGACCTAACCCTAATCAGAACCCTAGCTCTAGACATAACCCTAACCCGAAACCTAAACCTAGCCCTAACCCTAGACCTATCCCCAACGCTAACCCTAACCATAGTCCTAGACCTGGCCCTAGCCCTAAATCTATCCCTAAACCTAACTCTGGCCCTAACCTTAACCCAAACCCTAACCCTAACCCTAGACCTAAACTAACCCTAACCCTAACCCTAGCACTAGACCTAACCCAAGCCCTAGCCCTAACCCTACACAAACCCTAACACTAGCCCTAACCCTAAACCTAAACCTAGCCCTAGCCATAACCATAACCTGAAACCTAACCACATCCTAGCCCTAGCCCTAGACCTAACTCTAAACCTAACCTGAAACCTAGCACTAACACTACCCCGAGCTGAACCCTAACCCTACACTTAACACTTACCATAGCCCTAACTCTAACCCTAAACCCAAACCTAGCCCTAGCCTGGGTTTTAGGGCTAGCTTAATCATAACCCTAACTCTAAATATAGCCCTAGCCCTAACCCTAAAACTAATGCTAGCCCTAGCCCTTTACCTAACCCTAACCCTAACCTAGACTTGACCTAACAATAACCCCAACCCTAACCCTAGACCTAGCCATAACCCTATCCCGAACCCAATCCCTAATCCAAGCCCTAGCACTAGACCTATCCCTGACCCTAGCTCTAGTCATAACCATAACCCTAAACCTAACCCTAGCCCTAGCCCTAGCCCTAGACCTAGCCCTAGCCCTAGCCCTAACATTTATCCTAACCATAACTCTAGCCCTACCCTGGCACTAGCCCTAGCCCTAACCCTAACCCTAACCGTAGACCCAACAGTAAACTTAACCCTAACCCTAAACCTAACTCTAGTCCTAGCCCTAACACTAACCCAAATCAATATCTTACCTTAACCCTACCCCTAGCCCTAAACCTAACCCTAACCCTAAACCTAGCCCTAACCCTAACACTAGACCGTACCCTGAACCTAGACCTAACACTAACCCTAGCCCAAAATCTAACCCTAACACTAAACCTAACGCTAGCCCTAGCTTAACCCTAACCCTAACCCAAACCCTAACCCTAGCCCTAGCCCTAACCCTAACCACAACCCTAACACTAGCCCTAGATGTATCCCAAGAACTAACCCTAACCCGAGCCCTAGCCCTAACCGTAATCCTAACTCTAACCCTAGATGTATCCCAAGAACTAACCCTAACCCTAGCCCTAGCCCTAACCGTAACCCTAACTCTAACCTTAACACTAGCCCTACCCAAAACCCTAAACATATTCCTAACCTAGCCCTAGACCTAACCCTAACTCTATCCCTAGCCCTAGCCCCATCCTTAACACTCAACCTAACTCCTAGCCCTAGCACTTGCCCTAGCCCTCACGCTAACCCCAACACTAACCCCAGCCCTAGCCCTAAAACAACCCCAAGCATTAACCTGGCCTTAAACCTAACCCTAACCCTAACCCTAGCCCTAGCTCTAAGCCTAACCCTTACCCTAACCGTAACCCTAAACCTAATCATAGCCATAGCCCTAACCCAAACCGTAACCCTAACCCTAGCCCTAGTCATATCCCTAGCCCTTACCCTAACCCTAAACCTAAACCTAAACCTAGCCCTAGCCCTACCCCTAACCCTAACCCTAACTCTGAACTTAACCCTAGCCCTAATCCCTAACCCTAAACCGATTCCTAGCCCTAACCTTAGGCCTAACACTAGACCTAGCCCTAGCCCTTACACTAACCCTAACCCTAACCCTTGCCCTAGACCTAAACCTATCCCTAACCCGAAATCTCGTCATAGCTCTAACCCTAACCATAACCCTAGACCTAGCCCTAACCCTATCCCGAACCCAATCGCTAAACCTAGCCCTAGCGCTAGACCTAACCCTAACCTTAAACCTATATCTATCTCTAACCCAAACCCTAGCCCAAACTCAAATCTAACCCCAAACCTAATACTAGCCCTAGCCCTAACCCTAACCCTAACCCTAACCCTAACCCTAGCCCTAGACTTAACGCTAATCCTAACACTAACGCTAATTCTAGCCCTAGCCCTAGCCCTAGACCTAAACCTAAACCTAAATATAACCCTATTCCTAACCCTAAAGATAACCCTAAAACTAAGCATAACCCTAACCCTAGCCCTAGCCCAAACACTAAACCTAGGCCTAGCCCTAGCCCTTGCCCAAACCCTAACCATAAAGATAGCCCTAGCCCTAGCCCTAGCCCTAACCCTGACCCTAACCCTTGCCCTAGCCATGAACCTAACCCTAACCATAAATCTAGCCATAGCCTTAAACCTAAACCTAACCCTAGCACTAGCCCTAAACCTAACCCTAACCCTAACCCAAACCCTAACCCTAACTCTAACCTTAACATTACCCCTAGCCCTAACCCTAATGTATTTCCTAGCCCTAGCCCTAGTTCTAACCCTAACCCTAGACTTAACCCTATCCTGAACCAATCCCAAATACTGGCCATACCACTACATCTAATCCTAAATCTAGACCTAACCCTAGTACGAACCCTAACCAAAGGCCCTACCCTAACCCTAGCACTAACCCTAATCCTTGCCGTAGCCCTAGCCCTAGCCTAACCCTAAACCCAACACTAGATCTAGCCCTACACCTAAAACTAACCCTAACACTAGCCCTAGCCCTAACACTAACCTGAACACTAACCCTCGCCCTAACCCTAAACCTAACCCTAGCCCTAGCCCTAGCCCTACTGCTAGCCCTAACCCTAACCCTAACTCTAACCTTAACCATAGGACTAGCCCTAGAACTAACCCTAACCCGAAGCATAACCCTAACCCTAGCCCTAGCCCTAAGCCTAAAACTAGCCCTAGACCTAACCCAATCCAGAACCTTATCCCTAACCATAGCCCTAGACCTAACCCTAACCCTAACCCTAGCCCTAAACCTAGCCCTATCCAGAACCCTATCCCTAGCCATAACCCTAACCCGAACCCTAACGCTAACCCTAGACCTAGGCCTAGACCTAACCCGAAACCTAACCTGAAACCTAGCCCTCACGCAACCCCTAGCCAAACCCTAACCCTACACTTAACCTTTACCCTAGCCCTAACAATAACCCTAACCCTAAACCTAACACTATCACTAGCACTAACCATAATCCTAAACCTAGAACTAGTCATAACCCTAAATCTAAACCTAACCCTAAACATAACCCTAGCCCTAGCTTTAGCCCTAGCCTAACCATAAACTTAACCCTAAATATAGCCATAGACCTAACCCTAAAACTAACGCTAGCCCTAGCTCTAAAACTAGCCCTAACCCTAACTCTAACCCTAGCCCTAGCCCTAACCCTAAAACTAACCCTGACCCTAAACTTAACCCTAGCCCTAGACCTAACTCTAACCCTAGGCCTGACCTAGCCCTAACCCTAAGCCTAACCCTAACCCTAGCCCTAACCCTAACACTAACCCTGACCCTAACCCTAACCCTAGCCCTAACCCTAACCCTAGACCTAGAACTAACCCTAACCCTAACCCTAACCCTAGCACTAGACCTAACCCAAGCCCTAGACCTAAACCTAACCCTAACCCAAACCCTAACCCTAGCCCTAACCCTAAAACTAACCCTAGCCCTAGCCATACCCTAACCCGAACTCTAACCATAACCCTAGCCATAGCCCTAGACCTAACTCAAACCTAACCGAAACCCTAGCCCTAATGCTACCCTTGCCAAACCCTCACCCTACACTTAAACCATCCATAGCACTAACTCTAACCCTAACCCTAAACCTAATGCTGGCCCTAGCACTAACCATAACCCTAACCCTAAACCTAGTCATAACCCTAACTCTAACCCTAAACCTAAACCTAGCCATAGCCCTAACCATAACCCTAACTCTAACCCTAGCATAGCCCTAGCCCTAGACCTAACCCTAACCAGAAACCTAGCCCTAGCCATAACCCTAACCGTAACCCTAACCCTAGACCTAGAACTAACCCTAACCCTAAACCTAATCCTAGCACTAGCCCTAACCCAAGCCCTAGCCCTAACCCTAACCCAAACCCTAACCCTAGCCCTAACCCTAAACCTAACCCTAGCCCTAGCCCTAGCCCTAGCCCTAACCATAACCCTAGCCCTAACACTAATCCTAATCTAAACTTAATTCTAGCCCTAGCCCTAAACCTAAACCTAGGCCTAGGTCTAGCTCTAGCTTCAACCCTAACCATAGCCCTAGCCCTAGCCCTAGCACTAACCCTAACCCTAACCCTAGCCCTAGACCTAACCCAAACCAGAACCCTAGCACTAGCCATAAACCTAACCCGAACCCTAACCCTAGCCCTAGCCCTAAAAGTAGCCCTAGCCCTAGCCCTAACCCTAAAAGAAATCTAGCCATAGCCCTAAACCTAAATCTAACTGTAGCCCTATACCTAACCCTACCTAACCCTAGCCCTAACTCTAACCCTAAACCTAGCCCTAAACCTAACCCTAACAATAGCCCAATGCCTAGCCCTAAACCTAAACCTAACCCTAGACATAGCGCTAGCCCAACACCTAACCCTAACCCGAACCCTAACCCTAACCCCAGCCCTAGCCCCAGAAGTAAACCTAACCCTAACCCTAACCCTAACATAACCCTAGCCCTAGCCCTAAGCTAACCCTAGGCCTAGCCCAAGCCCTTGCCCTAACCCTAAACCTAGCCCTAGCCCTAGCCCTAACCCTAACCCTAACCCTAACCCTAACCCTAACCCAAACCTAACCCTAAGCCTAGCCCTAGCCCTAAACCTAACCCTAACCATAACCCTAGTCCAGGCCCTAGCACTAGACCTAACCCTAATCAGAACCCTAGCTCTAGACATAACCCTAACCCGAAACCTAAACCTAGCCCTAACCTTAGACCTATCCCCAACGCTAACCCTAACCATAGTCCTAGACCTGGCCCTAGCCCTAAATCTATCCCTAAACCTAACTCTGGCCCTAACCTTAACCCAAACCCTAACCCTAACCCTAGACCTAAACTAACCCTAACCCTAACCCTAGCACTAGACCTAACCCAAGCCCTAGCCCTAACCCTACACAAACCCTAACACTAGCCCTAACCCTAAACCTAAACCTAGCCCTAGCCATAACCATAACCTGAAACCTAACCACATCCTAGCCCTAGCCCTAGACCTAACTCTAAACCTAACCTGAAACCTAGCACTAACACTACCCCGAGCTGAACCCTAACCCTACACTTAACACTTACCATAGCCCTAACTCTAACCCTAAACCCAAACCTAGCCCTAGCCTGGGTTTTAGGGCTAGCTTAATCATAACCCTAACTCTAAATATAGCCCTAGCCCTAACCCTAAAACTAATGCTAGCCCTAGCCCTTTACCTAACCCTAACCCTAACCTAGACTTGACCTAACAATAACCCCAACCCTAACCCTAGACCTAGCCATAACCCTATCCCGAACCCAATCCCTAATCCAAGCCCTAGCACTAGACCTATCCCTGACCCTAGCTCTAGTCATAACCATAACCCTAAACCTAACCCTAGCCCTAGCCCTAGCCCTAGACCTAGCCCTAGCCCTAGCCCTAACATTTATCCTAACCATAACTCTAGCCCTACCCTGGCACTAGCCCTAGCCCTAACCCTAACCCTAACCGTAGACCCAACAGTAAACTTAACCCTAACCCTAAACCTAACTCTAGTCCTAGCCCTAACACTAACCCAAATCAATATCTTACCTTAACCCTACCCCTAGCCCTAAACCTAACCCTAACCCTAAACCTAGCCCTAACCCTAACACTAGACCGTACCCTGAACCTAGACCTAACACTAACCCTAGCCCAAAATCTAACCCTAACACTAAACCTAACGCTAGCCCTAGCTTAACCCTAACCCTAACCCAAACCCTAACCCTAGCCCTAGCCCTAACCCTAACCACAACCCTAACACTAGCCCTAGATGTATCCCAAGAACTAACCCTAACCCGAGCCCTAGCCCTAACCGTAATCCTAACTCTAACCCTAGATGTATCCCAAGAACTAACCCTAACCCTAGCCCTAGCCCTAACCGTAACCCTAACTCTAACCTTAACACTAGCCCTACCCAAAACCCTAAACATATTCCTAACCTAGCCCTAGACCTAACCCTAACTCTATCCCTAGCCCTAGCCCCATCCTTAACACTCAACCTAACTCCTAGCCCTAGCACTTGCCCTAGCCCTCACGCTAACCCCAACACTAACCCCAGCCCTAGCCCTAAAACAACCCCAAGCATTAACCTGGCCTTAAACCTAACCCTAACCCTAACCCTAGCCCTAGCTCTAAGCCTAACCCTACCCTAACCGTAACCCTAAACCTAATCATAGCCATAGCCCTAACCCAAACCGTAACCCTAACCCTAGCCCTAGTCATATCCCTAGCCCTTACCCTAACCCTAAACCTAAACCTAAACCTAGCCCTAGCCCTACCCCTAACCCTAACCCTAACTCTGAACTTAACCCTAGCCCTAATCCCTAACCCTAAACCGATTCCTAGCCCTAACCTTAGGCCTAACACTAGACCTAGCCCTAGCCCTTACACTAACCCTAACCCTAACCCTTGCCCTAGACCTAAACCTATCCCTAACCCGAAATCTCGTCATAGCTCTAACCCTAACCATAACCCTAGACCTAGCCCTAACCCTATCCCGAACCCAATCGCTAAACCTAGCCCTAGCGCTAGACCTAACCCTAACCTTAAACCTATATCTATCTCTAACCCAAACCCTAGCCCAAACTCAAATCTAACCCCAAACCTAATACTAGCCCTAGCCCTAACCCTAACCCTAACCCTAACCCTAACCCTAGCCCTAGACTTAACGCTAATCCTAACACTAACGCTAATTCTAGCCCTAGCCCTAGCCCTAGACCTAAACCTAAACCTAAATATAACCCTATTCCTAACCCTAAAGATAACCCTAAAACTAAGCATAACCCTAACCCTAGCCCTAGCCCAAACACTAAACCTAGGCCTAGCCCTAGCCCTTGCCCAAACCCTAACCATAAAGATAGCCCTAGCCCTAGCCCTAGCCCTAACCCTGACCCTAACCCTTGCCCTAGCCATGAACCTAACCCTAACCATAAATCTAGCCATAGCCTTAAACCTAAACCTAACCCTAGCACTAGCCCTAAACCTAACCCTAACCCTAACCCAAACCCTAACCCTAACTCTAACCTTAACATTACCCCTAGCCCTAACCCTAATGTATTTCCTAGCCCTAGCCCTAGTTCTAACCCTAACCCTAGACTTAACCCTATCCTGAACCAATCCCAAATACTGGCCATACCACTACATCTAATCCTAAATCTAGACCTAACCCTAGTACGAACCCTAACCAAAGGCCCTACCCTAACCCTAGCACTAACCCTAATCCTTGCCGTAGCCCTAGCCCTAGCCTAACCCTAAACCCAACACTAGATCTAGCCCTACACCTAAAACTAACCCTAACACTAGCCCTAGCCCTAACACTAACCTGAACACTAACCCTCGCCCTAACCCTAAACCTAACCCTAGCCCTAGCCCTAGCCCTACTGCTAGCCCTAACCCTAACCCTAACTCTAACCTTAACCATAGGACTAGCCCTAGAACTAACCCTAACCCGAAGCATAACCCTAACCCTAGCCCTAGCCCTAAGCCTAAAACTAGCCCTAGACCTAACCCAATCCAGAACCTTATCCCTAACCATAGCCCTAGACCTAACCCTAACCCTAACCCTAGCCCTAAACCTAGCCCTATCCAGAACCCTATCCCTAGCCATAACCCTAACCCGAACCCTAATGCTAACCCTAGACCTAGGCCTAGACCTAACCCGAAACCTAACCTGAAACCTAGCCCTCACGCAACCCCTAGCCAAACCCTAACCCTACACTTAACCTTTACCCTAGCCCTAACAATAACCCTAACCCTAAACCTAACACTATCACTAGCACTAACCATAATCCTAAACCTAGAACTAGTCATAACCCTAAATCTAAACCTAACCCTAAACATAACCCTAGCCCTAGCTTTAGCCCTAGCCTAACCATAAACTTAACCCTAAATATAGCCATAGACCTAACCCTAAAACTAACGCTAGCCCTAGCTCTAAAACTAGCCCTAACCCTAACTCTAACCCTAGCCCTAGCCCTAACCCTAAAACTAACCCTGACCCTAAACTTAACCCTAGCCCTAGACCTAACTCTAACCCTAGGCCTGACCTAGCCCTAACCCTAAGCCTAACCCTAACCCTAGCCCTAACCCTAACACTAACCCTGACCCTAACCCTAACCCTAGCCCTAACCCTAACCCTAGACCTAGAACTAACCCTAACCCTAACCCTAACCCTAGCACTAGACCTAACCCAAGCCCTAGACCTAAACCTAACCCTAACCCAAACCCCAACCCTAGCCCTAACCCTAAAACTAACCCTAGCCCTAGCCATACCCTAACCCGAACCCTAACCATAACCCTAGCCATAGCCCTAGACCTAACTCAAACCTAACTGAAACCCTAGCCCTAATGCTACCCTTGCCAAACCCTCACCCTACACTTAAACCATCCATAGCACTAACTCTAACCCTAACCCTAAACCTAATGCTAGCCCTAGCACTAACCATAACCCTAACCCTAAACCTAGTCATAACCCTAACTCTAACCCTAAACCTAAACCTAGCCATAGCCCTAACCATAACCCTAACTCTAACCCTAGCATAGCCCTAGCCCTAGACCTAACCCTAACCAGAAACCTAGCCCTAGCCATAACCCTAACCGTAACCCTAACCCTAGACCTAGAACTAACCCTAACCCTAAACCTAATCCTAGCACTAGCCCTAACCCAAGCCCTAGCCCTAACCCTAACCCAAACCCTAACCCTAGCCCTAACCCTAAACCTAACCCTAGCCCTAGCCCTAGCCCTAGCCCTAACCATAACCCTAGCCCTAACACTAATCCTAATCTAAACTTAATTCTAGCCCTAGCCCTAAACCTAAACCTAGGCCTAGGTCTAGCTCTAGCTTCAACCCTAACCATAGCCCTAGCCCTAGCCCTAGCACTAACCCTAACCCTAACCCTAGCCCTAGACCTAACCCAAACCAGAACCCTAGCACTAGCCATAAACCTAACCCGAACCCTAACCCTAGCCCTAGCCCTAAAAGTAGCCCTAGCCCTAGCCCTAACCCTAAAAGAAATCTAGCCATAGCCCTAAACCTAAATCTAACTGTAGCCCTATACCTAACCCTACCTAACCCTAGCCCTAACTCTAACCCTAAACCTAGCCCTAAACCTAACCCTAACAATAGCCCAATGCCTAGCCCTAAACCTAAACCTAACCCTAGACATAGCGCTAGCCCAACACCTAACCCTAACCCGAACCC
This sequence comes from Sylvilagus floridanus, assembly GCA_949820135.1. NCBI lineage: Eukaryota > Metazoa > Chordata > Mammalia > Lagomorpha > Leporidae > Sylvilagus > Sylvilagus floridanus. Next base: position 158,929,052 of record OX463227.1, on the reverse strand, counting down.
TAACCCTAACCCCAGCCCTAGCCCCAGAAGTAAACCTAACCCTAACCCTAACCCTAACATAACCCTAGCCCTAGCCCTAAGCTAACCCTAGGCCTAGCCCAAGCCCTTGCCCTAAACCTAACCCTAAACCTAGCCCTAGCCCTAACCCTAACCCTAACCCTAACCCTAACCCAAACCTAACCCTAAGCCTAGCCCTAGCCCTAAACCTAACCCTAACCATAACCCTAGTCCAGGCCCTAGCACTAGACCTAACCCTAATCAGAACCCTAGCTCTAGACATAACCCTAACCCGAAACCTAAACCTAGCCCTAACCCTAGACCTATCCCCAACGCTAACCCTAACCATAGTCCTAGACCTGGCCCTAGCCCTAAATCTATCCCTAAACCTAACTCTGGCCCTAACCTTAACCCAAACCCTAACCCTAACCCTAGACCTAAACTAACCCTAACGCTAACCCTAGCACTAGACCTAACCCAAGCCCTAGCCCTAACCCTACACAAACCCTAACACTAGCCCTAACCCTAAACCTAAACCTAGCCCTAGCCATAACCATAACCTGAAACCTAACCACATCCTAGCCCTAGCCCTAGACCTAACTCTAAACCTAACCTGAAACCTAGCCCTAACACTACCCCGAGCTGAACCCTAACCCTACACTTAACACTTACCATAGCCCTAACTCTAACCCTAAACCCAAACCTAGCCCTAGCCTGGGTTTTAGGGCTAGCTTAATCATAACCCTAACTCTAAATATAGCCCTAGCCCTAACCCTAAAACTAACCCTAGCCCTAGCCATAACCCTAGCCCTAAACCTATCTCTAACCCAAGCCCTTGCCCTAACCCTAACACTAATCCTAAACCTAACCCTAACCCTAGCCCTAGACCTAACCCTAAACCTAGGGTTAGCCCTAGCCCTAACCCTAACCCTAACCCTAGCCCTAGCCCTAGCCCTAGCCCTAGCCCTAACAGAACGATAGCCCTAGCCATAACCCTAACCTGAACCATAAACATAGCCCTAGCCTTAGCCCTATCACCAAACCTAACCCTAACCATAGCCCTAGCCCTGGCCCTAGCCATAACCCTAACTCTAAACCTAACTCTGGCCCTAACCCTAACTCTAACACTAAGCCTAGCCCTAGCCCTAACCCTAACACTAACCATAACCCTAGCCCTAGCCCTAGCCCTAGCACTAGACCTAACCCTAAACAGAACCATAGCCCTAGCCATAACCCTAACCAGAAACCTAAACCTAGCCCTAGCCCTAGCCCTATCCCCAACGCTAACCGTAACCATAGCCCTAGCCCTGACCCTAGCCCTAACCCTAACCCTAACCATAGCCCTAGACCCAATTCTAACAGTAGCCCTAGAGCTAACCCTAAGCCTAACCCTAAACCTATCCCTAGGCTAGCCCTATCCCTAGTCCTAACCCTAAATCTAACCCTAGCCCTAGCCTTAACCCTAACACTAACCCTAAGCCTAACCCTAAACCTAGCCCTAGCCTTAACCCTAACCCTAGGCCTAGCCCTAGCCCTAGCCCTAACCCTAACCCTAAATCTACCCCTAGCCCTAGCCCCAGCCCTAGCCCTTACCCTAACCAGAACCATAGCCCTAGCCATAACCCTAACCCCGAACCATAAACATAGCCCTAGCCTTAGCCCTATCACCAACCCTAACCCTAAACATAGCTCAAGCCCTGGCCCTAGCCATAACCCTAACCCTAAACCTAACTCTGGCCCTAACCCTAACCCTAAACCTAAGCCTAGCCCTAGCCCAAATCCTAACCCTAACCCTAACCAGAACCCTAGCCCTAGCCATAACCCTAACCCGAAACCTAAACCTAGCCCTAGCCCTAGCCCTATCCCCAACGCTAAACCTTACCATAGCCCTAGCCCTGACCCTAGCCCTAACTCTAACCCTAAACCTAACTCTGGCCCTAACCCTAACCCTAACCTTAGACCTAGAACTAACCCTAACCCTAACCCTAGCACTAGCCCTAACCCAAGCCCTAGCCCTAAACCTAACGCTAAACCTAACCCTAGCCCTAACCCTAAACTTAACTTTAGCCCTAGCCCTAAACCTAAACCTAGGCCTAGATCTAGCTCTAGCCTCAACCCTAACCATAGCCCTAGCCTTAGCCCTAGCACTAACCCTAACCCAAAACCTAACCCTAGTCCTAGCCCTAACCCTTACCCTAGCCCTAGCCCTAGACCTAACTCTAACCCTAAAAGAACCCTAGCCCTAACGATACCCATAGCCAAACCCTAACAATAAACTTAACCTTACCCTAGCCATAACTCTAACCCTAACCCTAAACGTAACGCTTGCCCTAGCACTAACCATAACCCTAACCTAGACCTACTCATAACCCTAACTCTAACACTAACCCTAAACCTAGCCCTAGCACTAGCCATAGCCCTAGCCTAACCATAACCCTAACCCTAAATATAGCCCTAGCCCTCACCCTAAAACTAACCCTAGCCCTAACCCTAACCCTAACCCTAGCCCTAAACCTAAACCTTGTCCTAGCCCTAAAACCAACCTTAACCTGAAACCTAAACGTAACCCCAGCCCTAGCCCTAGCCCTACCCCTAAACTTAACAATAACATTAACCCGAGCCTTAGCGCTGGTCCTAGCCCTAAAACTAAGCCTAACCCTAACCCTGGCCGTAGCCCTAAACCTAACACTAACCATTCTCAATCTCTAACACTAGCTTGTACCGTAACCAACCTCTAACCCTAACCATAGCCCTAGACACAGAACTAACACTAATGCTACCCCTAACCCTAGCCCTAACCCTTACCCTAGCCCTAACCATAACCATAACCCTAGGACTATACCTTGCCCTAGCCCTAACCCTAATCCTTATGCTGGCCCTAACTCTAAACCTAACACTAACCCTAGCCCTAGCTCTAAGCATAACCCTAACCCTAGCCCTAACCATAGCCCTAGACCTAACCCTAACCCTATCCTAGCCATAGAAAAAGCCCTAACCTTAACCCTAACCCTAGCACTAGCCATAGAAAAAGCCCTAACCTAACCCTAAACCTAGCCCTAAAGCTAAACCAAACCCTAGCCCTAGCCCTAGCCTTAACCCTAACACTAACCCTAAACCTAGCCCTAGCCATAACCCTAAACCTAACCCTAGACATAACCCTAGCCTTAACCCTAACCATAAACCTAACCCTAACCCTAACCCTAGCCCTAACCCTGAACCTAACTCTAACCTTAACACTAGCCCTAGAACTAACAGTAACACTAACCCTAACCCTAGACCTAGCCCTAACCCTAAACCTAACCCTAACCCTAACCCTACCCCAACCCTAACCCTAACTCTAACCTTAACACTAGCAATAGACCTAACCCTAAACTATTTCCTAGTCTTTACCCTAACCCTAAACCTAACCCTAGGCCTAGCCCTAACCCTAACCCTAGACCTATACCAAACCCTATCCCAATCGCAATCCCTAATCCTAGCCCTAGCACTAGATCTAACCCTAAATCTAAACCTAACCCTAGCACTAACCCTAACCCTAGCCCCTACCCTAACCCTAACACTAACCCTAACCCTGCCGTAGCACTAGCCCTAGTCTAACCCTAAACCCAACATTGACCTAGCACTATACTTAACCCTAACGCCAACCCTAGGCCTAGACCTAACCCTAAACCTAACACTAGCCCTAGCCCTAAACATAAACCTAACGCTAGACCTAGCCCTAGAACTAACACTAACATTAGCCCTAGAGCTAACCCTAAACCTAACGCTAAACCTATCCTTAGGCTAGCCCTATCCCTAGACCTAAACCTAAATCTAACCCTAGACCTAACCCAAACCATAACCCTAACTCTAACCCTAACCCTAGCTCTAGCCCTAAACCTAAACCTAGGCCTAGCCCTAGCTCAGCTTTAACCCTAACCATAGCCCTAGCCCTAGCCCTAGCACTAACCCTAACCGTAACCATGACCCTAGCCCTAAACCTAACCCAAACCAGAACCCTAGCCCTAGCCATAACCTTAACCCAAAATCTAACCCTAACCCTAGCCCTAGCCCTAACACTAACACTAATCCTAGCCCTAGCCCTAACCCCAACCCTAGCCCTACACCTTACCCTAACCATAACCCTAAAACTAGCCCTATCCCTAACTAAAACCCTAAACCTAACCATAGCCCTAGTTTTAACCCAAACCCTAACCCAAACCATAGCCCTAGCACTAACCCTAACCCGATCCCTAACCCTACCCTAGCCCTAGAAGTAACCCTAACCCTAGCCCTAACCCTAACCCTAGCCATACCCGAACCCTACACCTAACCCTAACCATAGCCCTAACTCTAACCCTATCCCTAAATCTAATGCTAGCCCAAGCCCTAACCTTAACCTTAAGGCTAGCCCTAACCCTAAACCTAGCCCTAAGCCTAGCCCTAACCCTAACACTGACCCTAAACCTATCCCTAGCCATAATCCTAACCCTAACCCTAGACCTAAACCTAGCCCTAGCCCTAACCCTAACCCTAACTCGAACCCTGGCCTTAGCCCTAGCCTTAGCCCTAGCCCTAACCCTAACCCAAGACCTAACCCTAGCCAAACACTAACATTTACTCTAATCTTAACACAAGCCCTAGCCCTAACCTAAACCTATACCTATCCCTAGCCTTAGACCTAACCATAACCCTAGACCTAGCCCTAGCCCTAACAATAACCGTAACGCCAGTCTTGCCCTAACCCCAAAACGAACCCAATTCCTAATCCTGGCCCTAGCACTAGACCTAACCCTAACGCCAACCCTAGCCTGTACCCTAAACCTAGCTCTAAACATAATCCTTGACATAGCCCTAACCCAAGCCCTAAACCTAAACATAACACTAGCCCTAGCCCTAGACCTAACCCTAACCCTAAACCTAGGTCTAGACCTAACCCTAACACTAACACTAGCCTTAGCGCTAGCATAGCTCCAGCCCTAAACCTAAATCTAACGCTAGCCCTAACCCTAAACATAAACCTAACTCTAACACTAATACTAGCCCTAGCCCTAACCCTAAACCTAGGCCTAGCCCTAACACTAGCCCTAGACCTAACCCTAACCCTAGCCTTAACCCTAACCATAACCCTATCTATAACCTAACACTAACCCTAGCCCTAAATCTAACCATAACCCTAAACCTAACCCTAACCATAGCCATAGCCCTAACCCTAATCTTGTCCTAGCCATAGCCCTAGAACTAACCCTAACCCTAGACTTAACCCTAGCCCTATCCCTGACCCTAAACCTAACCAAAACCTAACCCAAACCCTAACCCTAGCCCTAGCCATAAACCTAGCCCAAGCCATAATCCTAGCCCTAATCCTAATCATAACCCTAACCCTAAACCTAGCGCTAGGCCTAGCCCTATCCCTAACACTAACCCTAAACCTAGACCAAGCCATAAACCTAACCCTAACACTAGACCACCCCTAGACCTAACCCGAAGCCTAAACCTAACCCTTACTCTAACCCTAGCCCTAACCCTAACCCTAACCCTAAACCTAGCACTAGACCTAACCCTAAACTTAACCCTAGCCTTTGCCCTAAACCTAGTACTTACCTAAGCCTAGTCCTAGCCCTAGCCCTAACCCAAACCCTAGACCTATACCTAACCCCACACAGAACCCAATCCCTATCCCTAACCCTAGTAGTAGACCTAACCCTAACCGTACACTAGACCTGACCCTAACCCTAGCCCGTACCCTAACCCTAGCCCTAACCCTAATCTCTGCCCTAGTCCTAACCCTAAAACTAACGCTAGCCCTAGCCCTACACCTAACCCTAACCCTACCTCAGGCCTAGACCTAACCATAATCCTAACTCTAGCCCAAGCCCTATCCATAGCCCTAGCCCTAACCCTAACACTAACCCTAGCCCTAAACCTAACCATAACCCTAAATCTAACCCTATCCCTAGCCCTAGCACTAACCCTAACACTAGGCCTAGCCCTAGCCCTAGCCCTAACCCTAATCCAAACCCTAGCCCTAGCCTTAGCCCTAGCCCTAAACCTAACACTAACCCTAGCCTTAGACCTAAACCTAACCCTAGCCCTAAACCTAACCATAACCCTAAATCTAACCCTATCCCTAGCCCTAGCACTAACCCTAACACTAGGCCTAGCCCTAGACATAACCCTAACCCGAACCCTAACCCTAACCCTAGCCCTAGCCCTAGACCTAAACCTAACCCTAACCCGAACCCTAGCCCTAACTCTACCCCTAGCCATACCCTAACCTTACAGCTAACCCTAACCATAGCCCTAACTCTAACCCTAACCCTAAACCTAAGCCTGGCCCTAGCCCTAACACTAACATTAACCCTAGACCTAGTCATAACCCTAACCCTAAAACTAAACCTAACCCTAAACCTAGCCCTAGCCCTAGCCTTAGTCCTAGCCCTAACCATAACGCTAACCCTAAATATAGCCCTAGACCTAACCCTAAAACTAACCCTAGCCCTAGCCCTAAACCTAGCCCTAAACCTAAACCTAACCCTAACACTAACCCAAGCCCTAACCCTAGCCCTAACACTAACCCTAGCCCTAGCCCTAACCCTAACCCTAACACTAAACCTAACCCTAGCCCTAGACCTAGCCCTAGCCCTAACCCTAACCCTAACCAAAACTGAATCCTAACCCTAGCCCTAGCCCTGGCCCTAGCCCTAACCCTACCCTAACCTTAACTCTGGACCTCACCCTAACCCTAACCCTAACCCTAGCCCTAGTTTTAATCCTAACCCTAACCCAAACCATAGCCCTAGCACTAACCCTAACCCTAACCCTAACCTTGCCCTAATCCTAGCCCTAGCCCTAGCCCTAATCCGAAACCTAGCCCTAACCCTAGCCCTAAACCAAAACCTAAACCTAGCCCTAGCCCTAGCCCTAGCCCTAACACTAACCCTAAATCTAACCTTAACCATAGGACTAGCAATAGACCTAACCCTAACCCGATCCCTATCCCTAAACCTAGCCCTAGACCTAGAACTAACCCTAACCCTAACCCTAGCCCTAACCTTAACCCTAGCACGTACTCTAACCCTAGCCCTAACTCTAACCCTAGCCCTAACACTAACCCTAACCCTATCTAGCCCTAGGCCTAGCCCTAAACCTAACACTAACTCGAAACCTACACCTAGCCATAACCCTAAACCTAGACCTAACTCTAGCCATAAGCCAAACCCTAACCCTAACCCTAACCCTAAACCTAACCCTAGCCTTAGCCCTAGCCCTAGCATTAACCCTAACCCTAACCCTAACCCTAACTCTAACATTAGCCCTATACCTAAACCTAGTCCTAGTTCTAGGCCTAGCCCTAAACCTAACCCTAACCCTACCCCTAACCGTAAACCTAACTCTAACTTTAACACTAGCCGTATCCCTAAACCTATTCCTAGTCCTAGGACTAGCCCTAAACCTAACCCTAACCCTAAAACAAGCCATAGCCCTAACCCTAACACTAAACCTAAGCCTAGCCCTAACCCTAACACTAACCCGAACCCTAGACCTATCCCTAACCCTAACCAGAAACCAATCCCTAATCCTAACCCTAATACTAGAACTAACCATAACTGTAACCCTAATCCTGAACCTAACCCTAGCACGTACCCTAACCCTAGCCCTAACCCTAATCATTGCCCTAAACCTAGCCCTATCCCTAACCCTAAACCTAAAGCTAGCCCTAGCCCTAGACCAAACTCTAACCGTACCCCAGCCCTAGACCTAACCCTAAATCTTACCCTAACCATAGCCCTAACCCTAGCCCTAAACCTAAACCTAACCCTAACCCTAGCCCTAGCCCTAGTCCTAGACCTAAACCTAACCCTAAACCAAGCCCTAGACCTAACCCTAACCAGAACTCTAGCCCTAGATATAACCCTTACCCAAACCCTAACCCTAACCCTAGCCCAAGCCCTAGACCTAAACCTAACTCTAAACCTAGCCCTAGCCTTAGCCCTAGCCCTAGCACTAACCCTGCCCTAACCCTATCCCTACCCCTAACCGTAAACCTAACTCTAACTATAACACTAGCCATATCCCTAAACCTATTCCTAGTCCTAGGACTAGCCCTAAACCTAACCCTAACCCTAAAACAAGCCCTAGCCCTAACACTAACCCGAACCCAAGACCTATCCCTAACCCTAACGCGAAACCAATCCCGAAACCTAACCCTAGTACTAGACTTAACCCTAAATGTAACCCTAGACCTGAACCTAACCCTAGCCCGTACCCTATCCCTAGCCCTAACCCTAATGAATGCCCTAGCCCTAGCCCTAGCCCTAACCCTAAAACTAAAGCTAGCCCTAGCACTAGACAAAACCCTAACAGTACCCCAGCCCTAGACCTAACAGTAACACTTACCCTAACCATAGCCCTAGCCCTAACCCTAGCCCAGCACTAAACCTAACCCTAATCCTAACCCTAGCCCTAACCCTAACCATAACCCTAAATCCAACCCTAAACCTAGCCCTAGCCCTAACCCTAAATCTAAAGCTAGCCCTAGCCCTAGACCAAACCCTAACCCTACCCCAGCCCTAGACATAAACCGAATCCTACCCTAAAAAGAGCCATAGCCCTAGCCCTAGCCCTAAACATAACCCTAATCCTAACCCTAGCCCTAACCCTAACCAAACCCTAAATCTAACCCTAAAAATAGCCCTAGCCCTAACCAAAACCCTAGGCCTAGCCCTAACCCTAAACCTAACCCAAGCCCTAGCCCTAGACCTAGACCTAACCCTAACCCTATCCCTAGACCTAACCCTAACAAGAACCCTAGCCGTAGACATAACCCTAACCCGAACCCGAACCCGAACCCTCCCTAGCCCTAACCCGAGAACTAACAATAACCCTAACACGAACCCTAGTCCTAACCCTACACCTAGCCTACCCGAACCCTACACCTAACCCTAAACCTAGCCCTAACTCTAACCCTAACACTAAACCTAACGCTAGCCCTAGCCCTAACCCTAACACTAACCTAAGACCTAGTCATATTCCTAACCATAACCCTAAACCTAGCCCTGCTCTAGCCTTAGCCCTAGCCCTAACCATAACCCTATCCCTAAATATAGCCCTAGCCCTAACCCTTAAACTAACCCTAGCCCTAACCCTAACCCTAACCCTAGCCCTAACCCTAACCAGCCCTAGCCCTAACCCTAACAATAACCCTAACCAAAGCCCTACCCTAGCCCTATCCCTAACCCTAAACCTAACCAAAACCTAACCCAAACCATAGCCCTAGCCCTGGCCCTAGCCCTAACCCCACCCTAACCCTTAATCTGGCCCTCACCCTAACCCTAACCCTAACATAGCCTTAGCCCTAATCAAAATCCTAGACAAGCCCTAGCCCTAGCCATAACCAAACTACTAACCCTAGCTTTAACCCTAAACATAGAACTAGCCCTAGACCTAACCCTAACTCGAACCCTAAACCTAACCCTAGTCATAGACCTAGAAGTAAACGTCAACTTAACCCTAACCATAGCCCTAACCCTAACCCTAGCCGTAACCCTAACCCTAGCCCTAACTCTAACACTATCCCTAAACCTAATGCTAGCCCTAGCCCTAAGCCTAACCTAAACCTAGCCCTAGTCATAACCATAACAATAACTCTAACCATAAAATTAACACTAGACCTATCCATAGTGCTAGCCCTAACCCAAACCCTAACCACAACCCTAGCCCTAACCCTAACACTAACTCTAGCCCTAGCCCTAACCCTAACCCTAAACGTAAACCTAGCCCTATCCCTAGTCCTCACCCTAGCCCTAACCAGAATCCTAGAACTAGCCCTAGCCCTAGCACTAAACCTAACCCTAATCCTAGACCTAGCCCTCGCCCTAGCCCTAACACTAACCCTAACCCTAACTCTGGCACTAGCCCTAACCCTAACCCTAATGGTAGCCCTTGCTCAAACCCTAACTCTAACCGTAGCCCTAGCCCTAACCCAACCATAACCCTAACCCTAGATCTAGCCCTATCCCTAGCCCAAACCCTAATACTAACTCTAGCATTAACCTTAACCCTAACATAACCCTAGTCCTAGCTCTAAAACTAACACTAACCTGAACCCTAATGCTAACCCAAGCCCTAGCACCTGCACTAGCCCTAGCCAGCCCTAAACCTAATCCTAACCCTAACCCTAGCCCAAGGCCTAGCCCTACCCCTAACCATAAACCTAACCCTAAATCCAGCCCTAGCCCTAACCCTAAACCTAACACTTGCTCAGGACCTAACCCTAACCATAACCCTAGACCTAACCCTAACCCTAATCCTAGCCATAAACCAATCCCTAACCCTAACCCTACCCCTAACCCTAACCCTAACCCTAAACCTAACCCTAGACCTAGTCATAACACTAACCCTAACCCTAATCCAAAACCTGGCCCTAACCCTAGCCTTAGCCCTAGCCCTAACTATAACCTAACCCTAAATATAGCCCTAGCCCTAACCCTAAAACTAACCCTCGACCTACCCCTAAACCTAGCCCTAACACTATCCCTAATCCTAACACTAACCCTAGAACTAGCCCTCGCCATAGCCCTAATCCTAACCCTAACTCTAACTCTGGCCAAAACCCTAACCCTAGCCATATGCTAGCACTAGCTCTAAACCTAACAATAAACCTAACCCTAACCATAGCCCAAGCCCTAAACCTAACCCAAATCCTAAACCTAACCCTTGCCCTAGACCTAGCCCTAGCGTTAACCCTAACCCTAACCCTAATTCTGGCCCTAAACCTAACCCTAACCCTAACGCTAGCCCTAGTTCTAACCCTAACCCTAACCCTAACCCTAACAATAGCCCTAGCCCTAACCCAAACCTTAACCTTAACCATATCCCTAGCCCTAGCCATAGCCCTACACCTAACGCTAACCCTAAAACTAGCCCTAACCCTAACCCTAACCCTAGCCATAGCCCTAGCCCTACCCTAACCCTAACCCTAGACCTAACACTAGCCCTAGCCCTAAACCTGAATCTTACCCTAATCCTGGCACTAGCCCTAGTCCTAGTCCTAACAATAACGCTAACCCTAGCCTTAACCGTAACTGTAACAATAACCCTCACCCTAGCCCAAGCAAAAAAACTAAAACTAGACAAGATCTAGCCTGAGCTGTAACCCAAAACCTAGTCCTTGCCCTAGCCAAGCCCTAGCCCTAACCCTAACCCTATCCCTAGATCTAACTCTAACCCTAACTCTAGCCCTAGCCCTAACCCTAACCAAAAACGTAACCCTAGCGCTAACCATAGCCCTAGCCCTCACCGTAACCCTAACCATAATCATAGCCATAGTCCTAGCACTAGCCGTAACCCTACCGATAACCCTAGCCCTAGACTGAACCCTAAGCCAAACACTAGCCCTAGCCCAGGCCCTAGCTCTAACCCTAACCCTAACTCTGGCCCTAACCATAAACCTAACCCTAACGCTAGACCTAGATCTAAAGCTAACACTAACACTAACCTTAACCATAGCCCTAGCCCTAACCCAAACCCTAAACCTAACCCTAACCTAGCCCTAGCCCTAGCCCCAACCCTAACACTAACGCTAGCACTAACCCTAACCCTAAACCAATCCCTAGCCCTGGCCCTAAATCTAACCCTAACCTGAACCCTAACCCTAACCCTAGCCCTAGCCCTGACCTAACCCTAATCCTAACCCTAGCACTACCCTACCCCTAGCAGTGCCCTAACCCTAGCTCTAACCCTCACCCTACCCTAACTCTAAAGCTTACCCCTAGCGGTACCCTAACCCTAGCCCTAACCCTAACCTTACCTTAACTCTAAAGCTAACCCTAAACCTAATGCTAGCCCTAGCCCTAACCCTAACCCTAAACCTAGCCCTAGCCATAACCCTAAACCTAAACCTAACCCTAGCCCAAGCCCTATTCTTAGTCCAAACCATAATCCTAACCCTAACTCTAGCCCATGCCCTAAACCTAACCATAACCTTAGCCCTAACCCTAACCCTAAACCTAGCCCTAAACCTAACCATAACCCTAGCCCTAGCCCTAACCCTACCCCTAACCATAACCGTAAACCTAGCACTAGCCCTAGTCCTAGCACTAACAGTAACCCTAACCATAATTCTAGCCCAAGCCTTAGCCGTAGCTCTAAACCGAACCCTAACAAAAGCCCTAGCCCTGGTCCAAGCCCTATCCCTCACACTAACCCTAAACTTAGCCCAAGCCATAACACTAACACTAACCCCTGACCTAACTCTTCACCTAACCCTAGCCCTAAACCTAACCCTAATTCTAAACCTAACTAGGCCTAGCCCTAGCCCTAGCCCTAACCCTAACCATAGCCCTAGCCCTAGCCCTATCCCTAGCACTAACCCTATCCCTAACCATAATCCTAGCCCTAAACATAACCCTAGCCCTAGCCCTAACCCTAACTCTAACTAAGCCCTAGTCATAACCCTAAACCAACCCTAAATCAAGTCCTAGCCCTAGCCCTAGATCTAACCCTAACCCTAGCCTTGGCCCTAGCCCAAACCCTAACCCTAACCCTAACTCTGGCCCTATTCCTAACCCTAACCCTAGCGCTAGCCCAAGCTCTAACCCTAACCCTAACCCTAAACCTAGCCCTAGCCCTAGACCTAAATATAACACTAGCCCTAACCCTAACCCTACCATAACCCTAACCCAACAATAGCACTACCCTAGACCTAACCATGAAGCTAACCCTAACGCTAGCCCTAGCCCTAACCCAAACCCTAACCATAGCCATGGTCAAAAACTTACCAAAACCCTAAAACTAGCCCTAGCCCTACCTCAGAGCTAGCCCTAACGCTAACCCTAACCCTAAATATAGCCCTAGCCCTAACCCTAAATCTAACCCTAGCCCTAAACCTAACCCTAAACCTAGCCCTACCCTAACCCAAACACTAGCCCTGCACCTAGCCCAAATGCTAACCCTAACGCTAACTCTGGCCCTACCCTAACCCTAACCCTAATGCTAGCCCAAGCTCTAACCCTAATACTAACCCTAACACTAACCATAGACCTAGCCCTAAACCAAACCCTAGCCCTAACCTTAGCCCTAACCAAATCCCTAACAATAGCCCTAGCCCTAGCCCTAACCCTAACACTAACCCTAAACATAGCCCAAGCACTAGCACTAACCCTAACCCAAGCCCAACCCTAGGCCTAGCCCTGACCCTAACCTTAACAATAAACCTAGCCTTAGCCCTAGCCCTAGCCCTAACCCAAGCCCTAACGCTAACCCTAATTCTAACTCTGGCTCTAAACCTAACACTAACACTAAGGCTAGCCCAAGCTCTAACCCTAACATTAACCCTAACCCTAACCATAGCCTTAGCCCTAACCCAAACACTAAACCTAACACTCCCCCTAGCCCTAGCCCTAGCCCTAACCCTAACCCTAGCTCTAACCAATACCCTAACAATAGCACTAGTTCTAAACCTAACCCTAACACTAAAGCTAAACCTAGCCCAAACCTAGCCCTAGTCCTAAACGTAACCCTAACCCTAACCCTAACCTTAGCCCTACACCAAGCCCTAACCCTAACCCTAACCCTAACACTACCCCTCGACCTAGCCCTCGCCCTAAACCTAAATCTAACCCTAGTCCTAACCCTAACCATAACCCTAACTCTAACCCTAACACTAGCCCTAGCCCTAACCCTAAACCTATTCCTAGCCCTAGCCCTAACCCTAAATAACACTAAACCTAACCCTAGCCCTAGCGCTAACCGTAAATCTAACCCTTGTCCAATCCCTACCCTAACCCTAACCCTAACCCTAACCCTAAACCTAGCCCTAGGCCTAGCCCTAACCATAACACTAACCCTAAATCTAGACCTAGCCATAAACATAACCCTAAACCTAGACCTCCCCCTCGCCCTAGCCCTTACCCTAACCCTAACACTAACACTAACCCTAGCCTTAGCCCTAGCCCTAAACCTAACTCTAACTCTAAAGTTAACACTAGTCCTAGCCCTAACCCTAAACCTAGGTCTAGCCTTAGCACTAGCCCTAAACCTAACCCTAGCCCTAGCCCTAGCCCTAACCCTAACCCTTGCCCTAGCCATAATCCTAGCCCTAATCCTAATCATAACCCTAACCCTAAACCTAGCCCTAGGCCGAGCCCTATCCCTAACACTAACCCTAAACCTAGACCAAGCCATAAACCTAACCCTAACACTAGACCTCCCGCTAGCCATAGCCCTAACCCTAACCCTAACACTAACACTAACCCTAGGCTTAGCCCTAGCGCTAGCCCTAACCCTAACCCCAACCTTAGCCCTAACCCTAGCCCTAACCAAAACCCTAACAATAGCCCTAGCCCTAAACCTTATACTAACCCTAAACACAGGCCTAGCCCTAACACTAACCCTAACCCTAGCACAACCCTAGCCCTAGCACTAAACCTAACCCTAACCCTAACCCTAGCCATAGCCCTAGCCCTAAAGCTAACCCAAACTCTAACCCTAACCCTAGCCATAGCCCTAGACCTAACCCTAACCAGAACCCTAGCCCTAGCCATAATCCTAACACAGTAACTAACCCGGACGTTAGCCCTACTCCTAGACCAAACCCTAACATTAAACCGAATCCTAGTCTAACCTTACCCCTAGCCATACCCTAACCCTACCCCTAACCCTAACCCTAGCCCTAACTCTAACCCTAACTCTATACTAACGCTAGCCCTAGCCCTAACACTAATCCTAAATCTAGACCTAGTCAAACCCCTAACCCTAAACCTAACCCTAGACCTAGCCCTAGCCCTAGCCCCAACACTAACACTAACGCTAGCACTAACCATAACCCTAAACCAAACACTAGCCCTAGCCCTAAATCTAACCCTAACCTGAACCCTAACCATAACCTTAGCCCTAGCCCTAGCCCTAGCCCTAGTCCTAAACCTAACCCTAAACCTAACCCTAACCTTAGCACAAGGCCTAGCCCTACCACTAATCATAAACCTAACCCTAACTCTAGCCCTAGCCCTAACCCTAACACTTGCCCTAGATCTAACACTAAACCTAACCCTAGACCCAACCCTAACCCTAACACTAGCCATAAACCTAACCCTAACCCTAGCCCTAGCCCTACCCTAAAGCTAACCCTGTACCTAACCCTAGACCTAGTCATAACCCTAACCATAACCCTAATTCTAAACCTAGGCATAGCCCTAGCTTTAACCCCAGCCCTAACAATAACCTAACCATAATTATAGCCCTAAAACTAACCCTAGCCCTAGCCCATACTCTAGACCTAACACTAGCCCTAATCAAAACCCTAGCCCTAGCCCTAGCACTAACCCTAACCACAACCTAACCATAACACTAGCCCTAGCCTTGGCCCTAGCCCTAACCCTAATTCTGGCCCTCACCCTAACCGTAACCCTAATACTAGCCCTAGCTCTAAACCTAATCCTAACCCTAACCATTGTCCTAGCCCTCACCCTAACCCTAACCATAATCTTAGACATAGACCTAGCACTAGCCCTAACCCTAACTATAACCCTAGCATTAGCCCTAGACCTAACCCTAACCCAAACCACAGCTCAGGGCCAGGCCCTAGCCCTAACCCTAAACCTAACCATAACTCTGGACCTAACCATAAACCTAACCCTAACGCTAGCCCTAGACCTAACACTAACCCTAACCGTAGCCCTAGCCAAAACCCAAACCCTAAACCTAACCCTAGACCTAGCCCTAGCCCTAGCCCTAGCCCCAATACTAACACTAAAGCTAGCACTAACCCTAACCCTAAAGCAAACCTTGCCCTAGCACTAAAACTAACCATAACCTGAACTCTAACCCTAACCCTAGCCCTAGCCCTAGAACTAACCCTAAACCTAACCCTAACCCTAGCACTACCCCTACCCCTAGCAGTGCCCTAACCCTAGCCCTAACCCTAACCTTAACTCTAAACCTAACCCTAAACCTAATGCTAGCCCTAGCCATAACCCTAACTATAAACCTAGAACTCATCCCGAGCCCTAGCCCTAGCCCTAGCCCTAACCCTAAACTTAAACCTAACCCTAACACTAGGCCAAACCCTAGTCCTAGCCCAAACCATAACCCTAATTCTAACTCTAGCCCTTGTACTAAAACTAACCCTAACTCTAAATTAACCACAGGAGTAGCCCTAGACCTAACCCTAACGCGAGCCCTAAACTTAGCACTAACCCTAAACCTAACCCTAAACCAGCCCTAGCCCTTACCCTATTACTAACCTTAGCACTAACCCTAACCCTAGCCCTAGCCCTAGCCCTAGCCCTAAAATTAACCCTAAACCTAACCCTAACCCTAGCCCAAGGCCTAGCCCGATCCCAATCATAAACCTAACCCTAACTCTAGCCCTAGCACTAACCCTAAACCTTGTGCTAGACCTAACCCTAACCCTACCTAACCCTAACCCTAAACAAGCAATAAACCTAACCCTAACCCTAAACCTAACCCTAACCCTAATCCAAGCCTTAGCCCTAGACCTTGCCCTGGCCCTAGCCCTAACCCTAACCCTAACTCTAACGTTAACATTAGTCCTAGCCCTAACCCTAAACATATTCCTAGCCCTAGCACTAGCCCTAACCCTAACCCTAGACCTAGCCATAGCCCTAGCCCTAACCGTAAACCTAAACCTAATCCTAGTTCTAGCCCTAACCCTAACCCTAACACTAGAGCTATCCCTAACCCTAACCGGAACCCAATTCCTAATCCTAGCCGTAGCACTAGACCTAACACTAACTGTAACCCTAGACCTGACCCTAATCCTTGCCCTAGCCCTAGCCCTAGCGCTGGCCCTAACCCTAAACCTAAAGCTAGCCCGAGCCCTAGACCTAACCCTAAACCAAACCCTAGTCCCATACCTAACCATAACCGAAACCCTAGCCGTATTCCTAGCCATAGCCCTAAAGCTATCCCAAACCCTAACCCTAACCCTAAAACTACCCCTACCCCTAGCAGTGCCCTAACCCTAGCCCTAACCCTAACCCTACCTTAACCCTAACCCTAACCCTAAAACTAACGCTAGACCTAGCCCAAACCCTAAGCTTAACCCTAGCCTTAGCCCTAGCCCTAACCCTAAACCTAACCCTAACATTAGCCCAAGCCCTAGTCCTAGCCCAAACCATAACCCTAATTCTAAATCTAGCCCTTCTACTAAACCTAACCCTAACTCTAAACTTAACCACAGGAATAGCCATAGACGTAACCGTAACCCGAATCCTAAACCTAGCACTAACCCTAAACCTAACCCTAAACCTAGACCTAAGCCTAACCCTAAACCTAGCCCTAGCCCTAACCCTATACTAACCTTAGCACTAACCCTAACCCTAGCCCTAGCCCTAGCCCTAAACCTAACCCTAAACCTAACCCTAGCACAAGGCCTAGCCCTACCCCAATCATAAACCTAACCCTAACTCTAGCCCTAGCACTAACCCTAACCCTTGTGCTAGACCTAACCCTAACCCTAACCCTGTCTAACCCTAACCCTATCCCTGGCCATAATCCTAACCCTAACACTAGCCCTAGCTCTAACCCTAAAGCTAACCCTAACCCTAACCCTAACCTAATCATAACCCTAACCATAACCCTAACCCTAAACCTAGCCATAGCCGTAGCCTTAACCCCAGCCCTAACAATAACCTAAACATAAATATAGCCCTAGCCCTAACCCTAACACTAGCCCTAGCCCTAACCCTAACACTAAACCTAACCCTAGCCCTAGCCCTAGCCCTAGCACTAGCCCTAACCCTAACCCTAACCAAAACATAACCGTAACCCTAGCCCTAGCCTTGGCCCTAGCCCTAACCCTACCCTAACCTTAATTCTGGCCCTCACCCTAACCCTAAACATAACCCTAGCCCTAGATCTAAACCTAACCCTAACCCTAACAATAGCCCTAGCCCTAACCCTAACCCTAACCCTAAACCTATCCCTAACCCTAGCCCTAACCAAAACCTAACCCTAGCCCTAACCCTAGCCCTAGCCCTAACACTAACACTAACCTTAACTCTAACCTTAACCATAGGACTAGCCCTAGACCTAATCCTAACACGACCCTAACCCTAACCATATCCCTAGACCTAGAAGTAACCCTAACCCTAATCCTAAACCAAGCCCTAACCCAAACCCTAGCACTTACCCTAAACCTAGCCATAACCCTAACACTAGCCCTAACTCTAACCCTATCCCTCAACCTAATGCTAGCCCTAGCCCTAACCCTAACCCTAAACCTAGCCCTAGTCATAACACTAACCCAACCCATAACCCTAAATCTAGCCCTAACCCTAACACTAGCTCTAACCCTAACCATAGCCCGTACCCTAACCCTAACCCTAACCCTAACCCTAATCCTAACCCTAATCCTAAACCTAGCCCTAACCCTAACCCTAACCCTAACCCTAATGATAACCGTTACTCTAGCCCTAGCCCTAACCCAAAAACTAAACGTAAACGTAGCCCTAGCTCTAGCCCTCACCTATCATTCACCCTAGGCCTAAACCTAAGCCTAAAACTAATTCTGGCCCTAACCCTAACCCTAACCCTAGCGCTAGCCCTAGCTCTAACCCTAACCCTCACCCTCACCCTAACCCTAACCATAAGACATGCCCTAACCCAAAACCTAACCCTAACACTAGACTTAGCCCAAGCCCTAGTCTTAACCCAAACACTAACCCTAGCACTAACCCTAACCCTAAATCTAACCCTATCCTAGCCCTAAAAATAACCCCAACATGAACCCAAACATAACCCTAGCCTGAGACCTGGCCCTAGCCCTAGCCCTACCCCTGAACCTAACTCTAACCCTAACGCTATCACTAGCCCAAGGCCTAGCCCTACCCCTAACCATAAGCCTAACCCTAACTCTACCCCTAGCCCTAACCTTAACACTAACACTTGCCCTAGACCTAACCCTAACCCTAACCCTAGACCTAACTCTAACCCTAGCCCTAAACCTAACCCTAACCCTAGCCCTAGGCCTAAACCTAACCCTAACCCTAGCCCTAAACCTAACCCTATCCCTAGCCCTAACCCTAGCCATAGCCCTAGCCCTAACCCTAACCCTAACCATAACCCTAGCCCTAAACCCTAGCCATGGTCCTAACGCTAACCCTAACCCGAGTCCTAGCCCTGACATAGCCCTGAAACTAACCCTAACCCTAACCCTGGCCCTAGGTCTAAACCTAAGCCTAACCTTAGACCCAGCCATAGCCCTAACAATAACCCTAAACCTAGCCCTATACATAACACTAACCCTAACCCTAGACCTAACCCTTGACCTAAACCTAGCCCTAAAAATAACCCTAATTATAACCCTAAACCTAGGCCTAGCCCTAGCCCTAGCCCTAACGATAACCCTAGCCCTAGGCCTAGCCCTAGCACTAACCCTAACACTCACACAATCCCTAGCCCTAGTCCTAAACCTAACCATTACCCTATTCCTAGCCCTTAACGTAACCCGAAACCTAACTCTAACCCTAACACTAGTCCTAGACCTAATCGTAACCCTAACTCTATACCTAGACCAGACCCTAACCCTAGCCCATAACAAACCCTAGCCCTAAACCTAACCATACCCAAACTCTAAACCAGCCCGTATCCTAACCAACTTCTAAACCTAACAGTAGCTCAAATTCTAAACCTAACCCTAAACATAACACTAGCCCTAGCCCAATCCCTAACCCTAATCATAGCCCTATCACTAACCCTAACACTGCCCGAGTCGTAACCCTAAAACAATACCCTAACCCTAAGCCTAACCCTAGCCATAGTCATAACCAGAAACCTAACCCTAACACTAAAATTAGCCCTAGTCCTAGCCCTAGCCCTAGCCCTAACCCTAACCCTAGCACTAGCCCTAACCCTAACCCTAGCACTAGCCCTAGCCCTAAACCTAACCTTAACCCTAATCCTAGAACAAGGCCTAGCCATAGCCCTAACCATAAACCTAACCCTAACACTAGCCCTAGCCCTAACCCTAACCCTAACAATTGCCCTGGACCTATCCCTAACCCTAACCCTAGCCCTAACCCTAACCCTAACCCTAGCCCTAAACCTAAATCTAGCCCTAGCCATAACACTAACCCTACCCTACACCTAACCCTTGACTTAACCCTAGCCCTAAACCTAACCCTAATTCTAACCCTAACCCTAGGCCTAGCCCTAGCCCTAGCACTATCCCTAGCCCGTACCCTAACACTAGCCCATACCGTAACCAACCTCTAACCCTAACCGCAGCCCAAACTCTAACTGTAACCCTAAACCTAATGCTAGCCCTAACCCTAACCCTAACACTAAGCCTAGCCCTATCCTTAACCCTAGCCATAGTCATAACCCGAAACCTAACCCTAACCCTATTTCTTGCCCCAGCCCTAGCCCTAGCCCTAAGCCTAATCCTAACCCTAAATCTAGCCCTAGCCCTAGAACTAACCCTTACACTAGCCCTAGCCCTAACCCTAACCCGAACCCTATCGCTAACCCTAGCCCTAGCCCTAGACCTAAAACTAACCCTAACCCTAGCCCTAGACCTAACCGTAACCCGAACCCTAGCCCTAACCCTACCCTTAACCGTAACCTAATCCTAGCCCTAACCCTAACCCCAGCCCTGACTCTAACCCTATTCGTGAACCTAACCCTAGACCTAACCCTAGCCCTAGCCCTAACCCTAACCCTAACCCGAACACTAGCCTTAGCCCTAGCCCTAGCCATAAACCTAACCCTAAACTTAACCCTAGCCCTAAACCTAACCCTAACTCTAACCTTAACACTAGCCCTAGCCCTAATGCTAAACCTATTCCTATCCCTAGTCCTAGCCCTAACCCTAATCCTAGCCCTTGCCCTAGCCCTAGCCCTAGCCATAACCCTAACCCTAAACCTACCCTAGCCCTAGCCCTAACCCTAACCCTAAACCTAAACCTAGTCCTGGCCCTAACCCTATCCCGAAACCAATATCTAATCCTAGCCCTAGCTCTAGTCCTAACCTTAAACCTAAAACTAACACTAGCCCGGCCGGCGCCGTGGCTCAACAGGCTAATCCTCCGCCTTGCGGCACCGGCACACCGGGTTCTAGTCCCGTCTGCGGCGGCCATTTGAGGGTGAACCAACGGCAACGGAAGACCTTTCTCTCTGTCTCTCTCTCTCACTGTCCACTCTGCCTGTCAAAAAAAAAAAAAAAACAACAACAAAAAAAAAACTAACACTAGCCCTAACCCAAACCCAAGCCCGTACCCTAAACCTAGTGATAAGCTTGATCCTTGCCCTAGCACTAGCCCTAGCAATAAACCTAAAACCTAAAACTAACACTAGCCCTAGCCCTACTCTAACCCTAACCTTAACCCTAGCCCTAGAGCTAACCCTAACCCTAACCCCAACCCTAACCACAGTCCTAACCCTAGCACTAGCCCTAGACCTAACCCTAACCAGAAACCTAGCCCTAGCCATAGCCCTAGCCCTAGCCCTAACCCTAACCCTACACCTAACCCCAGCCCTAGCACAAACCCTAACCCTAACCCAAAACCTCACCCTAGCTCTAGCACTAAAACTAAACCTAACCCTAGACCTAGCACAAAAAATAAACCGAACCCAATCCCTAATCCTAGCCATAGCACTAGACCTAACCATAACCCTAACACTAGCTCTAACCCTAACCATAGCCCGTACCCTAACCATAGCCCTACACCTAATCCTTATCATAGCCCTAGCCCTAAACCTAAACATAAAGCTAGCCCTAGCCCTAGACCTAACCTTAACCCTAAACCTAGCCCTACACCTAACCCTAACATTAACCCTAGCCCTAGACTAGCCCTTGCCCTATACCTAAATCTAACCCTAGCCATAACCCTAACCATAACCCTAACTCTAACCCCAACACTAGCCATAGACCTAACCCTAAACCTAGGCCTAGCTCTAAACCTAGCCCTAAACATAACCCTAACCCTAAACCTAAACCTAGCCCTAGCCCTAGCCCTAGCCCTAAACCTAAAAATCACCCTAGCCCTAAAACTAACCATCACTCTAACTTTAAACCTAACACTAAACCTAGCCTTATCTCTAACCATTACCCTAACACTAATCCTAACTATAGCCCTAGGCCTAACCCTAACCCTAGTCCTAGCCATAGCACTAGCCCTAAACCTAACCCTAACCCTAAACCTAACCCTAACTCTGACCCTAGCCCTAACCCTAACCCTAAGCCTAACCCTAGCACTAGGCCTAGCCCTAACCCTAACACTAACCCTAAACATAGACCTAGCCATAAACCTAAACCTAGCACTAGGCCTAACCCTAACACTAACACTAACCCTAAACCTAGACCTAGCCATAACACTAACCCTAGCCGTAGCCCTAAACCTAAACCTAACGCTAACCCCAATCCTAAACCTAGCCTTAGCCCTAGTCCTAGCCCTAAACCTAACGCTAACCCTAGACGTGACCTAACCCTAGCCCTCGCGCTAAACCTAAATCTAACCCTAGCCCTAACCTTAACCATAACCCTAAATCTAACCCTAACACTAGCCCTAGCCCTAACCCTAAACCTATTCCTAGCCCTAGCCCTAGCCCTAATCCTAAATATAACCCTAAACCGAACCCGAGCCCCAGCCCTAACCCTAACTCTAACCCTAGACCTATCCCTAAACCTAACCCTAACCCTAACCCTAACCCTAAACTAAACCTAGCCATAACCCTAACCCTAAACCTAAACTTAGCCCTAGGCCTAGCCCTAAACCTAACTCTAAACCTAAACCTAAACCTAGACTTAGCCATAACCCTAACTAACCCTAGACCTCCCCCTAGCCCTAGCCCTAACCCTAACCCTAACCCTAGACCTAGCCCTAGCCCTAGCCCTAACCCTAAACATATTCCTAGCCCTAGCACTAGCCCTAAACCTAACCCTAACCCTAGCCATAGCCCTAGCCCTAACCCTATCCCTAAACCTAATCCTAGTCCTACATCTAACCCTAAAATCTAACCCTAGACCTATCCATAACCCAAACCAAAGCCAATTCCTAACTGAGCCCTAGCACTAGACCTAACCCTAACCGTAAACCTAGACCTGACCCTAAATCTAGTCCGTACACTAACACTAGCCCTAAACCTAATCCTTGCCCTAGCCCTAGACCTAGACCTAGCCCTAACCCTAAACCTAAAAATAGCCCTAGCCCTAGACCAAACCCTAACCCTAGCCCTAGCCCTAGACTTAACCCTAACCCTAACCCTAGGCTTAGGCCTAGCCCTAGAACTAAAGCTATCCATAACCCTAACCCTTACCCTAGCCCTAGGCCTAGACCTATCCCTAACCAGAACCCTAGCCCTAGCCAAACCCTAAACCGGACCCTACCCCTAACCCTAGCACTAGCCCTAGACCTAATCCTAATCCTAAACCGAAACCTAGCCCTAACCCTACCCCTAGCAATACCCTCACACTACCCATAACCCTAACCCTAGCCCTAGACCTAACCCTAACCCTAAACCTAACCCTAGCCCTAGCCGTAACACTAATCCTAACCCTAGACCTAGTCATATCCCTAACCATAACCCTCAACCTAGCCATAGCCCTAGCCCTAACCATAACTCTAACCCTAAATGTAGCGCTAGCACTAACCCTAAACCTAACCCAAGCCCTAGCCCTAACCCTAAAACTAAATCTAAACCTAGACCTAGACCTAGCCCTAGCCTTAACCCTAAACCTAGCCATGGCCCTGGCCCTAGCCCTAACCCTAAACCTAACCCTAACTCTGACACTAAACCTAACCCTAACCCTAACGCTAGCCCTAGTTCTAACCCTAACCCTAACACTAAACCTAACCCTAACCATAGCCCTAGCCCTAACCCAAAGCGTAACCCTAACCCTAGCCCTAGCCCTAGCCCTACCCCTAACGCTAATCCTAGACCAAACACTAGCCCTAGCCCTAAACCTAACCCTAGCCATAGCCCTAGCCTTAACCGAACCCTAACCCTAGATCTAACACTAGCCCTAGCCCTAAATCTAACCCTTACCATAACCCTGGACCTAGCCCAAGTCCTAGACCTTACAATAACCCTAGCCCTAGCCCCAAACCTAACACTAATGCTAGCTCTAACCCTAACGCTAAACCAAACCCTTGCCTTAGCCGTAAATCTAACACTAACCTGAACACTAACCCTAACCCTAGCCCTAGCCCTAGCCCTAAACCTAACCCTAAAACTAACCCTAGCACTACCCCTAACCCTAGCAGAGCCCTAACCCTAGCCCTAACCCTAACATACCCTAACACTAAACCCTACCCCTAGCGGTAATCTAACCCTAACCCTAACCCTAACTTAACTCTAAACCTAACCCTAAACCTAACGCTAGCCCTAGCCCTAACCCTAACCCTAACCATAGCCCTAGCCCTAAACCTAAACCTAACCCTAACGCTAGCCCAAGCCCTACTCCTAGCACAAACCATAACCCTAACCCTAACTCTAGCCCTAGCCCTAAACCTAACCCTAACCCTAGCCCTAACCATAACTTCAACACTAGCCCAAAACCTAACCATAACCCTAGCCCTAGACCTAACCCTACCCCTAAACCTAATCGTAAACCTAGCACTAGCACTTGCCCTAGCCCTAACCCTAACCCTAACCCTAACTAATACCCTAGCCCAAGCCCTAGCGGTAGCTCTAACCCGAACCCTAACCCGAGCCCTAGCCCTGGTCCTAGCCCTAACCCCTACAATAACCCTAACCTTAGCCGAAGCCATAACACTAAGCCGAACCCCGGACCTAACTCTTGACCTAAACCTAGCCCTAAACCTAACCCTAATACTAAACCTAACCCTAGGCCTGGCCGTACCCCTAGCCCTAACCCTAAACCTAGAACTAGCCCTAGCCCTAGCCCTAGCACTAACCCTATCCCTAACCGTAACCCTAGCCCTAGACCTAACCCTAACCCTAACCCTATCCCTAGACCTAACCCAAACCCGAACCCTAACCCTAACCCTAACACTAACCCAAACCCTAGCCCTAGTCCTAATCATAACCCAAACCCTATCCCAAGCCCGTAACATAAACCTAGCCCGTACCCTAACCCTAGTCCTATCCCTAACCATACACATACTCTAACTCTAGCCCATACCGTAACCAAACTCTAACCATAACCCTAGCCCAAACTCTAACCCTAACCATAAACTTACGCTAGACATCGCCCTAACCCTAACCCTAACCCCAGCTCTAGTCATAACCCGAAACCTAACCCTAATCCTAATATTTGCCCTAACCCTAACCCTAAACCTAAATCTAGACCTAGCCCTAGCACTTGCCCTAGACCTAATCATAACCCTAACCATAACTCTAGCCCTAGCCCTTGCCCTAGACCCACCACTAACCCTAACCCGAACACTCAATCTAGCCCTAGTCCTGGCCCTAGGCCTAACCCTAACCCTAACCCTAACCTTGGACCTAACCCTAACCCTAGCCCTAGTCCTAATCATAACCCAAACCCTGTCCCGAGCCCGTACCCTAAACCTAGCCCGTACCCTAACCCTAGTCCTATCCCTAACCATACACATACTCTAACCCTAGCCCATACCGTAACCAAACTCTAACCATAACCCTAGCCCAAACTCTAACCCTAACCATAAACTTACGCTAGACCTTGCCCTATCCCTAACCCTAACCCCACCTCTAGTCATAACCCAAAACCTAACCCTAATCCTAATATTAGCCCTAACACTAACCCTAAACCTAAATCTAGACCTAGCCCTAGCACTTGCCCTAGACCTAACCATAACCCTAACCATAACTCTAGCCCTAGCCCTTGCCCTAGACCCATCACTAACCCTAACCCGAACACTCAATCTAGCCCTAGTCCTGGCCCTAGCCCTAACCCTAACCCTAACCCTAACCTTGGACCTAACCCTAACCCTAGCTCTAACGAAATCCTAACCCGAACCCTAGACCTAACTTTACCCCTAGCCATACACTAATCTTAGCCGTAAACCTAAACCTAGCCCTAACTCTAAATCTATCGCTAAACCTAATGCTAGACCTAGACCTAACCCTAACCATAACACTAAGCCTATCCCTAGACATATACCTAACCCTAACCCTAAACCTAAAACTAGCCCTAGCCCTAGTCGTAGTCCTAGTCCTAGCCCTAAAAGTAAAACTAAACCTAACCCTAGCCCTAGCCCTAGCCCTAGACTTAACACTAACACTAGCCCTAGCCCTAGCCCTAGCCCTAACCCTAACCCTAACCCTAACCCTAACCCTAACCCTAACTCTAACCCTAACCATACCCTTAGTCCTAACCCTAAACCTAGTCCTAGCCCTAACCCTAACCCTAAACCTAATATTAGCCGTAGCCCTGGCTCTAGCCCTAAAGCTGACCCTAACGGTAACCCTGGTCCTAACCCTAAATCTAACCCTAACCCTAACCCTATCCCTAGCCCTAGCTGTAACCCTAACACTAACACTAACCATAGACCTAGCAATAACCCAAATCCAACACCTAACCCTAGACCTAGCCCCAGCCCTAGCCCTAGCGCTAACCCTAACCCTAAACCTAACCTTAACCCTAGCCCTAGCCCGAGAACTAGTTCTAACTCTAACACTAGCCCTAGGCCTAGCCCTATATCTATTACTAGCCCTAGCCATAACCCCAACCCTAACCCTAGACCTAACCCTAGCCCTAACCCTAACCCTAACTCTAAATTTAACCCTAGCCCTAGCCCAAATACTAACCCTATTCCTAACTCTGGACCTTTCCCTAACCCAACACTAACCCTAACCCTGACCCTAGCCCTAACCCCAACCCTAACCATAACCCTAACCATAGACCTAGCCCTAGCCATAACCCTAACACTAACCCTAAACCTAGTCCTAGCCCTAACCCTAACCTTAACCCTAGACCTAACCCTAGCCCTAGCCATTAACCTAACCCTAAACCTAACCCTACCCTAGCCCTTGACCTGGTGTAACCTTAACATTAACGTAACCCTAGCCCTAACCCTAACCCTATACCTAGCCATAGCCTAGCACTAATCCTTACCCTAACCCTAGTCCTAGTCCTTACCCTAATGCTAACATGAGCCATAGCCCTAACCCTAACCCAAACCCTAACCCTAACCCTAACCCTAGTCCTAGCCTAGACCTAAACTTAACCCTAACCCTAGCCCTAACCCTACCCCGAGCCGTAACACATAGCCCTAATTTTAACCCTAGCCCTAACCCTAACCCTAGCCCTAACTCTAACCCTAATCCTATACCTAACGCTAGCCCTACAACTAACCCTAACCCTAACCTAGCCCTAGTCATAACACTAACCCTAACACAACCCCTAGCCCTATCTCTAGCCCTAGCCATAATGATAACGATAACCCTAACTCTAGCCATAGCCCTAACCCGAACCATAACCCTACTCCTAGACCTAACCCTAACCCTAAACCTAGCCCTAACCGTAACCCTAACCCTAGCCCTAAACCTAACACTAATCATAGCCCTAGCCATAACCATAAACCTAACCCTAGCCCTAGACCTACCCTAGCCCTAACACTAACATAACCATAACCCTAGCCCTAGCCCTAACCCTAGCCGTAGCCCTAACCCTAACACTAACTCAACCCTAGCCCTAGCCATAACCCTAACCCTAACACTAGACCTAAGCATTGACCTAAACCTAACCCTAACCCTAACCCTAATTATAAACTTAAACCTAACTCTAGACCTAACCCTATACCTAGGATTTGCCCTAGCCCTAGCCCTACCCCTAACCCTAACCCTAAACCTAGGCCTAGCCCTAACCCTAACCCTAACATAAACCCTAGCCCTAGCCTTAGCCCTAGCCCTAACCCTAACCATAGCCATAGACCTAACACTAATCATAGCCCTAGCCATAACCATAAACCAAACCCTAGCCCTAGACCTACCCTAGCCCTAACACTAACATAACCATAACCCTAGCCCTAGCTCTAACCCTAGCCGTAGCCCTAACCCTAACAATAACTCAACCCTAGCCCTAGCCATAACCCTAACCCTAACACTAGACCTAAGCATTGACCTAAACCTAACCCTAACCCTAATTATAAACTTAAACCTAACTCTAGACCTAACCCTAAACCTAGGATTTGCCCTAGCCCTAGCCCTACCCCTAACCCTAACCCTAAACCTAGGCCTAGCCCTAACCCTAACCCTAACATAAACCCTAGCCCTAGCCTTAGCCCTAGCCCTAACCCTAACCATAGCCCTAGACCTAACCCTAACTTTGACCCTAACCCTAGCCCTAATCCTAACCCTAAACTGAACCCTCACCCTAGCTCTTGCTCTAGCCCTAGCCTTAGCCTTAACCCTAACCCTGACACTAGCCCTAGCCCTAGCCCTATCCCTAGCCCTAACCCTAGCACTAGACCTAACCCTAACCTTGAAACTATCACTATCCGTAACCCTAACCCTAACCCTAAACCTAGCCCTAGCCCTTGCTCTAGCCCTTGCCCTAACCTTATACCTAACCCTAAGCCTAACCCTAGCCCGAGCCCAGGCTCAGGCCCTAAACCTGACCCTAACCATAAACTAGGCCCTAACCCTAACCCTAACCATAACCATAACCCTATCCCTAGCCCTAGCTGTAACCCTAACCCTAACCCTAACCATAGCCCTAGCAATATCCGAAATCCAACACCTAACCCTAGCCCTAGCCCTAGCCCTAGCCCTAACCCTAACCCTAAACCTAACCTTAACCCTAGCCCTAGCCCTAGCTCTAGCCTTAGCCATAACCCTAAACTTAACAGTCGCCGTAGCATTAACCCTAACCCTAAACCTAGCCCTAACCCTAACCCTAACCCTAGCCCTAGACCTGGCCCGACCCACACCCTAACCCGAACCCTAGACCTTGCCCTAGCCCTAGCCCTAAAACTAACCCTACACCTAACCCTAACCCTAACCCTAGACCTAACCCTAACCTAATACTAATTCTAGCCCTAGCCATAAACCCAACCATAACCCTAGACCTAACCCTAGACCTAACCCTAACCCTATTCCTAAACCTAACCCTAGCCCTATCCCTAACCCTAACCCTAATTCTAGCCCTAACCATAACCAAACCATAACCCAAGACCTAACCCAGGACTAAACCTAACCCTAACTCTAACCTTAACCCTAGCTCTAGCCCAAACCCTAATGCTAACCCTAATTCTGGCCCTCAGGCTAACTCTAATACTAACGCTACCAGGCTCTAAACCTATAACTAACCATAGCCCTAGCCTTAAGCCAAACCCTAAACGTAACCCTAGCTGAAGCCCTAGCCTTAGACCTAGCCCTAGCCCTAACCATAACTTTAAACCAAACCTTAACCCTAGCCCTAGCCCTAACCCTAACACTAGCCCTAGCCCCAGCACTAACCCTATACCTTACCCTAAGCCCTAGCCCTAGTAGTAAACCAAACCCTAACAAGCCCTAACTGTAACCCTAAACGTAAACCTAGCCCTAGCCCTAGCCTTAAACCTAACACTAACCATATCCCTAGTCCTAGCACAAGCCCTAGCCCCAGCCCTAACCGTAACCCTAATGCTAGCACTAGACCTGGCCCTAGCCCAAACCCTAATCCTAACCCTAACTCTGGCCCTAACACTAAACCTAATCCAGCAAATAGCCCCTGCTCTAGCCCTAACACAAACCCTAACCCTAACCCTAGACCTATCTCTGACCCTAGCCCTAACCCTACCCTATCCCTAACCCTGGACCTAACCCTAACCCTAACCCTATCCCTAGCCCTAAATCTAACCCTAATCCTAACCCTAACCATAGCCCTAGCCCCAACCCACAACCTAACCCTAATCCTAGACCTAGCCCTAGCCCTAGCCCTAGCCTAGACATAAACCTAACCCTAAACCTAGCCCTAACCCCACCCCGAGCCATACCTTAACCCTAGCCCTAACTCTAACCCTAGCCCTAACCCTAGCCCTAACTCTAACCCTAAACCTATACCTAACGCTAGCCCCAGCCCTAACCCTAACCCTAATCGAGCCCTAGTCATAACTCAAATCCTAACCCTACCCCAAGCCCTATCTCTAGCCCAAGCCCTAACCATAACCCTGATCCTAACCCTAACTCTAGCCCTAGCCCTAGCACTAACCCTAACCCAAACCCTAGCCCTACAACTAACACTAATTATAACCATAGCCCTAAATCTAACCCTAAACCTAGCATTAAACCTAACCCTAACCCTAGCCCTAGACCTAACCTTAAACCTAACCCTGGCCCTAGACCTAGCCCTAGGTCTAACCCTAACCCTAACCATAACCCTTGCCCTAGCCCTAGCCATAGACCAAACCCTAACACTAACCCTAAAAATAACCCTAATCCTAGCCCTAGCACCGGCCCTAGACCTAACCCGAACCCTAACCCTATCCGTGGCTCAAGCCCTAACTCTAAGCCTAACCGTAGCCATTGCCATAACCTAACACTAACCCTACCATAGCCCTAGCTTTAACCCTGACCCTAAGCCTACACCTAACCCTTGAACAAACCCTAGCCCTCAACCTAACCCTAATTCAAATCTAAACCTAGCTCTAGCCCTAACCTAAACCTAGTCCTAGCCCTAGCCCTAACCCTAACCATAAACATAACCCTAGCCCTAACACTAACCCTAACACTACACCTAACCCTTGTCCTAGCCCTAGACCTAGCCCTAACCCTAACCCTAGCCTAGCCCTAACCCTAACCCTGACCCTAACCCTAGCCCTAGCCCTGGCCCTAACCCTAGCCCTAGCCCCAACACTAACCCTAACCATAATCTTAACTCTAGCCCTTGCCCTACCAAAAGACTAACCCTAACCCTATCCCTAGCCGCAACCCCGGCTCTAGCCCTAACACTGACCCTAACCGTAACCCTGGCCCTAAACCTAAACCAAACCCTAACCCTAGCCCTACCTGTAACCCTAACCCTAACAATATCCATAGCCATAGCCCTAACTCAAATCCAGAACCTAACCCTACACCGAGCCCTAGCCCTAAACCTATCCCTAGCCCTAACCCTAACCCTAACCCTAACCTTAACCCTAGCTCTAGCCCTAGTCTTAACCCTAACTCTAACCCAAGCCCTAACCCTAAAACTAACCGTAACTCTAATCTTAACCCTAGACCTAGCCCTAACTATAACACTAACCCTAGCCCTAGCCCCAACACTAACACTAACCCTATCCTAGCCCTAGCGATAACCCTAACCCAAACCCAATACCTAATGCATGATCTAACCCTAGCCCTAATCCTAACCCTAATTCTAACCCTTAACCTAGCTTTAGCCCTAACCCTAAACATAGGCCTAGCCCTAGCCCTAGCCCTAACACTAACCCTAACCCTAGCCCTAGCACTAACCCTGACCCTAATCCTAACCCTAGCCCTAGCGCTAGCCCTAGCCCAAATCCTAACACTAGCCCTACCCTTATTCTAACCATGACACTAAACCTGGCCCTAACCCTAGCCCTAGCGTTAACCCTAACCCTAAACCTAAACCTAAGCCTAACCCTAACCCTAACCATAGAACCAGCACTGGCTCTAGCCCTAACCCTGACACTAACTGTAACACTAGCCCTAACCCTAATACTAACCCTAAACCTAACCCTGACCCTAGCCCTAACTGTAACCCTAACCCTAACCATAAACATAACCATGACCCAAGCCCTAACCCAAATCCAAAACCTAACCCTAGATCAAGCCCTAGCCTTAGACATAGCCCTAACCCTAGCCCTAACACTAACCCTAGCCTTAACCCTAGAGCTATCCCTAAACCTAACCCTAACTCTAACCCTAGCCCTAGCCCTAACCCTAAAAGTAACACTAACTCTAATCTTAACTCTAGCCCTAGCCCTGACCCTAAAACTAGGCCTAGCCCTGGCCCTACCCCTAAACCTAACCCTAGCCCTGGCCCTAAAACTAACACTCACACTAACACTAACACTAAACCTAACCCAAGCCCTAGCCCGAACCATAACCCTAACCCTAGACCTAACCCTAACATAAACCCGAACCCTAACCCTAACCTAACCCATAACCCTAAACCTAACACTAGCCCTAGCCCTAGCCCTAGATCGAATGCTAAACCTGAACAGAACCCTAGCCCTAACCCTATCCCAAGCCCTAACACTAAACCTAATCAAGCCTTAGCCCTAAACCTAACCCTAAAAGTAACACTGGCTCTAGCCCGACCCTAGCCCTAATGCTAAAACTAACTATAACCCTAGCCCTACTCATAGCCCTAGCCCTAACTCTGACACTAACCCTGGCACTAACCCTAAACCTAAACCTAGACCTAGCCCTAGCCCTAACCCTAACACTAACCCTAAACCAAGCACTAGAACTAACCCTAACCCTGACACTAGACCTAACCCTAGCACTAGTCCAAACCTAACCCTAACCCTATCCCTAACCCTAAACCTATCCCTAGCTATACCATAATCCTAGCCCTAAATCTAACCCTAACCCTGTACCTAACGCTAGCCCTAGCCCTAGCCCTATCCCTAACCCTAACCCTAGCCCAAGCCCTAACCCTAACCCTAACCCTAGCCCGAGCCCTAAACCTAACCCTAATCCTAGCCCTAGACCTCACCCTAACTCTAACACTAGCCCAAACCCTAACACTAACCCTAGCCCTAAACCTACTCCTACCCTAGCCCTAGGCCTAAACCTAATCCTAACCCTAGCCCTAGACCTAACCCTAACCCTAAACATAACCCTAGCCCTAGCCATTGCTGTAGCCCTAACCCTAACCCTGACCCTAACCCTAATCATAGACCTAGCTCAGGCACTAGCCCTAACCCTAACCCTAACCCTAACCCTAACCCTGGCCCTAACCCTAACCCTAACCCTAATCCTAAACCTAAACCTAGCCATAACCCTAACCCTTACCCTAACCCTAACCCTAACTCTAACCCTAGCCCTAGCCCTAACCCTTGCCATACCCTTAACCCTAATCCTAACCCTAGCCCTAGCCCTAACCCTAAACCTAGCCCAGGCACTAACCCTAACCATAAACGTATCCCTAACCCTAGCCCTAGCCCTAGCCTTAAAACTAACCCTATCCCTAACGATAACACTAGCCCTAGCCCTAGCCTAACCCTAACCCTAACCCTAGCCCTGGCCCTAGCCCTAACACTAACACTAACACTAACTCTAACTCTGGCGCTAACCCTAACCCTACCCCTAACGCTAGACCAAGCTCTAACCCTAAACCTAACCCTAACACTAAATATAGCCCTAGCACTAACCCAAAACCTAATCCTAACCCTAGCCCTAGCCCTAGTCCTAACCCTAACCATAACACTAACCCTAGCACTAACCCTAACCCTAAACCTAAACCTAGCCTTTGCCCTAGCACTAAACCTAACCCTAACCCTAACATAACCCTAGCCCTAGCCCTAGCCTCAGCCTAACCCTAACCCTACCCAGCCCTAGCCCTGGCTCTAGCCCTAACCCTAACACTAACCCTAACCCTGATCCAAACCCTAACGCTCACACTAACGCTGGCCTAGCTCTAACTCAACACTAACCCTAGGCCTAGCCCTACCCCTAACCTTACCCCAAACCTATCCCTAACCCTAGCCCTAGCCCTAGCCCTAGCCCTAACCCTAACCCTAACACTAACCCTAGCACTAATCGTAACCCTATACCTAAACCTAGCCTTAGCCCTAGCCCTAACCCTAAACATAGCCCTAGCCCTAATCCAAATCCTATCCCTAACCCTAGCCCTAACCCTAGCACTACCCCTAACCTTAACCCTAACACTAACACTAGCACTAACTGTAACCCTAAACCAAAACCTAGCATTAGCCCTAGCCCTAACCCTAACCCTAAACATAACCATAGTTCTAGCCCTAGCCTTAGCCCTAACCCTAACCCTACCCAGCCCTACCGTGGCTATAGCCCTAACCCTAACACTAATTCTAGCCGTAGCCCTAAACCTAACCCTAACCCTAGCCCTAAAAATAACACTAGCCCTAGCCCTAGCCCTAACCATAAGCCTAAACATAGCCCTAGGCCTAGCCCTAACCCTCAACCTAACCCTAACCCTAGCCCTAGCCCTAATAGTAACACTAACCCTAGCACTAACCCTAAACTAACCCTAAACTTAGCCTTAGCCCCAGCCCTAACCCTAACCCTAAACGTATCCCTAACCCTAGACCTAGCCCTACCCTAACCCTAACACTAACCCTAGCCCTAACCCTAAACCTAACCCTAGCCCTAGCCCTAGCCCTAGCCCTAGCCCTAACCCTGACCTTAACCCTAGCCCTAGCCCTGTCCCTATCCCTAACCCTAACCCTAACCGTAACTCTGGCCCTAACACTAAACCTAACCCTAACGCTAGCCCTAGCACTAACCATAAACCTAAATCTGACCCTAACCATAGACCTAGCCCTAACCTAAACCCTAACCCTAACAATAACCCTAGCACGAGCCCTAGCCCTAACCCTAACCCTAGCCTTAGCCCTAACCCTAACCCTAAACATAAACGTATCCCTAGCCCTAGCCCTAGCCTTATCCTTAACCCTAACCCTAACCATAACCCTAGTCCTATCCCGAGCCCTAGTCCTAACCCTATCCCTAATCCTAGGCCCAGCCCTGGCCCTAGCCCTAACGCTAACCCTAACCCTAACCCTAACACTAACTCTGGCCCTGACCCTAACACTAAAACTAACGCTAACCCTAACACTAAACCTAAACCTGACCCTAACACTAACCCTCACCCTAACGCTAGGCCTAGCTATAACCCTAACCCTAACCATAACCATAAACCTAATCATAGACCTAGCCTTAACCCACACCCTAACCCTAATCCTAACCCTAACCCTACCCCTAAACATAACACTAACCCTAGCCCTACCCTAGCCCTAGCCATTACCCTAACAGTATCACTAACCCTACACTAACCTTAACCCTAACCCGGACATTAGCCTTAGCCCAAGCCTTAACTCTAACCCTAAATGTATCCCCAGCCCTAGCCCTGGTCCTAGCACTAACCATAACCCTAACCCTGCCTTAGCCCTGGCCCTAGCACTAATCCTAACCCTTACACCTAGAGTGGCCCTAACCCTAACCCTAAACCTAACGATAGCCCTAGCTCTAAGCTAATCCTGACCCTAACCCTAACCATAGCACTAACGCTAACCCAAACTCTAGCCCTAACCCAGCCCTAGCCCTAGCCCTACCGCTAACCCTAAGCGTAACCCTAACACTAGCCCTAACCCAAACACTGACCCTAGCCATAGCCCTAACACTAACCTTAACACTAGCACTAAACCTAACCCTAGCCATATGCCTAAACCTAACATTGACCTAATCCTAGCCCTAGGCCTAGACTTTACCCTAAACCTAAACCTAGCCCAAGCCCTAAAGCTAGCCTTAACACAAACCCTATCCCTAACCCTAACCCTAGCCCTAACCCTAACCCTAACCCTAATCCTAGCCCTAGCCATAAAACTAAACCTAGGCCTAGATCTAGCCCTATCCCTAACCCAAAGCCTAGTCCTAGCCCTAGCCCTAGCCCTAACCCTAACCGTAACCCTAGCCCTAAGACTAACCCTAACTCTAAACCTAAACCTAAGCCTAGACCTAAACCTAACCCCAATCCTAAACCTAACCCTAGCCCTAGCCCTAGAACTAACCCTGAAACTTACGCTAGCCCTAGCACAACCCTAATCCTAACCCTAGCCCTAGCCCTAACCCTAACCCTAGCCCAAACTCTAATCCTAACCCTAAACCTAACGCTAACCCTAGCCCTAGACCTAACCCTAGCCCTTGCCCTAACCCTAACCCTAACCATAACCCTAGCTCTAGCATTTGCCCTAGCATTAAACCTAAACCTAACCCTAAACCAAGCCCTAGCCCTGGCCCTATCCCTAACCATAACCCTAACTATAGCAAGAGCCCAAACCCTCACCTTAGCCCTAGACCTCACAATAACCCTAAACCTAGCCCTAGCCTTAGCCCTAACACTAACCCAGCCCTAACCCTAACACTAACCCTAGCCCTAACCCTAACCTGACCCTAACCCTAGCCCTAGCCCTAGCCCTAACTCTAACATTAACCCTAACCCTAGCCCGAGCCATAACCCCAAGGCTACCGTAAAACTATTCCTCGCCCTTGCCCTAGCCCTAAACCTAACCCTAGCCATAGTCCTAGCTCTAGAACTACGCCTAACCCTAACACTAACCCTAGCCCTAACCCTAGCCTTAGCCCTAAAACTAACCCTAACCCTAGACCTAGCCCTAGCCCTTAGCCTAACCCTAACCCTAACCCTAACCATGAACGTAGCCCTAGCCCTAGCCCTAACACTAACCCTAACCCTAACCATAACCCTATCCCTAGCCTTAGGCCTAGAACTAACACTAACACTAACACTAACCCTAATCCTAGCCATAGCCATAACCCTAACCCTAACCCTAGTATAGCCCTAGCCCTTTCCCCCTCTACCCCTAAACCTAGACCTAGCCATGGCTCCAGCCCTAACCCTAACAATAACCCTAACCCTAGCCCTAGCCATGGCCCTTTCCCTAACCCTAACTCTAACTCTAACCCTGGCCCTAAACCTAACCCTAACCCTATTCCTAACCCTAGACCTAACCCTAACCCTAACCCTAACCCTAACCCTAACCCTAACCCTAGACCTAACCCTAACCCTAACCCTAATCCTAAATCTAGACCTAGACCTAGCCATAACCCTAAACCTAACCTTAACCCTATCCCTATCCCTATCCCTAGCCCTAAAAATAAACCTAATCCTAGCCCTAGCCCTGGCCCTAACCCTAAATTTAACCCTAACCCTAACCCTGGCCCTAACCCTAACCTTAACCCTAACCCTAACTCCAACGCTAGCCCTAGCTCTAAACATAAACCTAACTCTAATCCTAACCATAGCCATAGCACTAAACCAAACCCTAACCCTAACACCAGCCCTAGCCCTAAACCTAGCCCTAACCATAACACTAAACCTAGCACTAACCCTAACCCTAAAGCAAGCCTTAGCCCTAGCCCTAACCCTAACTCTAACCATAACCCTCGCGCTAACCCTAAACGTAGACCTAACCTTAACGCTAGCCCTAGCCCTTACCTTATCCCTAACCATAACCCTAGTCCTAGCGCTAGCCCTAGCCCTAACCCTATCCCTATCCCTAACCCTAACCCTAGACCTAGCCCTGGCCATAGCCCTAACCCTAAACCTAACACTAACCCAAACTCTGGCCATAACCATAACCCTAAACCTAATGGTAGCCCTAGCTCTAACCCTAACTCTAACCCTAACCCTAACCATAGACCTAGCCCTAACCCTAACTCTAACCATAACCCTCGCGCAAACCCTAACCCTAACCCTAACCCTAAATCTAGACCTACCCCTAGCCATAACCCTAAACCTAACCCTAACCCTAACCCTAAACCTAACTCAAACTCTAACCCTAACCCTAAACCTAATTCTAGCTCTAGCCCTAGCCCTAACCCTAACTCTAGCCCTAACCCTAACCCTAGCCCTAAATGTCAACCTAGTCCTAGCCCTAGCCACTGCCCTAAACCTAACCCTAACCATAACCCTAGACCTAGCCCTGGCCCTAGCCCTAACCCACACCCAAACCCCAACAAAGGCCCTAACCCTAACCCTAACCCTAACCCTAGCACTAACCCTAAACCTGACCCTAACCAGAGCCTTAGCCCTAGCCCTAAGGCTAAACCTAAACGTATCCCTAGCCCTAGACCTAGCCCTAGCCCTAGCCATAGCCCTAACACTAACCCTAACCATAAACCGAGCTCTAGCCCTAGCCATAGCCCTAACACTAACCCTAACCCTAGCCGTAGCCCTACCCCTATCCCTAACCGTAAACCTGAACCTAACCCTGGCCCTAAGCCTCACCCTAACCATAATGCTAGCCCTAGCTCTAATGCTAAACCTAACCCTAAACCTAAACATAGCCCTAGCCCTAAGCCAAACCCTAACCCTAACCCTAGGCCTAGGCCTAGCCCTAGACCTAATCCTAACCCTAACCCTAGCCCTAGACCTAAACCTAACCATAACCCTAGCCCTAACCCAAAACCTAAACCTAACCCTAGCCCTAGCCCTAACCCTAACCCTAAACCTAGCCCTAACCCTAACCCTAACATTAGCCATTATTCTAAACCTAACCCTAAACTAATCCTAGGCCTAGACGTAGCCCTAGCCCTAACCCTAAACCTAACCATAAGCCTAGCCCTAGCCCTAGCCCTAGCACTAACCCTAACCCTAACCCTAGCCCTGGCCCTAGCCCTAAACCTAACCCTAACCCTAACACTGGACCTAAACCTAACCCTAAACCTAATGCTAGCCCTAGCTCTAACACTAACCCTAACCATAGCCCTAGCCCTAACCCAAACCAAAACCCTAGCACTAGCCCTAGCTCTAGACCTAGTTCTAACCATAAACCTAAACCTAGCCCTAACCCTAACCTAGCCCTAGACCTAACCCTAACCCTAACCCTAACCCTAGGCCTAACCCTAAACCTAAATATAGCCCTAGCCCAGCAGAAATCCTAACCCTAAATCTAGCCTTAACCGTAACCCTAACACTATCATTAACCCTAGCCCTAGCATTAGCCATAGTTCTAAACCTAACCCTAAACGTATCCCTATCCCTAGCCCTAGCCCTAGCCCTAACCATAACACTAAACATAACACTAGACCTAAACCTAACCCTAACCCTAACCCTAGTGCTAGCCCTAGCTCTAACCCTAAACATAAACCTAGCCCTAGCCCTAATCCAAACCCTAACCCTAACCCTAGCCCTAGCTCTAGCCCTCTTTCTAACCATAACACTAACCCTAGCCCTAACCCTAACCCTAGCCCTAGCCCTAGCCCTAAACCTAAACCTAGGCCTAGCCCTAACCCAAAACGTAGTCCTAGACCTAGCCCTAGCACTAACCGTAAGCTTAAGCCTAGACCAAGACCTAATCCTAAACCCAGGCCTAGCCCTAGCCCTAGCCCTAACCCAAAACCTAGTCCTAGCCATAGCCCTAGCCCTAACACTACCTATCCCTAGCCCTAGCCA
Source organism: Sylvilagus floridanus (assembly GCA_949820135.1). Taxonomy (NCBI): domain Eukaryota; kingdom Metazoa; phylum Chordata; class Mammalia; order Lagomorpha; family Leporidae; genus Sylvilagus; species Sylvilagus floridanus. The sequence goes on along the minus strand of OX463227.1, from coordinate 158,890,048 downwards.
TAATCCTAACGCTAACCCTAGACCTAACCCTAGCCCTAGCCCTAAACCCAACCCTAACCATAGTCCTTGCCCTAGACCTAGCCCTATCCCTAACCATAACCCTATTCCTAGCCCTAAACCTAACCCTAACTCTAACCCTAACCATAGACCTAGCCCTAACCCTAAACCTAGGCTTAGCCCTAGCCCTAGCCCTAGCCCTAACCCTAACCCTAACCCTAAAACTAGCCCAAACTCTAACCCTAACACTAAACCTAAATCTAGCTCTTGCCCTAGCCTTAACCCTAAACCTAGCCCTAGCCCTAACGCTAGCCCTAACCCTAAACCTACTCCTAGCGCGAGCCATTGCCCTAACTCTAACCCTAATCATAACCCTAGCCCTAGCCCTGGCCCTAGCCCTAGCCCTATCCCTAGCCTTAGCACTAGCCCTAACGCTAACACTAACCCTAGCACTAACCCTAACCCTACCCTAACACTACCTTACCCCTAGCCCTACGCCTAAACCTAAACGTATCCTTAGCCCTAGCTCTAGCCCTAGCCCTAGCCCTAACCCTAACCCTAACCATAACCCGAGCTCTAACCCTAGCACTAACCCTAACCCTACCCTAACACTACCTTACCCCTAGCCCTACACCTAAACCTAAACGTATCCCTAGCCCTAGCTCTAGCCCTAGCCCTAGCCCTAACCCTAACCCTAACCATAACCCGAGCTCTAACCCTAGCAATACCCCTAACCCTAACCCTAACCCTAGCCCTAGCCCTGGCCTTAGCCCTAACCCTAAACCTAACCATAACTCTGGCCCTAAGCCTAACCCTAACCATAACCCTAGCCCTAGCCCTAGCTCTAACCCTAAGCCTAACCCTAACCCTAACCCTAAACATAGCCCTAACCCAAACCCTAATTATAACCCTAGCCCTTGCCCTACCCCTAACACTAACCTTAACCCTATCCCTAGCTATAACCCTAACCCTAACACTTGAACTAACCCTAGCCCTAGCCCTAAACCTAACCCTAACCATTTAGGGTTAGAGCTAGGGCTAGGGCTAGGGCTAGGGCTAGGGTTAGGGTTAGGGTTAGGGCTATGGCTACGTTTAGGGTTAGGGCTAGGGCTAGGGCTGGATTTAGGGTTAGGTTTAGGGTTAGGGCGAGGGCTAGGGCTAGGGCTGGTTTTAAGTTTAGGGTTAGGTTTCTGGTTATGACTAGAGCTAGTGTTAGGGTTACTGTTAGCGCTAGGGCTAGGGTTAGGGTTAGGGATAGGCTAGGGCTAGCGTTGGTTTAGATTTAGTGTTAGTGTTTGGGCTAGGTTTAGGGTTAGAGATAGGGTTATGGTGTGGGCTAGGGTTAGAGTTTGGGGTAGGGTTAGGGCTAGGGCTACGGCTAGGGTTAGGGTATGGGTTCGGTTTTGGGTTTGCTCTAGGGCTAGGATTACGGTTAGGGTTAGGTCTAGGGCTAGGGCTAGGATTAGTGATAGATTTCAGGTTAGGGTTAGGTCTAGGGCTAGGGTTAGGATTAGGGTTAGGGCTAGGGCTAGGGCTTGGGTTAGGGTTAGGGTTAGGGTTAGGGTTAGGGTTAGGGTTTGGGATAGGTTTAGTGCTAGGGCTAGGTCTAGGCCTAGGGTTAGGTTTAGGGCTAGGGCAGGGGTTAAGATTAGAGTTATGATTAGGTTTAGGGCTATGGCTAGGGCCAGGGTAGGGCTAGGGCTAGAGCTAGGGCTAGATCTAGGCCTAGGGTTAGGTTTAGGGCTAGGGTTAGGGTTAAGATTAGAGTTAGGGTTAGGGTTAGGGCTAGTTTTAGGATTAGGGTTAGGTATATGTCTATGGATGGTTTTAGGGTTAGGGTTAGTTATATGACTAGGTCTAGGTTTAGGGTTAGGGCTAGGGCTAGCGTTAGGTTTAGTGATAGGGTTAGAGTTAGGGCTAGGTTAAGGGTTAGGGCTAAGGTTAGGGTACAGCTAGGTGTAGGGTTAGGGTGAAGTTTCGGGTTAGGTTTAGTGTTAGGTCTAGGGCTTGTGCTAGGGTTAGGGTTAGGGTTCGGGTTCGGGTTAGGGTTAGGTCTAGGGCTAGGTTAATGGTTAGGGTTAGGTCTAGGGCCAGGGCTATGGTTATGGAAGGGTTCGAGTTTGGGTTAGGGCTAGCGCTAGGGATAGGTTTAGGGTTAGGACTAGGCTACGGCTAGTGTTAGGGTTAGTGTTTAGGGCTAGGGCTAGGGCTAGGGCCAGGGCTAGGTTTAGCGTTAGGGCTAGTTTTAGGGCTAGGCCTAGGTTTAGGTTTAGGGCTAGGGCTAGGGCTAGGGTTAAATTTAGAATTAGGGTTATGCAAGGGCAAGGGTTAGAGTTAGGATGAGCTAGGGGTAGGGCTGGGGCTAGGGTTAGGGTTAGGGTTAGGGTTAGGGCTAGGGTTACGGTTAGGTTTAGGGTTAGTGTTAGGGCTAGGGCTAGGTTTAGTTTTAGGTTTAGGGTTAGGGTTAGAGTTAGGGCTAGGGTTAGTATTTGGGGTAGGTTTAGGGTACGGCTATGGATAGGGTTAGGGCTAGGGTTCGGGTTAGGTTTAGGGTTAGGTCTAAGGTTAGGGCTAGCATTAGCATTAGGGTTCGGGTTAGGGTTAGGGCTAGGTCTATGGTTAGGTTTAGGGTTAGATTTTGAGCTAGGGCTAGGGTTAGCTTGAGGGTTAGGGTTAGGGCCAGGGTTGGGGTTAGTGTTAGGATTAGGGCAGGGGCTAGGTCCAGGGCAAGAGTTAGGTTTAGGGTTAGGCTTAGGGCTAGGGCAAGGGCTAGGGTTAGTGTTAGTGCTAGGGTTAGGGTATGGGCTAGTGTTAAGGTTAGGGCTAGGGTTAGGGTTATTTTTAGGGTTAGGTGTAGGGCTAGGGCTAGGGTTAGAGTTAGGTTTTGGGTTAGGGTTATGGCTAGGGCTGGGCTAGGGCTAGGGCAGAGGCTAGGTCTAGGGTAAGGGTTAGGGCTAGGGTCAGATCAAGGGTTAGGTTTAGGGTTAGGGTTAGGTCTTGGGCTAGGGTGGGTTAGGGTTAGGGCTAGTGCTAGCGTAAGGTTTAGGGTTAGGGTTAGAGTTTGGGCTAGGGCTAGAGTTAGGTCTAGGTTAGGGTTAGGGTTATGGCTAGGGCTTGTGTTAGGGTTAGTGTTAGGGTTAGTACTATCGCTAGGGCTAAGGTTAGGGTTAGGGTTAAGTTTAGGTCTAGAGTTAGGGTTAGGTTTTGGGTTAGGGATAGGGTCACAGCCTAGGCTAGGGTTAGAGTTAGTGTTAGGGTTAGGGCTAGGGCAAGGGCTAGGGCTAGGGTTATGGTTAGGGTTAGGGTTAGGGTTAGGGTTAGGGTTAGGGCTAGAGCTACGGCTAGGGCTAGGATTAGGGTTAGAGTTAGGGTGAAGGTTAGCGCTAGGTTTAGGTTTAGGGCTAGGGCTAGGGCTAGGGCTAGGGTTAGGGTTAGGGTTAGGCTTTGGGTTAGGGTTAGGGCTAGGGCTACATTTAGTGTTAGGTTTAGGGCTAGGGCTAGGGTTAAGTTTAGGGTTAGGTAGGGCTAGGACTAATGCTAGGGCTATGTTTAGGGTTAGGGTTCGGTTACAGCCCATGGCTATGGATAGGATTAGGGTAAGGTTTAGGGTTAGGGCTAGGACCTGGGTTAGGGTTATGGTTAAGGTTAGAGTTTGGGCTAGGGTTATGGTTAGGGCTAGGGTTAGGGTTAGGGTTGGTGTTACAGTTAAGCTTAGGTGCAGGGCTAGTACTAGGGTTAGGGTTAGTGTTAGGGTTAGGTCTAGGGCTAGGGTTAGGGTTATGTTTGGTGTTACGGTTAAGGTTAGGTGCAGGGCTAGTGCTAGGGTTAGGGTTAGGGTTAAGGTTAGGGTTAGGGCTAGGGATAGCGTTAGGTTTATGGTTAGGGTTAGAGTATGGTCTAGTGTTGGGGTTAGGGCTAGGGTTATGGTTATGGTTGGTGTTACGGTTAAGGTTAGGTCCAGGGCTAGAGGTAGGGTTAGGGTTAGGTCTAGGGCTAAGTTTAGGGCTAGGGTTAGGGTTAGGGCTAGGGCTAGGGTTATAGGTAGGGTTTGGGCTAAGGCTAGGTTTAGGGCTAGCGTTAGGACTGGGGCTATATTTAGGATTAGGGTTTTGGTTAGGGCTCAGGCTAGGGTTTGGACTATTCTAGTTTTAGTGTTAGGGTTAGGGTTAGGGTTTTGACTTGTGCTAGGTTTAGGGTTACGTTTAGGGCTAGGGCTTGGGCTAGGGATAGGATTAGGGATAGGGTTCAGGTTAGGGTTAGTGCTCGGTTTAGGACTAGGGCTAGGTTCAGGATTAGTGTTAAGACTAGTTTTAGGGCTAGGGTTAGGTTAAGAGTTAGGGCTAGGGCTATGATTAGGGTAAGCTTAGGTTTAGGCTAGGGCTAGCTTAGGTTTAGGGTTAGGGACAGAGTTTGGGCAAGGTTTAGGGTTAGGACTAGTGTTAGGGTATGCGGTACGTTTAGGGCTAGGGATAGGGTTAGGGTTAGGGTTAGGTCTAGGGCTAGGGCTAGGTTTACAGTTCGGGTTAGGTTTTGGGTTAGGGTTAGGGCTATGGCTACGGCTAGGGTCAGCGTTTGGGTTAGGTTTAGGGCATGGGCTTGGGCTCAGGTTAGGGTTAGGGCTAAGGCTAGGGCTAGGACTAGGTTTAGGGTTAGAGTTTGGGTTAGGGCTAGGATTAGGTCTAGGGTTAGGGTTAGGGTTATGGCTAGTGCTTGGGTTTGGGTTGGTGTTAGGGTTAGGGCTGTGGCTTAGGCTAGGTTATTGTTAGGGTTAGTTTAGATTTAGGGTTAGGGTTTGGGTTAGGCCAAGTCTAGTGTTAGAGTTAGGGTTTTGGTTAGGGCTAGGGTTATGGTTAGTGTTAGGGTTAGGTTTAGAGCAATTGCTAGGGTTAGCTTTATGGCTAGGGTTAATGCCAGGGTTAGGGTTAGGGTTTGGGTTCGGGCTAGGCCCACGGATAGGGCTAGGGTAGTGTTATGTTTAGGGTTAGGTTTAGGGTTAGAGTTTGGCTATGGTTAGGTTTATGACTAGGGTTAGGATTAGGGTTAGTGTTAGGTTTAGGGTTATATCCAGGGCTAGAACTAGGGTTAGGTTTAGGGTTAGTGTTAGGGTTTGGCTAGGCTAGGGTTAGGGTTAGCCTTAGGTCTAGGTCGAGGGTTCGGGCTAAGTTAGGGTTAGGGCTAGGGCTAGGGTTATGGGTAGGGTTAGGGTCAGGTCTCGGGTTATGGGTAGGGTTAGGGCTAGGGCTATATTTAGGGTTAGGGTTAGGGTTAGGACTAGGGCTTGGGCAAGGGCTTGCGCTAGGGCTACTTTTGGTGTTAGTGTTAGGGTTAGTGTTATGACTAGGGCTAGGTTTAGGGTTAGGGTTAGGGCTAGGGCTAGGGCTAGGGTTAGGGATAGGGTTCGATTTAGGGTTAGGGCTAGGGCAAGGGTTAGTGTTAGGGCTAGGTCTAGTATTAGGGTTTGGGTTAGGGTTAGTTTTAGGGTTAGGGCTAGGGCTAGGGCTAGCGCTAGGGCTAGTTCTATGCCTAGTTTTAGGGTTAGGGCTTGGTCTAGGGTTAATGTTAGAGTTAGGGTTAGTTCTAGGGCTAAGGCTAGGGTTAGAGTTAGGGTTAGGTCTAGGGCTATGGCTAGGGGTCGGGTTAGGTTTAGGGTTAGGTTTAGGGCTAGGGTTGGTGTTAAGTTTAGGTTCAAGGCTAAGTTTAGTGTTTTGTTAGGGTAAGGTATAGGGTTAGGGATAGGGTTAGGGCTAGGGCTTGGGTTTGGATTAGGATTAGGCCTAGGGCTATATTTGGGGTTTGGATTAGGATTATTGCTAGGGGTAAAGCTAGATCTTGGGCTCAGGTTAGCGTTAGAGTTAGTGCTAGGACCAGGGCTAGGGCTATTGTTAGGGTTAGGGCTAGGGCTAGGGTTAGCATTAGGGTTAGGGTTAGGGTTAGGGTTAGGTTTAGGACTAGGGCTAGCGTAAGTTTTAAGGTTAGGTTAAGAATTTTTGCTAGGTCTAAGATTAGGTCTAGGGTTAGAATTAGGGTTATGGCTAGGGCTTGGGTTAGGGTTAGTGTTAGGGTTAAGTCTATGGCCTGGGCCATGTGTAGGGTTAGGGTTAGGGTTAGGGTTAGGGCTAGCGTTAGGGTTAGGTTTAGGGTTAGGAATGGGGCTAGCATTAGGATTAGGTTTTCGCTTAGGGCTAGGGCTATGGTTAGGGTTAGGGTTAGACCTAGGGCTAGGGTTAGCCATAGATTTATGATTAGGGCCAGGGTTAGGTTTAGGGTATGGGTTAGGGCCAGGGCCAGGGCTAGGTCTAGGGTTATGGTTAGGGTTAGCTTTATGCCTAGGGCAACGGCTAGGGCTAGTGTTATGGTTAGGGTTAAGGTTAATACTAGGCCTACTGCTAGGGCTAGGATTAGAGTTAGTGTTATGGTTAAGGTTAGGGCCAGGGTTAGGGCTAGGGCTAGGGCTAGCGTTAGGTTTAGGCTTAGGATTAGTGTTTGTCTAGGGTTAGTGTTAGGGCTATTGTTAGGATTTGGGCTAGTGTTATGATTAGCGCTAGGGTTAGGTTTAATTTAGCGTTAGGTCTTGGGCTAGGGCTAGGGTTAAGGTTAGGGTTCGGATTAGTGTAAGGGCTAGGGCTAAGGTTAGTGTTAGGGTTAGGGCTAGGGTTATGGTTAGGGTTAGGGTTAGGTCTAGGGCTAGGGCTAGGTCTAGGGCTAGGTTTGGGGTTAGGGCTAGGGTCAGGGCAAGGGCTAGGTTTAGGGTTTTGTTTAGGGTTAGGGCTAGGGCTAGGATTAGCGTTAGGGTTAGGTGTAGGGCTAGGGCAAGGGTTAGGTTTAGGGTTAGAGCTAGGGCTAGTGCTAGGGCTAGGTTTTCATTTAGAGTTAGAGCTAGGGCCACGTATAGGGCTAGGTTTATGTTTAGGTTTAGGGTTAGATCTTGGGCTAGGGTTCAGGTTAGGGTTAGGATTAGGACTAGCGTAATGTTTAGGGTTAGGTTTATAGTTTGGGCTAGGGCTAGGTTTAGTTCTAGGGTTAGGGTTAGGGTTATTCCTAGGGCTTAGGTTAGGGTTAGTGTTAGGGTTAGGGCTATGTCTCGGGCTAGGATTAGGTATAGGGTTAGGGTTAGGGCTAGGACTAGCCTTAGGTTTAGGGTTAGGGTAAGAGTTTGGGCTAGGATTAATGTTAGGGCAAGGATTATGGTTAGGTTTAGGGTTAGGTCTATGGCTAGGGCTAGGGTTAGGGTTAGGTTTCGGGTTAGGGTTAGGCCTAGGGGTACAGTTAGTGTTAGGTTTAGGGCTAGGGCTAGGGTTAACTTTCGCGTTAGGGCTAGGGCTAGTGTTAGAGTTAGGGTTAGGGCTAGGACTAGGGCTAGGGCTAGAGTTAGATATAGGGGTAGGGTTAGGGCTAGGGCTTGGGTTAGGGTTAGGGCTAAGGCTTGGGTTAGGTTTAGTGTTAGGCATAGGGCTATATTTAGGGTTAGGGCTAGGGATAAGGCTAGGGCTAGGGCTAGGGTTAGGGTTATGGTTTAGGCTTGGGATAGCATTAGGTTTAGGTTAGGGTTAGATTTAGGGCTAGGGTTAGTATTTGGGGTAGGTTTAGGGTACGGCTATGGATAGGGTTAGGGCTAGGGTTCGGGTTAGGTTTAGGGTTAGGTCTAAGGTTAGGGCTAGCATTAGCGTTAGGGTTCGGGTTAGGGTTAGGTCTAGGTCTATGGTTAGGTTTAGGGTTAGATTTTGAGCTAGGGCTAGGGTTAGCGTGAGGGTTAGGGTTAGGGCCAGGGTTGGGGTTAGTGTTAGGATTAGGGCAGGGGCTAGGTCCAGGGCAAGAGTTAGGTTTAGGGTTAGGCTTAGGGCTAGAGCAAGGGTTAGGGCTAGGGTTATGGTTAGCTTAAATTTAGGGCTAGTGCTAGCATTAGGGTTAGGCCTAGGAGTAGGGCTAGGTTTAGGGTTAGGGTCAGGGTTAGAGCTAGGTCTACCATTCGGTTTAGGGTTAGGGTTAGAATTCGGATAGGTTTATGGTTAGGGTTAGGTCTAGGGCTAAGGTTAGGGTTAGTGTTAGGGCTACAGTTAGGGCTAGGGCTATGGTTAGGGTTTGGGTTAGGGTTAGGGCTAGAGCTAGGGTTATGGTTAGGGTTAGGTTTAGGGTTAGGTCTAGGGCAAGGGTTAGGGTTAGGGCTAGTGTCAGGGCTAGAGCTAGGGTTATGTTTAGTGTTAGGTTTAGGGCTAGGGCTAGGGTTAGTGTTATGGTTAGTGTTAAGGCTAGGGCTAGCGTTAGGTTTAGGGTTAGGATTAAATTTTTGGCTAGGGCTAGGGTTAAGATTAGGGTTCGGTTTAGGCTTAGGGCTAGGGCTAGGGTTAGGTTAGGGCTAGGGCCAGGTCTATGGCTAGAGTTAGGTTTAGGGTTAGGCTTAGGTCTAGGACCAAGGCTAGGGCTAGTGTTAGGATTAGGGTTAGGGTTAGGGTTAGGGCTAGGGCAAGGGCTAGGGTAAGGGCTAGGGCTAGGGCTTGAGTTATGGTTAGGTTTAGGGTTAGGGCCAGGGTTAGGGTTCGGGTTAGGATTAGGGCTAGGGCTAGTGTTAGGATTAGGATTAGGGTTAGGGTTAGGCCTAGGGCATGGGCTAGGGCTAGGGTTATGGTTAGGTTTAGTGTTAGAGCTAGGCTTAGGGTTCGGGTTAGGGTTAGGGCTAGGGCTAGTGTTAGGATTAGGGTTAGGGTTAGGGCTAGGCCAAGGGCTAGGGCTTGGGTTATGGTTAGGTTTAGGGTTAGGGCCAAGGTTAGGGTTAGCGTCAGGGTTAGGGCTAGGGCCAGATCTATGGCAAGAGATAGTGTTAGGGTTAGGGTTAGGGCTAGGGCAAGGGCTAGGGCTACGGTTATGTTTAGGGTTAGGTTTAGGGAAAAGGCTATCTTAGGTTTAGGGCTAGGGCTAGGGCTATGGCTAGGGTTATGGTGAGGGTTAGGGTTAGGGCTTGGGCTATGGTTAGGATTAGGTCTAGGGCTAGGCCTGGGGCTCGGGTTAAGGTTAGGTTTCGGGTTATGCTTAGGGCTAGGGCTAGGGTTAGGGTTATGGTTATGGTTAGGGCTAGGGTACGTCTAGGGCTAGGATTAGGTTTAGGTTTAGAGTGAAGCTTAGGGCTAGGTTTTGATTTAGGGCTAGGGCTAGGACTAGGCTTAGGGTTAGGGTCGGGAGGGTTAGGGCTAGGGCTACAGTTAGTGTTAGGTTTAGGGCTAGGGCTAGGGTTAAGTTTAGAGTTAGGGCTAGGGCTAGGGCTAGTGCTAGGGCTAGGTTTAGGCTTAGGGTTAGGGCATGGGCCAGGGCTAGGGCTAGGGTTAGGGTAAGGTTTAGAGTTAGGGTTAGTACTTGGGTTAGGTTTAAGGTTAGGGTTAGTGCTAGGGCTAGCGTTAGGTTTATGGTTAGGTTTAGAGTTTGGGCTAGGGTTAGGGCTAGGGCTAGGGTTATGGTTATGGTTGGTGTTACGGTTAAGGTTAGGTCCAGGGCTATAGCTAGGTTTAGAGTTAGGGTTAGGGTTAGGGTTAGGGTTAGGGTTAGGGTTAGGGTTAGGGTTAGGGTTAGTGTTAGGGTTAGGGTTAGGGCTAAGTTTAGGGTTAGGTTTAGGTCTAGGGCTATGGTTATTGCTAGGGTTAGTGTTATGGCTAGGGCTTGGGTTATTGGAACGGTTAGGGCTAAGGCTAGGGTTAGGGCTAGGGTTAGGGCTAGGGCTATATTTAGGTTTAGGGTTAGGGTTAGGGCTCAAGCTACGGCTTGGACTAGGGCTAGTTTTAGTGTTAGAGTTAGGGTTAGGGTTTTGACTAGTGCTAGGTTTAGGTTTAGGTTTAGGGCTAGGGTTGGGCTAGGGCTTGTGTTAGAGATAGGGTGCGGGATAGAGTTAGGGCTAGCGTTAGGGCTATGGCTATGGCTAGGTTTAGGGTTAGGGTTAATGCTAGGGTTAGGGCTAGGGTTAGGGATAGTGTTAGGATAAGAGTTAGGGCTAGGGCTATGATTAGGCTAAACTTAGGTTTAGGCTAGGGCTAGCTTAGGTTTAGGCATAGGGATAGAGTTTGGGCTAGGTTTAGGGTTAGGGCTAGTGTTAGGGTGTGGGCTTGGTTTAGGGATAGGGATAGGGTTAGGGTTAGTGTTAGGGTTAGTTCTAGTGCTAGGGCTATGTTTAGGGTTAGGTTTAGGGTTCGGGTTATGGTTAGAGCTAGTGCTAGGGTTAGTGTTAGGGTTATGGCTATTGCAAGGGTTAGGGTTCAGGTTAGGGCTAGGGCTAGAGCAGGTACTAGGTTTAGGGTTAGAGTTAGGGCTAGGGCCAGACAAGGGCTAGGGTTAGGGTTAGTGTTAGGGTTAGGGCTAGGGCTAGCGCAAGGTTTAAGTTTAGGGTTAGATTTTGAGGCAAGCCTAGGGTTAGGTCTAGGGTTAGGGTTAGGGTTATGGCTAGTGCTTGGGTTAGGGTTAGTGTTAGTGTTAGGGCTATGGCTAAGGCTAGGTTAGGGTTAGGGTTAGTTCTACATTTAGGGTTAGGATTTGGGTTAGGCCAAGTCTAGTGTTAGGGTTAGGGTTTTGGTTAGGGCTAGGGCTATGGTTAGGGTTAGGGTTAGGTTTAGAGCTAGGGCTAGGGTTAGCTTTAGGGTTAGGGTAAAGGCCAGGGTTTGGGTTAGTTTTTAGGTTAGGGCTAGCGTTACGGTTAGGGTTTGGGTTAGGGCTAGGGCTAGGGCTAGGGCTAGGGCTAGGTTTATGGTTAGGGTCAGTGTTAGAGTTTGGCTAGGTTTAGGGTTAGTGCTAGGGCTAGTGCTAGCATTAGGTATAGGGCTAGAGCAACGGTTAGGATTAGGGTTAGGCCTAGGGCTATATTTAGGGTTATGTTTAGGGTTAAGGCTAGGGGTAAAGCTAGTTCTAGGGCTCATAGGGTTAGAGTTAGTGCTAGGACCAGGGCTGGGCTAGTATTAGGGCTAGGGTTAGGGTTAGGGCTAGGGATAGGGTTAGCGTTAGGGTTAGGGTTAGAGTTAGGGTTAGGGTTAGGACTATTGCTAGCGTTTAGGGTTAGGATTAAATTTTTGGCTAGCGCTAGGGTTAGGGTTAGGGTTCGGTTTAGGGTTAGGGCTAGGGCTAGGGTTAGGTTTAGGGTTAGAGTTTGGGCTAGGGTTATGTTTAGTGCTAGGGTTAGGGTAGGACTAGGGCCTGGGCTATGGCTAGAGTTAGGGTTAGGGTTAGGCCTAGGTCTAGGACCAGTACAAGGGCTAGGGTTAGGTTTAGTGTTAGAATTAGGGCTATGGCAAGAGCTAGAGCTAGGGTTATGATTAGGGTTAGGGTTAGTGCTAGGGCTAGTTCTATGGCTAGGGTTAGGGTTAGCTTTAGGGTGAAGTTTAGGGCTAGGGTTAGGGTATGGGCTAGTGTTAAGGTTAGGGCTAGGGTTAGTGTTTGGCTAGGGTTAGTGTTAGGGCTAGGTTTAGGGTATGGGCTAGTATTAAGGTTAGGGCTAGGGTTAGGGTTATTTTTAGGGTTAGTTTTAGGGCTAGGGCTGGGCTAGGGCTAGGGCAGGGGCTAGGGCTAGGGTTAGGGGTAGGGTCAGGTCAAGGTCTAGGTTTAGGGTTAGGGTTAGGTTTAGGTCTTGGGCTAGGCTGGGTTAGGGTTAGGGCTAGCGTTAGCGTAAGGTTTAGAGTTAGGGTTAGAGTTTGGGTAGTGCTAGAGTTAGGTCTAGGTTAGGGTTAGGGTTATGGCTAGGGCTTGTGTTAGGGTTAGTGTTAGTGTTAGGGTTAGTACTATGGCTAGGGATAGGGTTAGGGTTAGGGTTAAGTTTAGGTCTAGACTTAGGGTTAGGGTTTGGGTTAGGGCTAGGGTCACGGCCTGGGCTAGGGTTAGGGTTAGTGTTAGGGTTAGGGCTAGGGCAGGGCTAGGGCTAGGGTAATGGTTAGGGTTAGGGTTAGGGCTAGGGCTACGGCTATGGCTAGGATTAGGGTTAGGTTTAGGGTGAAGGTTAGGGCTAGGTTTATGGTTAGGTCTAGTGCTAGGGCTAGGGCTAGGGCTACAGTTAGTGTAAGTTTAGGGCTAGGGCTAGGTTTAAGTTTAGGGTTACGGCAAGCGCTAGGGTTAGTGATAGGGCTAGGTTTAGGGTTAGGGTTAGGGTGTGGGCCAGGGCTAGGGATAGGGTTAGGGTAAGGTTTAGGGTTAGGGCTAGGACCTGGGTTAGGGTTATTGTTAGTGTTAGTGCTAAGGCTAGCGTTAGGTTTATGGTCAGGGTTAGAGTTTGGGCTAGGGTTAGGGTTAGGGCTAGGTTTAGGGTTATGGTTGGTGTTACTGTTAAGGTTAGGTGCAGGGCTAATGCTCGGATTTGGGTTAGGGTTAGTGTTAGTGTTAGGGTTAGGGTTAGGGCTAGGTTTAGGGATTTGGTTGGTGTTACGGTTAAGGTTAGGTCCAGGGCTAGAGCTAGGGTTAGGGTTAGGGTTAGTGTTTGGTTAGGGCTAGGGCTAGGTTTAGGTTTAGGGTTAGGTCTAGGGCTATGGTTAGGGCTAGGGTTAGTGTTAGGGCTAGGGCTAGGGTTATGGGAAGGGTTTGGGCTAAGGCTAGGTTTAGGGCTAGGGTTAGGTCTAGCGCTATATTTAGGATTAGGGTTAGGGTTACTGCTCAGGCTTGGTCTTGGACTAGGGCTAGTTTTAGTGTTTTGGTTAGGGATAGGGTTTTGACTAGTGCTAGGTTTAGGGTTAGGTTTATGGCTCGGGCTTGGGCAAGTCTAGGATTAGGGATAGGGTTCGGGTTAGGGTTAGGGCTAGGCTTAGGGCTAGGGCTAGGGCTAGGTTTAGGTTTAGGGTTAATGCTAGGGTTAGGGCTAGGGTTTGTGTTAGGGTTAGGTTAAGAGTTAGTGCTAGGGCTATGATTAGGGTAAGCTTAGGGTTAGGCTAGGGCTAGCTTAGGTTTAGGGTTAGGGATAGAGTTTGGGCTATGTTTAGGGTTAGGGCTAGTGTTAGGGTGTGGGCTTTGTTTAGGGATAGGGTTACGGTTAGTGTTAGGGTTAGGTCTAGGGCTAGGGTTAGGTTTACAGTTCGGGTTAGGGTTCGGGTTAGGGTTAGGGCTATGGCTAAGGGTAGGGCTAGCGTTTGGGTTAGGGCTAGGGCAAGGGTTAGTGTTCGGGTTAGGGTTAGGGCTAGGGCTAGGGCTAGGACTAGGGTTAGGGTTAGATTTTGGACTAGGACTAGGGTTAGGTCTAGGGTTAGGGTTAGGGTTTGGGTTAGGCCAAGTCTAATGTTAGGGTTAGGGTTTTGGTTAGGGCTAGGGCTATGGTTAGGGTTAGGGTTAGAGCTAGGTCTAGGGTTAGCCATAATTTATGTTTAGGGCCAGGGTTAGGGTTAGGATTTTTGTTAGGGCCAGGGCCAGGGCTAGGGCTAGGGTTAGGGTTAGGTTTAGCATTATGGGAAGGGCAATGGCTAGGTCTAGTATTATGGTTAGGATTAGGGTTAGTACTAGGCCTACTGCTAGGGCTAGGATTAGGCTTAGTGTTAGGGTTAAGGTTAGGTCTAGGGCTAGGTCTAGGGCTAGGGTTAGGTTTAGGGCTAGTGTCAGGGCAAGGGTTAGGTTTAGGGTTTTGTATAGGAGTAGGGCTAGGGCTAGGATTAGGGTTAGTGTTAGGGCTAGGGAAGGGTTAGGTTTAGGGTAATGCTAGGGCTAGAGCTAGGGCTAGGTTTAGGGTTAGAGTTAGAGCTAGGGCCAGGGCTAGGGCTAGGTTTCGGTTTAGGTTTAGGGTTAGGTCTTGGGCTAGGGTTCGGGTTAGGGTTAGGATTAAGAGTAGCGTAAGGTTTAGGGTTAGGGTTAGAGTTTGTGCTAGGGCTAGGGTTAGGTCTAGGGTTAGGGTTAGGATTATGCCTAGGCCTTAGGTTAGGGTTAGTGTTTGGGTTAGGGCTATGGCTAGGGCTAGGATTAGGTATAGGGTTAGGGTTAGGGCTAGGGCTAGCCTTAGGTTTAGGGTTAGGGTAAGAGTTTGGGTTAGGATTATTGTTAGTGCAAGGGTTAGGGTGAGGTTTAGGGTTAGGTCTACGGCTAGGGCTAGGGTTAGGATTAGTGTCAGGGTTAGGGATAGGTCCAGGGCTAGAGCTAGGATTAGGGTTAGGGTTAGGTTTAGTGTTAGGGTTCGGGCTAGGGCTAGGTTTAGGGTTAGGGTTAGATCTAGGGCTAAGGTTATGGATAGGGTTACGGTTAGGGCTAGGGCTAGGGTTATGGGTAGGGTGAGGGCTAGGGCTAGGGTTAAGGCTATATTTAGGACTAGGTCTATATTTAGGGTTAGGGTTAGGGCTAAGGTTAGGGCTTGGTTTACAGTTCGGGTTTGGGTTCGGGTTAGGGTTAGGGCTATCACTAAGGCTAGGGATAGGCTTTGGGTTAGGGCTAGGGCAAGGGTTAGGGTTCGGGTTAGGGTTAGGGCTAGGGCTAGGGCTAGGGCTAGGACTAGGGTTAGGGTTAGATTTTGGACTAGGCCTAGGGTTATGTCTAGGGTTAGGGTTAGGTTTTGGGTTAGGCCAAGTCTAGTGTTAGGGTTAGGGTTTTGGTTAGGGCTAGGGCTATGGTTAGCGTTAGGGTTAGAGCTAGGTCTAGGGTTAGCCAAAATTTATGTTTAGGGCCAGGGTTAGGGTTAGGATTTTTGTTAGGGCCAGGGCCAGGGCTAGGGCTAGGGTTAGGGTTAGGTTTAGCATTACGGGAAGGGCAATGGCTAGGGCTAGTATTATGGTTAGGATTAGGGTTAGAACTAGGCCTACTGCTAGGGCTAGGATTAGGCTTAGTGTTAGGGTTAAGGTTAGGGCTAGGGTTAGGGCTAGGGCTAGGGCTAGCGTTAGGTTTAGGCTTAGGGTTAGGGTTTGGCTAGGGTTAGTGTTAGGGCTAGGGGTAGGGTATGGGCTAGTGTAATGGTTAGCGCTAGGGTTAGGGTTACATAGTGTTAGGTCTTGGGCTAGGGCTAGGGTTAGGGTTAGGGTTCGTGTTAGTGTTAGGGCTAGGGCTAGGGCTATGGTTTGCGTTAGTGTTAGGGCTAGGGTTAGGGTTAGGTTTAGGGCTAGGGCTAGGGCTAGGTCTAGGGCTAGGGTTAGGGTTAGGACTAGGATCAGGGCAAGGGCTAGGTTTAGGGTTTTGTTTAGGAGTAGGGCTAGGGCTAGGATTATGTTTAGGGTTAGGGCTAGGGCAAGGGTTAGGTTTAGTGTAATGCTAGGGCTAGAGCTAGGGCTAGGTTTAGGGTTAGAGTTAGAGCTAGGGCCAGGGCTAGGGCTAGGTTTAGGTTTAGGTTTAGGGTTAGGTCTTGGGCTAGGGTTCGGGTTAGGGTTAGGATTAAGAGTAGCGTAAGCTTTAGGGTTAGGGTTAGAGTTTGTGCTAGGGCTAGGGTTAGGTCTAGGGTTAGGGTTAGGGTTATGCCTAGGCCTTAGGTTAGGGTTAGTGTTTGGGTTAGTGCTATGGCTAGGGCTAGGATTAGGTATAGGGTTAGGGTTAGGGCTAGGGCTAGCCTTAGGTTTAGGGTTAGGGTAAGAGTTTGGGTTAGGATTATTGTTATTGCAAGGGTTAGGGTGAGGTTTAGGGTTAGGTCTACGGCTAGGGCTAAGGTTAGGATTAGTGTCAGGGTTAGGGATAGGTCCAGGGCTAGAGCTAGGATTAGGGTTAGGGTTAGGTTTAGTGTTAGGGTTCGGGCTAGGGCTAGGTTTAGGGTTAGGGTTAGATCTAGGGCTAAGGTTATGGATAGGGTAGGGTTAGGGCTAGGGCTAGGGTTATGGGTAGATTTAGGGCTAGGGCTAGGGTTAAGGCTAGGTTTAGGGCTAGGTCTCTATTTAGGGTTAGGGTTAGGGTTAGGGTTAGGGCTAGGGCTAGGACTATGATAGTTTTAGAGTTAGGGTTAGGGTTAGTGTTATGGTTAGGGCTAGGTTTAGAGTTAGGTTTCGGGCTAGGACTAGGGCTAATGCTAGGGCTAAGGGTAGGGATAGGTTTCGGGTTAGGGTTATGGCTAGGGGAAGGTTTAGGCTAGGGTTAAGGCTAAGTCTGGGGTTAGGGTTAGGGTAGGGTTAGGTCTCGGGCTAGTGCTAGAGCTAGAGCTATGCCTAGTTTTAGGGTTAGGTCTAGGGCTAGGGTTAATGTTAGAGTTAGGGTTAGGGCTAGGGCTAGGGCTAGGGTTACAGTTAGGGTTAGGGCTAGGTCTAGGGCTAGGGCAAGGTTTAGGTTTAGGGTTAGGGTTAGTGTGAGGGTGAGGGCTAGGGCTAGTGTTAGGGTTAGGGTTAAGGCTAGGGTTAGGGTTAGGGTTAGCTTTAGGGTTAGGGAAAAGGTTAGGTTTAGGGTTAGGGCTAGGGGTTGGTTTAGGATTAGGATTAGGCCTAGGGCTATATTTAGTGTTAGGTTTAGGGTTAGGGCTAGGGCTGAGGCTAGCATTTGGTCTAGGTTTAGGTTTAGAATTAGGGCTAGGACCAGGACTAGGGCTAGTGTTACTGTTAGGTTTAGGGTTAGGGTTAGGGCTAGGGTTAGGTTTAGGATTAGGGTTAGGTTTAGGGCTACGTTAGGGTTAGTGTTAGGGTTAGCGCTAGGGCTCAGGCTAGGGTTAGGGTTAGGGTTAGGGCTCGGGTTAGTTTGAGGTTAGGGTTAGGGCTAGTGCTTGGGCTATGGCTAGGGTTAGGGTTAGTATTAGAGTTTGGGTTAGGTCTAGTGCTATTTTTAGGCCTAGGTTTAGGGTTAGGGTTAGGTTTACAGCTATGGCTAGGGTTAGGGTTAGGGTTAGGTTTAGGGACAGGGTTAGGGTTAGGGTTAGGGTTAGGGATAGTGCAAGGGCTAGGCTAGCGTTATGGTTAGGTTTAGGGTTATGGTTAGGGCTATGTTTAAATTTAGGTTTAGGTTTAGGTTTAGGGCTAGGGCTAGCGTTAGGTTTTTGGCTATGGTCAGAGTTTGATCTAGGGTTAGGGTTAGGTCTAGTGTTAGGGTATGGCTAGGATTAGTGTTAGGACGAGTGATATGTTAGGTTTAGGTTTAGTTCAAGGGCAAGGGTTAGGCTCAGGGTTAGGGCTCGGTCTAGGGTTAGTGTTAGGGTTCGGGTTAGGGTTTGTGCTAGGGCTATGGTTAGGGTTAGCGTTAGGGCTAGGGCTAGGGTTATATTTAGGGCTAGGGCTAGGGCTAGGTTTAGGATTAGGGCTAAGATTAGGGCTATGCCTAGGTTTAGGTTAGCGTTAGGGTTTGTGTTAGGGTTAGGGCTAGTGCTATTGTTAGGGGTAGGGTTAGGGTTAGGGATAGGGTTACAGCTATGGCTAGGGTTAGGGTTAGGTTTAGGGACAGGTTTAGGGTTAGGTTTAGAGTTAGGGCTAGGGCCAGGTATAGGCTAGTGTTATGGTTCGGGTTATCGTTAGGGCTAGTGCTAGTTTTAGGTTTATGTTTAGTTTTAGGGCTAGGGCTAGCATTAGGTTTAGGGCTAGGGTTAGTGTTAGGGTTCGGGTTAGGGTTTGGGCTAGGGGTAGGGTTTGGGTTTGGGTTAGGGTTAGGGCTAGGGCTAGGGTTAGGTTTAGGGCTAGGGCTAGTGCTACGGCTAGGACAGGGCTAGGGCCTGTGTTAGGGTTAGGATTTGGGTTAGGGCTAGTCCTAGGAATATGTTTAGGTACAGGGAGCTGTTTAGGGTTAGACTTAGGGTTAGGTTTAGGGTTAGACTTAGGATTAGGTTTAGGTCTAGGGCTAGGGCTAGGGTTAGCGTTAGGGTTAGATTTAGGGTTAGGGCTAGAGTTTGGTCTGGGGTTATGGTAGGGTTATGGCTACGGTAGGGCTTGGGTTAGTGTTAGGTTTAGGGCTAGGGCTAGGGCTAGGGCTAGGGTTAGTTTTAGGGTTAGGGTTAGGGCTAGGGTTAGGGTTAGGTTTAGGGCTAGGGCTATGGTTAGTTTTAGGGTTAGGGCTAGGGCTATGGCTAGAGCTAGGGTTAAGGTTATGGTTCGGGCTAGGGACAGGGCTAGGGCTAGGTTTTGGGTTAGGTTAAGGATTAGGGCTAGGGATTGGTTAGGGTTAGGGTTAGGTTTATGGCTTGTTCTAGGGTTGGGGTTAGTGTTAGGGTTAGCGCCAGCTCTAGGCCTAAGGTTAGGTTTAGGGTTAGGGCTAGCTATAGGTTTAGGGTTAGGGTTAGGGTTAGTGCTAGGGCTAGGGCTATGGATACGGTTGGCTTAGGGTTAGGGTTATGGTTACAGCTATGACTAGGGTTAGGGTTTGGTATAGGGAAGTGCGTTAATGTTAGGGTAGGGTTAGGGCTTGGTCCAGGACTAGGCTATTGTTATGGTTAGGGTTATGGTAGGGCTAGTGCTAGGTTTAGGTTTTGGTTTAGGTTTACGGCTAGCCCTAGCATTAGGTTTAGGGCTAGGGTTAGAGTTTGGGTTAGGGTTAGGGTTAGGTCTAGTGTTAGGGTACGGGCTAAGGTTAGGGTTAGGGCTAGGGATAGGGTTAGGGTTAGGGTTAGGGTTAGGGTTAGGTCTAGGGCTAGGGCCAGGGATAGTGTTAGGGTTCGGGTTAGGGTTTGGACTAGGGCTAGGTTTATGGTTAGTGTTAGGGCTAGGGCTATCTCTAGGGCTAGAGTAAGGATTAGGGCTAGGGTTGGGGTAGGCCTAGGTTTAGGTTTAGGGACAGGGCTAGATTTATGGTTAGAGTTAGGTTTAGGGTTATGGTTAGAGTTAGGGTTAGGTTTAGGGCTATGGCTAGGGTTAGGGTTAGGGTTAGGGTTAGGTTTAGGGCAAGGGCCAGAGTTTGGTCTATGGTTAGGATTAGGGTTAGGGTTATGGCTAGGGCTAGGGCTAGGGTTAGTGTTAGGGTTAGGGCTACGGCTAAGGCTAAGGCTAGTGTTAGTGTTAGGGTTAGGGTTAGGGTTAGTGTTAGGGTTAGGGCTAGGGTTAGGGTTAGTGTTAGGGTTAGGGCTAGGGTTAGGTTTAGGTTTAGGGTTACTGCTATTGCTAGGGCTATGGCTACGGTTGGGTTAGGGTTAGGGTTATGGTTACAGCTATGATTAGGGCTAGGGTTAGGTATAGGGCAGTGGGTTAATGTTAGGGTAGGGTTAGGCCTAGGTCCAGGACTAGGTTATTGTTATGGTTAGGGTTATGGTAGGGCTAGTACTAGGTTTAGGTTTAGGTTTAGGTTTACGGCTAGCCCTAGCATTAGGTTTAGGGCTAGGGTTAGAGTTTGGGTTAGGGTTAGGGTCAGGTCTAGTGTTAGGGTACGGGCTAAGGTTAGGGTTAGGGCTAGGGATAGGGTTAGGGTTAGGGTTAGGGTTAGGGTTAGGGTTATGTCTAGGGCTAGGGCTAGGGTTAGTGTTAGGGTTCAGGTTAGGGTTTGGACTAGGGCTAGGGTTAGGGTTAGGGTTAGGGCTAGGGCTAGCTCTAGGTCTAGAGTAAGGATTAGGGCTAGGGTTGGGGTAGGCCTAGGTTTAGGTTTAGGGACAGGGCTAGGTTTAGGGTTAGAGTTAGGCTTAGGGTTATTGTTAGAGTTAGGGTTAGGTTTAGGGCTATGGCAAGGGTTAGGGTTAGGGTTAGGTTTAAGGCTAGGGCCAGAGTTCGGTCTAGGGTTAGGGTTAGGGTTATGGCTAGGGCTAGGCCTAGGGTTAGTGTTAGGGTTAGGGCTAGGGCTAAGGTTAAGTCTAGTGTTCTGTTAGGGTTAGGGTTAGGGTTAGTGTTAGGGTTAGGGCTAGGGTTAGGTTTAGGGTTAGGGCTAGGGATAGGTTTAGGGTTAGGGTTAGGGTTAGTCCTAGGGCTAGGGCTATGGCTACGGTTGGGTTAGGGTGAGGGTTATGGTTACAGCTATAGCTAGGGTTAGAGTTATGTATAGGGAAATGGGTTAATGTTAGGGTAGGGTTAGGGCTAGGTCTAGGTCCAGGACTAGACTATTGTTATGGTTAGGGTTATGGTAGGGCTAGTGCTAGGTTTAGGTTTTGGTTTAGGTTTACGGCTAGCCCTAGCATTAGGTTTAGGGCTAGGGTTAGAGTTTGGGTTAGGGTTAGGTATAGTCTAGTGTTAGGGTATGGGCTAAGGTTTGGGTTAGGGCTAGGGATAGGGTTAGGGTTAGGGTTAGGGTTAGGGTTAGGTCTAGGGCTAGGGCTAGGGTTAGTGTTAGGGTTCGGGTTAGGGTTTGGACTACGGCTAGGGTTAGGGTTAGTGTTAGGGCTAGGGCTAGCTCTAGGGCTAGAGTAAGGATTAGGGCTAGGGTTGGGGTAGGCCTAGGTTTAGGTTTAGGGACAGGGCTAGGTTTAGGGTTAGAGTTAGGCTTAGGGTTATGGTTAGAGTTAGGGTTAGTTTTAGGGCTATGGCTAGGGTTAGGGTTAGGGTTAGGTTTAGGGATTGGGCCAGAGTTTGGTCTAGGGTTAGGGTTAGGGTTATGGCTAGGGCTAGGGCTAGGGTTAGTGTTATGGTTAGGGCTAGGGCTAAGGCTAAGGCTAGTGTTACTGTTAGGGTTAGTGTTAGGGTTAGGGCTAGGTTTAGGTTTAGGGTTAAGCTAAGGGCTAAAGTTAGGGTTAGGGTTAGGGTTAGGGTTAGGTCTAGGGCTAGGGCTATGGTTAGGGTTACGTTTCAGGTTAGGTTTAGGACTAAGTCTAGGGCTAGGGTTAGGGTGAGTGTTAGGATTAGGGTTTCAGCTATGGCTAGGGTTAGGGTTAGGTTTAGGGACATGGTTAGTGTTATCATTAGGGTTAGGATTAGGACTAGGGCCAGGGCTAGGCTAGGGTTATCATTAGGTTTATGGTTAGGTCTAGGGCTAGATTTAGTTTTATATTAAGGTTTAGGGCTAGGGATAGGGCTAGCGTTAGGTTTAAGGATAGGGTTAGAGTTTGGGTTAGGTTAGGGTTAGGTCTAATGTTAGGGTATGGGCAAGGGTTAGGGTAAGCCTTAGGGATAGGGTTAGGGTTAGGTTTAGGTCTAGTGCTAGGGCTAAGGTTAGTGTTAGGCTTCGGGTTCGGGTTAGGGTTTGGGCTAGGGCTAGTGTTAGTGCTAGTGTTAGGGTTAGGGTTAGGCCTAGGTTTAGTTTTAGGGACAGGGCTAGGTTTAGGTTTAGAGTTAGGGTTAGGGTTAGGGTTAGGGTTAGAGTTAGGGTTAGGTTTAGGGCTAGGTCTAGGGCTAGGGTTAGGTTTAGGCTTACGGTTAGGTTTAGGGATAGGGGTAGGCCTAGGCTTAGGGTTAGGGCTAGGGCTAGGGCTAGGGCTAGGGCTAGGGCTAGGGCTAGGGCTAGGGTTAGGGTTAGGGTTAGGGCTAAGGGAATGTTTAGGGTTAGAGTTAGGGTTAGGGCTAGGGCTAGGGTTGGAGTTAAGGTTAGCATTAGAGTTTGGGCTAGGGTTATAGTTAGGGCTAGGGTTATCGTTAGGGTTAGGGTTAGGTCTAGGGTTAGAGTTAGTGTTAGGGTTTGGGTTAGATTAGTGCTAGTGGTATTGTTAGGGGTAGGGTTAAGGTTAATTTTATGGTTACAGCTATGGCTAGGGTTAGGGTTAGGTTTAGGGACAGGGTTAGGGTTATCGAAAGGGTTAGGGTTAGGGCTAGGGCTGGGGCTAGCATTAGGTTTAGGGCTAGGGTTTAGAGTTTGGGCTACGGTTAGGGTTAGGTCTAGTTTTAGGGAACGGGCTAGGGTTAGGTTAATGTCTAGGGCTAGGGCTAGGGTTAGTGTTAGGTTTCGGGTTCGGGTTAGTTTTGGGCTAGGGCTAGGGTTAGAGTTAAGGTTAGGGCTAGGGCTAGGGTTAGATTTAGGGTCCTGGGCTAGGGCTAGGGTTAGGATTAGTGCTAGGGTTAGGGTTAGGACTAGGTTTAGGTTTAGGGACCGGGCTATGTTTAGAGTTAGAGTTATGGTTAGGTTTAGGGCTAGGGCTAGGGCTAGGGTTAAGGTTAGGGTTAGCTTTAGGGCTAGGGCTATAGTTTGGTCTAGGGTTAGGGTTAGGGTTATGGCTAGGGCTAGGGCTCGGGTTAGTGTTAGGGTTAGGGCTAGTGTTAGGGCTTAGGATAGGGTTAGTTTTAGGGTTAGGGTTAGGGCTAGGGTTAGCTTTAGCTTTAGGGCTAGGGCTATGGTAGGTTTAGGGTTAGGGCTAGGGCTAGGGCTATGCTAGGGTTAGGGTTAGGGCTAGGGAAAGGGCTAGGGCTCGGGTTAGAGTTAGGGTTAGGGCTAGTGCTAGGGCTTAGGATAGGGTTAGTTTTAGGGTAAGGGTTAGGGCTAGGGGTATGATTAGGGTTAGGGTTAGGGCTATGACTAGGGTTAGGGTTAGGGCTAGGTCTACGGCTAGGGCTAGGTTTATGGGTAGGGTTAGGGTTATGGCTAGGGTTAAGGTTAAGTTTAGGGCTACTTCTAGGGTTAGGGCTTGGGTTAGGGTTAGTGTTCGGGTTAGGTTAAGGGCTAGGGGTAGGTTTAGGGTTAGGTTTAGGTCTAGTGCTAGGATTAGGTTTAGGGTTAGGGCAAGCGCTTGGGCTAGGGTTAGGGTTAGGTTTAGTGTTATGGCTAGGGCCAGGGTTAGGGTAGGGTTAGGTTTAGGGCTATGGTTAGAGTGTGGGCTAGGGTTAAGTTTAGGGCTATTATTAGGGTTATGGTTAGGATTAGTTCTAGGGCTAGGGCTAAGGTTAGGTTTAGGGGTATGGCTAGTGTTAGGGCTTGGGTTAGGGTTACGGTTCAGGTTAGGTTTAGGACTAAGACTAGGGTTAGGGTTAGGGATAGGGATAGGGATAGGCCTAGGCTTAGGGTTAGGGTTAGGGCTAGGGAAAGGGCTAGGGCTAGGTCTAGGGTTATGTTTAGGTTTAGGTTTAGGGCTAGGGTTAGGGTTAGGGTTAGGGCTAGGGCTTTGGTTAGGTTTAGGGTTAAGTCAAGGGCTGGGTTAGGTCTAGGGTTATGTTTAGGTTAGGGCTAAGTCCCGGGCTAGGGCTAGGATTAGGTTATGGTTAGGATTAGGGCTAAGGGTATGGTTAGGTTTAGGGTTAGGTTTAGGGCTAATGCGAGGTTGAGAGTTAGGTTAGAGTTTAGGCTAGGGTTATGGTTTGGGCTATGGTTAGGGTAATAGCTATGGTTACAGTTAGCTTTAGGGTTAGGTCTAGGGCTAGGTTAGGGTTAGGGTTAGTTCTAGGTTTAGGTTTAGGTCTATGGCAAGGGTTATCGTTAGGGTTAGGGCTAGGGCTAGGGTTAGTGTTAGTGTTCGGGTTAGGGTTAGGCCTAGGGCTAGGGCAATGGCTAGTGTTAGGGTTAGCTTAGGGTTTGGGTTAGTGCTATTGCTAATGTTACGGTTAGAGTTAGCGTTATGGTTAGGGTTACAGCTATTGCTACGGTTAGGTTAGGTTTAGGGACAGTGTTATGGTTATGGTTAGGGTTAGTGTTAGTGATAGTGCAAGGGTAGGCTCGGGTTATGGTTAGGGTTATGGTTAGGGCTAGGGCTAGGTTTAGGTTTAGGTTTAGGCCTAGGGCTAGCGTTAGGTTTAGGGCTAGGGTTAGAGTTTGGGCTAGGGTTAGGGTTAGGTCTAGTGTTAGGGTATGCCTAGGGTTGGGGTTAGGGCTAGGGATAGGGTTAGGGTTAGGTTTAGGGTTAGGTCTATGGCAAGAGTTAGAGTAAGAGTTAGGGCTAGTGCTAGGGTTAGTGTTAGGGTTCGGGTTAGGGTTTGGGCTAGGGCTAGTTTTAGGGTTAGTGTTAGGGCTAGGGCTAGGGCAAGATTTAGGGCTAGGGCTAGGGCTAGGGTCAGGGTTAGGATTAGGGCTAAGATAAGTGTTAGGCCTAGGTTTAGGTTTAAGGACAGGGCTAGTTTTAGGGTTGGAGTTAGTATTAGGGTTTGGGTTAGAGTTAGGGTCAGTTTTAGGGTTAGGTTTAGGGCTAGGGTTAGGTTTAGATTTAGGGCTAGGGCTATGGTTAGGTTTAGGGTTAGTACTAGGTGTAGGGCTAGGTCTAGTGTTAGGGTTAGGGTTAGGGCTACGGACAGGGCTAGGGCCAGGGTTAGGGTTAGAACTAGGGAGACGGCTAGGGCTAGGTCAACGGTTTGGGTTAGGATTAGGGCTACGGCTAGGTTAGGGTTAAGGTTAGGGTTATGGTTATGGCTTGTTCTAGGGTTGGGGTTAGTGTTAGGGTTAGCGCTAGGGCTATGGCTAGGGTTAGTTAGGGTTAGGAATAGGGTTAGGTTTAGGGTTAGGGATAGGTCTAGGGCTAGGGCTATGGCTAGGGTTAGGGTTAGTTTTAGGGTTTGGGTTAGGGCTAGTGCTATTTTTATGTTTAGGGTTAGGGTTAGGGTTAGGGTTACAGCTATGGCTAGGGTTAGGGTTAGGTTTAGGGACATGGGTAGGGTCAGGGTTAGGGTTAGGGCTAGTGCCAGGGCTAGGCTAGTGTTATGGTTAGGGTTGTCGTTAGGGCTAGGGCTATGTTTAGCTTTAGGTTTAGGGCTAGGGCTAGCATTAGGTTTAGGGCTAGGGTTAGAGTTTGGGCTAGGGTTAGGGTTAGGTCTAGGTTTACGGCTCGTGCTAGGGTCAGGGTTAGGGCTAGGGATAGAGTTAGGGTTAATGTTAGGGTTTGCTCTAGGGCTAGGGCTAGGTTTAGTGTTAGGGTTCGGTTTATGGTTTGGGCTAGGGCTAATTTTTGGGTTAATTTTAGGGCTAGGCCTAGGGTTAGGTTTTGGGTTAGGGATAGGGCTAGGGCTAGGGTTAGGATTAGGACTAGGGTTAGGGCTAGGCCTAGGAATAGGTTTAGGTACAGGGCTATGTTTAGGGTTAGAGTTAGGGTTAGGGTTAGATTAGGGTTAGGGCTAGGGCTAGGGCTATGGCTAGGGCTAGGGTTAGGTTTATGGTCAGGGCTATGGCCAGGGTCAAGGTAGGGTTAGGTTTGGGGCTATGGTTAGAGTATGGGCTAGGGTTAGGGTTAGGGCTAGGGATAGGGTTATGTTTATGGATAGGTCTAGGGCTAGGGCTATGGTTAGGGTTCGGGTTCAGGTTAGGTTTAGGGCTAAGTCTAGGGTTAGGTTTTGGGTTAGTGGTAGGCTTAGGATTAGGGTTATGGTTAGGGCTAGGGCTAGGGCTAGGGCTAGGTTTAGGTTTATGGTTAGGGCTAAGGCCAGGGCTAGGGCTAGGATCATGTTTAGGGTTAGAAATAGGGCTAAGGCTATGGTTTTGTTAGTGTTAGTGTTAGGGCTAGGGCTAGGGTTAGAGTTAGTGTTAGGGTTAGAGTTTGTGCTAGGGTTAGTTTTATGGCTAGGGTTTGGGTACTGGCTAGGGTTAGAGTTAGGGCTAGATTTATAGTTAGGGTTAGGATTAGGGTTAGGGTTCGATCTAGGGCTAGTGTTAGGGAGAGGGTTAGGGTTTGGGTTAGCGTTAGGAATGTGCTATTCTTAAGGTTAGGGTTAGGGTTAGGGTTATGGCTTGTTCTAGGGTTGGGGTTAGTGTTAGGGTTAGCGCTAGGGTTAGGGCTAGGGTTAGAGTCAGGTTTAGGGTTAGAGTTTGTGCTATGGTTATGGTTAGGACTAGGGTTAGGGTACGGGCTAGGTTTTTGCTCGGGCTAGAACCAGGGCTAGGGTAGAGTTAGGATTAGGGTTACGGTTAGGGTTAGGTTAGACTAGGACAAGGGCTAGGGCTATGGTTATGGTTATGGTTAGTGTTAGGGTTAGGGCCAGGGTTTGGGTTAGGGTTTGGCTTAGGGCTAGGGTCTGGGCTAGGGCTAGAGTTATGATTAGGGTTAGGGTTAGGGCTAGGGCAAGGGGAGGTCTAGGGTTAGGGTTATGGCTTGTTCTAGGGTTGTGGTTAGTGTTTGGGTTAGCGCTAGGGTTAGGGATAGGGTTAGGGTTAGGTTTAGGGCTAGGCTTAGTGTTAGGGTTAGGGTTAGAGTTTGTGCTAAGTTTATGGTTAGGACTAGGGTTAGGGTACGGGCTAGGTTATTGTTAGGGCTAGGACCAGGGCTAGGGTAGAGTTAGGGTTAGGGTTACGGTTAGGGTTAGGTTAGGGCTAGGGCAAGGGCTAGGGCTAGGGTTATGGTTAGGGTAATGCTTAGGGCTAGGGGTAGGGTTAGGATAGGGCTATGGCTAGGGTTCGGGTTAGGGTTATGGTTAGTGTTAGGGTTAGGGCTAGGGCTAAAGTTATGATTAGGGCTAGGGCTAGGGCTTGGGATAGGGTTAGGGTTCGGGTCAGGTTTAGGGTTTAGGACTAGGGATAGGTTTAGGGTTAGGGCTAAGTCTAGGGTTAGGGTTAGGGTTAGGGCTAGGGCTAGGGCTAGGGCTAGGGCTAGGGCTAGGGTTAGGTTTAGGGTTAGGGCTAGGGCCAGGGTTAGGGTAGGGTTAGGTTTAGGGCTATGGTTAGAACATGGGCTACGCTTAGGATTAGGGCTAGGGTTATGGTTATTATTAGGGTTAGTTCTAGGGCTAGGGCTATGGTTAGGTTACGGTTCAGGTCTTGTTTAGGGGTAAGTCTAGGGTTAGGATTAGAGTTAGGGTTAGGGCTAGGACTAGGCTTAGTGTTATTGTTAGGGCTAGGGCTAGGACTAGGGCTAGAATTAGTTTTAGGGTTAGGGCTAAGGCCAGGGCTAGGGCTAGGGGTTAACATTAGGACTAAGTGTATGCTTAGGGTTAGGGTTGGGTTTAGGCCTAGGGCTAGGGTTAGAGTTAGGGTTAGGGTTAGTTTGGGCTAGGGTTAGGTTTAGGAATAGGGTTAGTGTACTGTCTAGGGTTAGAGTTAGGGCTGGGGGTAGCATTAAGTTTAGGGTTATGTCTAGGGCTAGAGTTAGGGTTAGGGTTAGTGTTAAGGTTAGGGCCAGGGTTAGGGTTAGGTTTAGGTTTAGAGTTAGGGTTTGGGCTAGGGCTTGGGTTAGGATTAGGGTTAGGCCTAGGGCTATATTTAGGGATAGGGTTATGTTTAGGGCTAGGGCCAGGGCTAGGGCAAGGTTTAGGGTTATTTCTAGGGCTAGGGCTAGGGTTAGGGTAGGGTTATGTTTAGGGTTAGGGTTAGGGCTAGGGCTAGTTCTATGGCTAGGGATAGGTTTAGGGTTAGGGCTAGGGCCAGGGTCAAGGTAGGGTTAGGTTTAGCGCTATGGTTAGAGATGGCTAGGGTTAGGTTAGGGCTAGGGTTATGGTTTTGTTTAGGGTTAGGTCTAGGGCTAGGGCTATGGTTAGCATTAGTGTTCAGGTTAGGTTTTGGGTTAAGGCTAGGGTTAGGGTTAGGGTTAGGGCTAGGCCTAGGCTTAGGGTTAGGTTTAGGGCTAGGGATATGGCTAGGCCTAGGCTTAGGGTTAGGGTTAGGGCTAAGGCCAGGGCTAGGGCTAATGTTATGTTTAAGGTTAGGATTAGGGCTAAGGCTACGGTTAGGTTTAGGGCTAGGGTTAGGTTTAGGGTTAGGGCTAGGCCTTGGTTAGGTTTAGGGCTAAGGCTAGGGCTAGGTTTAGGGTTAGGGCCAGGGATAGTGTTAGGGCTAGGTTAGGGTTAGGGGTAGGGTTAGGATTAGGGCTAGGGCTAGGTTAGGGTTAGGGTTTGGGTTACGGTTAGGGTTATGGGTTGTTCTAGGTTTGGGGTTAGTGTTAGGGTTACCACTAGGGCTTGGGCTAGGGTTAGGATTATGGTTAGGGTTAGGGTTAGGGTTAGGGTTAGTGTTAGGGTTAGGGCCAGGATTAGGTTTAGGTTTAGGTTTAGGGCTAGGGCCAGGGCTATGGCTAGGGCTAGGTTTACGGTTAGTGTTCGGGTTAGGGCCAGGGTTAGGTTTAGGTTTAGGGTCAGGGCTAAAGCCAGCACTAGGGCTAGGGTTATGTTTGGAGTTAGGATTAGGGATAAGGCCATGGTTAGGGTTAGGTTTAGGGTTAGGGCTAGGGCTAGGG
Source organism: Sylvilagus floridanus (assembly GCA_949820135.1). NCBI lineage: Eukaryota > Metazoa > Chordata > Mammalia > Lagomorpha > Leporidae > Sylvilagus > Sylvilagus floridanus. The sequence continues at coordinate 158,862,327 of OX463227.1, read as the reverse complement.
TTAGTTAGATTTAGGGTTAGAGTTTGGGCTAGGGTTATGGTTATGGCTAGGGTTAGGGTACTTGCTAGGGTTAGAGTTAGGCTAGGATTAGCGTTATGGTTAGGTTTAGGTCTAGGGTTAGGGCTAGGGTTTGGGTTAGGGTTAGGGCTAGGCTTATTGTTAGGGTTAGTGTTAGAGTTTGTGCTAAGGTTATGGTTAGGACTAGGGTTAGGGTACGGGCTAGGTTATTGTTAGGGCTAGGACCATGGCTAGGGTAGAGTTGGGGTTATTATTACGGTTAGGAATAGGTTAGGGCTAGGGCAAGGACTAGGGCTAGGGTTATGGTTAGTGTTAGGGTTAGGGCCAGGTTTAGGGTTAGGGTTAGGGTTAGGGCCAGGGATCAGGGCTAGGGCTAAAGTTAGGATTAGGGTTAGGGTTAGAGCTAGGGCAAGGGCTAGGGCTAGGTTTATGGTTAGGGTTAGGATTAGGGCTAGGGGTAGGGTTAGGGTTAGGGCTAGGCCTAGGGCTAGGGTTAGGGTTAGGGTTATGGTTAGAGTTAGGGTTAGGGCTATGGCTAAAGTTAGGTTTAGGGCTAGGGCTTGGGCTTGCGTTAGGGTTAGGGTTTGGGTAGGGTTTAGGCTAGGACTAGGGATAGGTTTAGGGTTAGGGCTAGGTCTAGGGTTAGGGTTAGGGTTAGGGTTAGGGTTAGGGTTAGGGTTAGGGCTATGACTAGGGCTAGGGCTAGGGTTAATTTTAGGGTTAGGGCTAGGGATATGGTTAGGGTAGCGTTAAGTTTAGTGCTATGGTTAGAATATGGGCTACAGTTAGGGTTAGGGCTAGGGTTAGGGTTATGGTTTGGGTTAGGTCTAGGGATAGGGCTATGGTTAGGGTTACGGTTCAGGTTTTGTTTAGGGCTAAGTCTAGGGTTAGGGTTAGGGTTAGGGCTAGGGCTCGGCTTAGGGTTAGGGTTAGGGCTAGGGCTAGTGCTCTGTCTAGGGCTAGGTTTAGGGTTAGGGTTAGGGCTAAGGCCAGGGCTAGTGCTAGGGTTTTTTTTTAGGGTTAGGATTAGGGCTAAGTATATGGTTAGGGTTAGGGCTAGGGCTAAGGCTACAGCTAGGGTTAGATTTGGAGTTAGGGCTAGGGCCAGGGTTTCGGTAGTGTTAGGTTTAGCGCTGTGGTTAGAGTATGGGCTAGGGTTTGGGTTAGGGCTAGGGTTATGGGAATGTTTAGGTTTATGTCTAGGCCTAGGGCTATGTTTTGGGTCAGGGTTCAGGTTAGGTTTAGGGTTAAGGCTAGGGTTAGGGTTAGGTTTAGGTCTAGGCCTATGCTTAGGGTTAGGGTTAGGGTTAGGGCTAGGGCTAGGTTTAGGGTTAGTGTTAGGGCTAAGCCCTTGGCTCGGGCTAGGGTTATGTTTAGGGTTAGGATTAGGGCTAAGGCTATGGTTTTGTTAGTGTTAGTGTTAGGGCTAGGGCTAGTGTTAGAGTTAGTGTTAGGGTTAGAGTTTGGGCTAGGGTTAGTTTTATTGCTAGGGTTTGGGTACTGGCTAGGGTTAGAGTTAGGGCTAGATTTATAGTTAGGGTTAGGATTAGGGTTAGGGTTAGGTCTAGGGCTAGTGTTAGGGAGAGGGTTAGGGTTTGGGTTAGCGTTAGGGATAGTGCTATTCTTAAGGTTAGGGTTAGGGTTAGGGTTATGGCTTGTCTAGGGTTGGGGTTAGTGTTAGTGTTAGCGCTAGGGTTAGGGCTAGGGTTAGGGTTAGGTTTAGGGCTAGGCTTAGTGTTAGGTTTAGGGTTAGAGTTTGTGCTATGGTTATGGTTAGGACTAGGGTTAGGGTACTGGCTAGGTCTTTGCTAGGGCTAGAACCAGGGCTAGGGTAGAGTTAGGGTTAGGGTTACGGTTAGGGTTAGGTTAGGGCTAGGGTTATGGTTATGGTTAGTGTTAGGGTTAGGGCCAGGGTTTGGGTTAGGGTTAGGCTTAGGGCTAGGGTCCGGGCTAGGGCTAGAGTTATGATTAGGGTTAGGGTTAGGGCTAGGGCAAGGGGAGGTCTAGGGTTAGGGTTATGGCTTGTTCTAGGGTTGTGGTTAGTGTTAGGGTTAGCGCTAGGGTTAGGGCTAGGGTTAGGGTTTGGTTTAGGGCTAGGCTTAGTGTTAGGGTTAGGGTTAGAGTTTGTGCTATGTTTATGGTTAGGACTAGGGTTAGGGTACGGGCTAGGTTATTGTTAGGGCTAGGACCAGGGCTAGGGTAGAGTTAGGGTTAGGGTTATGGTTAGGGTTAGGTTAGGACTAGGGCAAGGGCTAGGGCTAGGGTTATGGTTAGGGTAATGCTTAGGGCTAGGGGTAGGGTTAGGATAGGGCTATGGCTAGGGTTCGGGTTAGGGTTATGGTTAGTGTTAGGGTTAGGGCTAGGGCTAAAGTTATGATTAGGGCTAGGGCTAGGGCTTGGGATAGGGTTAGGGTTCGGGTCAGGTTTAGGGTTTAGGACTAGGGATAGGTTTAGAGTTAGGGCTAAGTCTAGGGTTAGGGTTAGGGTTAGGGCTAGGGCTAGGGCTAGGGCTAGGGTTAGGTTTAGGGTTAGGGCTAGGGCCAGGGTTAGGGTAGGGTTAGGTTTAGGGCTATGGTTAGAATATAGGCTACGCTTAGGATTAGGGCTAGGGTTATGGTTATTATTAGGGTTAGTTCTAGGGCTAGGGCTATGGTTAGGTTACGGTTCAGGTCTTGTTTAGGGGTAAGTCTAGGGTTAGGATTAGAGTTAGGGTTAGGGCTAGGACTAGGCTTAGTGTTATTGTTAGGGCTAGGGCTAGAACTAGGGCTAGAATTAGTTTTAGGGTTAGGGCTAAGGTCAGGGCTAGGGCTAGGGGTTAACATTAGGACTAAGTGTATGGTTAGGGTTAGGGTTAGGTTTAGGCCTAGAGCTAGGGTTAGAGTTAGGGTTAGGGTTAGTTTGGGCTAGGGTTAGGTTTAGGAATAGGGTTAGTGTACTGTCTAGGGTTAGAGTTAGGGCTGGGGTTAGCATTAAGTTTAGGGTTATGTCTAGGGCTAGAGTTAGGGTTAGGGTTAGTGTTAAGGTTAGGGCCAGGGTTAGGGTTAGGTTTAGGTTTAGAGTTAGGGTTTGGGCTAGGGCTTGGGTTAGGATTAGGGTTAGGCCTAGGGCTATATTTAGGGATAGGGTTATGTTTAGGGCTAGGGCCAGGGCTAGGGCAAGGTTTAGGGTTATTTCTAGGGCTAGGGCTAGGGTTAGGGTTAGGGTTAGGGTTAGAGTTAGGGCTAGGGCATGGGCTAGGGCTAGGGCTATGGCTAGGGATAGGTTTAGGGTTAGGGCTAGGGCCAGGGTCAAGGTAGGGTTAGGTTTAGCGCTATGGTTAGAGACGGCTAGGGTTAGGTTAGGGCTAAGGCCAGGGCTAGGGCTAATGTTATGTTTAAGGTTAGGATTAGGGCTAAGGCTATGGTTAGGTTTAGGGCTAGGGTTAGGTTTAGGGTTAGGGCTAGGCCTTGGTTAGGTTTAGGGCTAAGGCTAGGGCTAGGTTTAGGGTTAGAGTCAGGGTTAGGGCTAGGTCTAGCATTTGGTTTAGGGTTAGGGTTAGAATTTGGATAGGTTTATGGTTAGGGTTAGGTCTAGGGCTAAGGTTAGGGTTAGTGTTAGGGCTACAGTAAGGGCTAAGGCTATGGTTAGGTTTTGGGTTAGGTTTAGGTCTAGTGCTAGGTTTAGGGTTAGGGTTAGGGTTAGGTCTATGGCTAGTCTTAGGGTTAGGGTTAGGGCTAGAGCTAGGGTTAGGGTTAGGGTTAGGGCTAGGGCTAGGATTATGATTAGGGTTAGGGCTAGTGCCAGCGCTACGGCTAGGGTTATGTTTAGGGTTAGGTTTAGGGCTAGGGTTGGGTTAGGGTTATGGTTAGTGTTAAGGCTAGGGCTAGCGTTAGTTTTAGGGTTAGGATTAAATTTTTGGCTAGGGCTAGTGTTAGGATTAGGGTTCAGTTTAGGCTTAGGGCTAGGGCTAGGATTAGGTTAGGGCTAGGGCCAGGTCTATGGCTAGAGTTAGGTTTAGGGTTAGGCTTAGGTCTAGGACCAAGGCTGGGGCTAGTGTTAGGATTATGCTTACGATTAGGGTTAGTGCTAGGGCAAGGGCTAGGGCTAGGGTTATTGTTATGTTTAGGCTTGGGGCCAGGGTTAGGGTTCGGGTTATTGTCAGGGATAGGGCTAGTGTTATGATTAAGGTTTTGGTTAGGGCTAGGGCAAGGGCTAGGGCTAGGGTTATGGTTAGGTTTAGGGTTAGGGCCAAGGTTAGGGTTAGGGTTAGGGTTAGGGCTAGGGCCAGGGCTATGGCAAGAGATCGTGTTATGGTTAGGGTTAGGGTTAGGGTTAGGGAAAGGGCTAGGGCTACGGTTTTGTTTAGGGTTAGGTTTAGTGAAAGGGCTATGTTAGGGTTAGGGCTAGGGATTGGGCTAGGGTTATGGTGAGGGTTAGGGTTAAGGCTTGGGCTATGGTTAGGATTAGGGTTAAGGTTAGGTTTCGTGTTAGATTTAGGGCTAGGGCTCGCGTTATATCGTTAGTTTCAGGGCTAGGTCTAGGGCTAGGGCTAGGGCTAGGGTTATGGTTAGGGTTAGGATTAGTGCTAGGGCTAGGGCTATGGCTCGGATTAGGGTTAGGAGTAGGGTGAAGGTTAGGGCTAGGGTTAGAGTATGGGCTAGTGTTAAGGTTAGGCCTAGGGTTTGTGTTCGTCTAGGGTTAATGTTAGGGCTAGTGTTAGGGTATGGGCTAGTGTTAAGGTTAGTGCTAGGGTTAGTTTTATTTTTAGGGTTAGGACTATGGCTAGGGCTAGGGTTAGTGTTAGGATTCGGGTTAGTGTTAGGACTAGGGCTCTGGTCCGGTTAGTGTTAGGGTTAGGGCTAGGGTTAGGTTTAGAGTTGGGGCTAGGGCTTTGGCTAGGGTTAGGGTTAGGGCTACGGTCAGGTCAAGGCCTGGATTTAGGGTTAGGGTTAGTGTTAGTTCTTGGGCTAAGGTGGGTTAGGGTTAGGGCTAGTGCTAGCGTAAGGGTTAGGGTTAGGGTTAGAGTTTGGGCTAGAGCTAGAGTTAGGTCTAGGGTTAGGGTTAGGGTTATGGCTAGGGCTTGTGTTAGGGTTAGTGTAAGGGTTAGGGCTATGGCTAGGGCTAGGTTTAATGTTAGGGTTAAGTTTAATTCTAGAGTTAGGGTTAGGGATTTTGTTAAGGATAGGGCCATGGGTAGGGCTAGGGTTAGTGCTATTTTTAGGGTTAGGGCTAGGGCAAGCGCTAGGGCTACGGGTATGGTTAGGATTAGGTTAGGGCAAGGGCTACGGTTAGGGCTAGGGTTAGGGTTAGGTTTAGAGTGAATCTTAGGGCTAGGTTTAGGTTTAGGGCTAGGGCTAGGGCTAGAGTTAGGGTTAGGTTCGGGTTAGGGTTAGTGCTAGGGCTACAGTTAGTGTTAGGTTTAGGGCTAGGGCTAGGGTTAAGTTTAGAGTTAGGGCTAGGGCTAGGGCTAGTGCTAGGGCTAGGTTTTGGGTTAGGGTTAGGGCATGGGCTAGGGCTAGGACTAGGGCTAGTGTTAGGGTAAGGTTTAGGGTTAGGGCTAGTCCTGGGTTAGGGTTATGCTTAGGGTTAGTGCTAGGGCTAGCGTTAGGTTTATGGTTAGGTTTAGAGTTTGGGATAGGGTTATGGTTAGGGCTATGGTTAGGGTTATGCTTGGTTTTACAGTTAAGGTTAAGTCCAGGGCTAGAGCTAGGGTTAGGGTTAGTGTTAGGGTTAGGGCTAGGTCTAGGGTTAGTGTTAGGGTTAGGTCTAGGGCTAAGGTTAGGGCTAGGGTTAGTGTTAGGGCTAGGGCTTGGGTTATGGGTAGGGTTAGGGCTAAGGCTAGGTTTAGGGCTAGGGTAAGGGCTAAGGCTAGGTTTAGGGCTAGGGTTAGGGCTAGGGCTTATTTAGGGGTAGGGTTAGGGTTAGGGCTCTGGCTAGGGCTTGGACTATGGCTAGTTTTAGTGTTAGGGTTATGGTTCGGGTTTTGACTAGTACTAGGTTTAGGGTTAGGTTTAGGGCTAGGGCTAGGGCTAGGGCTAAGGTTAGGGATAGTGTTCGGGGTAGGGTTAGGGCTAGGGTTAAGGCTAGGGTTAGTGCTAGGGTTAGGTTTATGGTTAGAGTAAGAGTTAGGGCTAGGGCTATGATTAGGGTAAGCTTAGATTTAGGCTAGGGCTAGCTTAGTTTTAGGGTTAGGGTTAGAATTTGGGCTAGGTTTAGGGTTAGGGCTAGTGTTAGGATATGGGCTGGGTTTAGGGATAGTGATACGGATAGAGTCAGGGTTAGGATTACGGTTAGGTCTAGGGCTAGGGCTAGGTATAGGTTTAGGGTTAGGGTTCGTGTTATGGTTAGGGCTAGGGCTAGGGTTAGCGTTAGGGTTATGGCTAGTGCAAGGGTTAGGGTTCGGTTTAGGGCTAGGGCTACGGCTAGTACTAGGGTTAGGGTTAGAGTTAGGGCTAGGGCCAGACAAGGGCTAGGGTTAGGGTTAGGGTTATGGTTACGGCTAGGGCTAGGGCTAGGGATAGGGCTACGTCTACTTTTAGTGTTAGGGTTAGGGTTAGATTTATGACCAGGGCTAGGTTTAGGGTTAGGTTTTTGGCTAGGGCTAGGGCTAGGGTTAGGGATAGCGTTCAGTTTAGGGTTATTGATAGGGCAATTGTTAGGGTTACGGCTAGGTCTAGGGTTAGGTTTTGGGTTAGGGTTAGGGTTAGGGTTAGGGTTAGGGTTAGGGTTAGGGTTAGGGTTAGGGCTAGGGCTAGTGTTAGGGCTAGGGCTATGCCTAGTTTTAGGGTTAGGGCTAGGGCTAGGTATAATGTTACAGTTAGGGTTAGTTCTAGGGCTAGGTCTTGGCTTATATTTAGCTTTAGGTCTAGGGCTAGGGCTAGGGCTAGGGTTAGGTTTAGGGTTAGGGTTAGGGCTAGGGCTAGTGTTAGGGTTAGGTTTAAGGCTAGGGTTAGTGTTAGTGTTAGGGTAGGTATAGGGTTAGGGTTTGGTTTAGGGCTAGGGCTTGGGTTAGGATTAGGGTTAGGCCTAGGGCTATATTTAGGGTTAGGTTTAGGGTTAAGGCTAGGGGTAATGCTACATCTAGGGCTCAGGTTAGGGTTAGAGTTTGTGCTAGGACCAGGGCTAGGGCTAGTGTTAGGGCTAGGGTTAGGGTTAGGTCTAGGCAAGGGTTAAGGTTAGGGCTAAGTCTAGGATTAGGGTTTGGGTTATGGTTTGTTTTAGGTTTAGAGCTAGGGCTAGTGCTAAGGCTAGGTCTATGCCAAGTTTTAGGGTTAGGGCTTGGGCTAGGGTTAATGTTAGTGTTAGGGTTAGTTCTAGGGCTAGGGCTAGGCTTAGAGTTAGGGTTAGGGCTAGGGCTATGGCTAGGGCTAGGATTAGGTCTAGGGTTAGGGTTAGGGTTATGGCTAGGGCTTGGGTTAGTGTTAGTGTTAGGGTTAAGGCTATGGCCTGGGCTAGGTTTAGGGTTAGGGTTAGGGATAGACCCGGGCTAGGAATAAGGTTAGGGTAAGTTTTAGGGTTAGGGCTATTACCTGGGTTAGGGTTATGGTTTCGGGTAGTGCTAGAGCTAGCGTTAGGTTTATGGATAGGGTTAGAGTTTGGGTAGGGTTAGGTTTAGGGCTAGGGTTAGGGTTAGGGTTAGTGTTTGGGTTAATCTTAGGTCCATGACTAGAGCTAGGGTTAGGGTTAGGGTTAGTGTTAGGGTTCGGGCTAGGGCTAGGTTTCGTGTTAGGGTTATGTCTAGGGCTAAGGTTGTGGATAGGGTTAGGGTTAGAGCTAGGTCTAGGGTTAGCCATAATTTATAATAGGGTTAGGGCTAGGGCTAGGGTTATGGGTAGGGTTAGGGCTAGGGCTAGGGTTAAGGCTAGGATTAGGGCTAGGTCTATATTTAGGGTTAGAGTTAGGGTTACGGCTAGGGCTAGGGCTAGGACTATGATAGTTTTAGTGTTAGGGTTAGGGTTAGTGTTATAACTAGGGCTATGTTTAGGGTTAGGTTTAGGGCTCGGGTTAGGGCTAATGCTAGGGCTAGGGTTAGGGATAGGTTTCGGGTTAGGGTTATTGCTAGGGGAAGGGTTAGGGTAGGTTTAAGGCTAAGTCTTGGGTTAGTGTTAGGGTTAGTGTTAGGGCTAGGGCTAGTGCTAGAGCTAGAGCTATGCCTAGTTTTAGGTTTAGGTCTAGGGCTAGGGTTAAGGTTAGAGTTAGGGTTAGGGCTAGGGCTAGGGCTAGGGTTACAGTTAGGGTTAGGGCTAGGGCTAGGACTAGGGCTAGGGCTATGGCTAGGGTTAGGTTTAGTGTTAAGGTTAGGGCTAGGGCTATTGTTATGTTAGGGTTAAGGCTATGGTTGGGGTTAGGGTTAGGGTTAGGGTTAGGGAAAGGGTTAGGTTTAGGGATAGGCCTAGGGGTTGGGTTAGGATTAGGATTAGGCCTACGGCTATATTTAGTGTTAAGTTTAGGGTTAGGGCTCGGGCTAAAGCTAGCATTAGGGCTAGAGCTAGGTTTAGGGTTAGGTTTAGGGTTAGGTTTAGGGCTAGGGCTAGCGTAAGTTTTAGGGTTATTGTTAGAGTTTTGGCTTGGGCTAGGGTTCGGTCTAGGGTTAGGGTTAGGTTTAATTCTAGGGCTTGGGTTAGGGTTAGTGTTAGGGTTAGGATTATGGCCTTGGCTAATTTAGGGTTAGGTTTAGGGTTAGGGCTATGGTTATGGTTAGGTTTAGGGTTAGGGCTGGGCTAACGTTAGGGTTAGGTTTTGGTTTAGGTCTAGGGCTATGTTTGGGTAGGGTTAGAGCTAGGGTTAGGGTTAGCATTAGGTTTAGGGTTAGGGCCTGGGTTAGGGTTAGGGTTTGGGTTAGTCCTAGAACCAGGGCTAGGGCTATGGTTAGGGTTAGGGTTAGTGTTAGCGTTAGGGCTAGGGCTAAGGTTATGGTTAGGTTTAGGGTTAGTGCTAGGGCTAAGGCTATGGCTAGGATTAGGTTTAGGTTTTGGGTGAAGGTTAGGGCTAGGGTTAGGATTATGGCTAGGGCTAGCGTTAGGTTTAGGCTTAGGGTTAGTTTTTGGCTAGTGTTAGTGTTAGGGCTAGGGTTAGGGTATGGGTAGTGTTAGGGTTAGGTCTAGGTTTAGGGTTATTTTTAGGGTTAGGTCTAGAGCTAGGGCTACTGTTAGTGTTAGGGTTCGGGTTAGGGTTAGGGCTAGGGCTAGGGCTACGTTTAGTTAAGAGTTAGGGCTACGGATAGGCTTAGTTTAAGGGTTAGGACTAGGGCTAGGGTTAGGGCGAGGGTTCAGGTTCGTGTTAGGGTAAGGGCTGGGCCAGGCAAGGGCTCTGTTTAGGGTTTTGGTGAGGGTTAGGGCTAGGGCAAGGTTTAGGTTTAGGGTTAGGTTTAGGCCTAGGGCTATGGCTAATGTTAGGGTTAGAGTAAGGGCAGGGCCAGGGCTAGGGCTAGGGTTAGGGTTTGGGTTAGGGTTAGGTCTTGGGCTAGGGTTAGGGTTAGAGTTAGGTCTAGGGCTAGCGTAAGTTTTAGGGTTAGGTTTAGAGTTCGGGCTAGGGCTAGGGTTAGGTCTAGGATGAGGGTTAGGTTTAATTCTAGGGCTGGGGTTAGGTTTAGTGTTAGGTTTAGGGCTATGGCTAGGACTTGGATTAGGGTTAGGTTAGGGCTAGGGTTAGGTTTAGGGTTTGGGTTAGGGCTAGGGCCACGGGTAGTGCTTGGGTTAGGGTTAGGTTTAGGGATAGCGTTAGGGTTAGGGCAAGGGCTAGTGTTAGGGTTATGGTTTGGGTTAGGGCTAGGATTAGGGTTAGAGCTAGGGCTATGACTATAGCTAGTGTTAGGGTTCGGGTTCAGGTTCGGGTAGGGCTAGGGCTACGGTTAGTTCTAGGGTTAGGGTTAGGGTTTTGACTAGTGATAGGTTTAGGGTTAGGGTTAGGGCTAGTGCTAGTTCTAGGGATAGCGTTAGAATAGGGTTCGGGTTAGGGTTCGCTCTAGGCTTAGGGCTAGGGCTAGGGTTACGGTTAGGGTTAAGGCTAGGGTTAAGTTTAGTTTTAGGGTTAAGGTTAGGGTTAGGTTTAAGGTTAGGGTTAGGGTTAGGGTTAGGGCTTGGATTAGGATTAGGTTTAGGCCTATGGCTATATTTAGGGTTAGGGTTAGGGTTAGGGCTAGGGCTAAGTCTAGGGCTAGGGCTATGGCTAGGGTTAGGGTTTGAGTTAGTGCTAGGACTAGGGCTAGGGCTAGTGTTAGGGTGAGTGTTAGGGTTAGGGTTAGGTTTAGGGTTAGGGCTAATGTTAGCCTAAGTTTTAGGGTTAGGTTTAGAGTTAGGTTTAAGGTTAGGGTTAGGGTTAGGGTTAGGGCTTGGATTAGGATTAGGTTTAGGCCTATGTCTATATTTAGGGTTAGGGTTAGGGTTAGGGCTAGGGCTAAGTCTAGGGCTAGGGCTATGGCTAGGGTTAGGGTTTGAGTTAGTGCTAGGACTAGGGCTAGGGCTAGTGTTAGGGTGAGTGTTAGGGTTAGGGTTAGGTTTAGGGTTAGGGCTAATGTTAGCCTAAGTTTTAGGGTTAGGTTTAGAGTTTGGACTACGGCTAGGGTTAGGGTTATGGCTAGGGTTAGGGTTAGTGTTAGTGTTAAGCATAGGGTTAGGTCCAGGCCTAGATCTACGGTTAGGGTTTGGGTTAGTGTTAGGGTTAGGGCTAGGGTTAGGTTAGGTTTAGGGTTATGTCTAGGACTCGGGTTAGTGCTAGGTTTCAGGTTAGTGCTAGGGCTGGAGTTATGGGTAGGGTTAGGGCTAGGGTTTGGTTAGGTTGAGGGTTAAGTCTAGGGCTATATTTAGTGTTAGAGTTAGGGTTATGGCTAGGGCTAGGGCTAGGGCTAGGGCTAGGGTTAGTTTTAGGGTTATGGTTAGGGTTAGGGTTATGACTAGGCTATGTTTAGGGTTACTGTTATGACTAGGACTAGGTTTACGGTTAGGATTAGGGTTAAGGCTAGGGCTAGCGTTAGGTTTAGGGATAGGGTTAGAGTTAGACTAGGGTGTTTTGGGCTAGGGTTAGGGTACTGCTAGGGGTAGGGTTAGGGCTAGGGCTGGGGCTAGGGTTAGGTTAAGGGTTCGTGTTAGGGTTACGTCTAGGGATAGGGTTAGGTTTAGGGTTAGGGCTAGGACTAGGTCTAGGGTTAGGGATAGATTTCGGGTTAGATTTAGGGCCAGGGCAAGGGTTAGGGTTATGGTTAGGGCTAGGGCTAGTGCTAAGTTAGGGGCGGGTTAGGGTTAGGGCAAGGATTGGGTTAGGGTTAGGGTTAAGGTTAGGGTTAGGGATAGAGCTAGGGTTAGGGTTACGGTTAGGTTTAGGACTAGGGCTAGGGCTAGGGCTAGGAATAAGTTTACGGTTGAAGATAGGGCTAGGGTTAAGGTTAGATTTAATGTTAGTGTTAGGGCTAGGGTTAGGGTTAGGTTTAGGTTTAGGCTTAGGTCTAGGACTAGGGCAAGTTTTAGGGTTAGTGTTAGGGTTATGGCTAGGGCTAGGGTTAGGTCTAGGGTTAAGCTCAGGTTTATGGCTAGGGTTAGGGTTATGGTTAGTGTTAGGGTCAGAGCTGGGGCCAGGGCTACGGCTAGGTTTATGGTTACGGTTAAGGTTAGGGTTAGGGCAAGGGCTACGGCTAGTTTTAGGTTTAGTTTTAGGGCTAGGGCTAGTGTTTTTTTAGAGCTAGAGCTAGGGTTAGTGTTAGGGTTCGGGTTAGGAGTTGGGCTAGTGTTAGCGTTAGGGTTAGTGCTAGGGACAGAGCTAGGGCTAGGTTTAGGGTTAGAGTTATGGTTATGGTTATGGTTATGGTTATGGTTAGGGTTGGGGCTAGGGACAGTGATAGGTCTAGGTTTAGGGTTCGAGTTAGGGTTAGGGTTAGGGTTAGGGTTAGGGTTATGTCTTGTTCTAGGTTACGGTTATCGCTAGGATTTTGGTTAGGGTTACAGCTATGGCTAGGACTAGCGTTAGGTTTAGGGCTTGGGTTAGAGTTAGGTCTAGGGTTAGGGTTAAGTCTAGTGTTAGGGTATGCGCTAGGTTTAGGGTTATTGCTAGGTATAGGTTTATGGTTAGGTTTAGAGTTAGGTCTTGGGCAAGGGTTAGGGTCAGGGTTAGGGCTAGAACTAGTGTTAGTGTTAGGGTTTGGGTTAGGGTTTGGGCTAGGGCAGTGTTAGGGTAAGGGTTACGGCTAGGGCTAGGGTTAGATTGAGGGCTACGGCTAGTGCTAGTGTTAGGCAATGCGAAGGTCAGGGGTAGGCCTATGTTTAGGTTTAAGAACAGGGCTAGCTTTAGGGTTCGAGTTAGTGTTAGGGTTAGAGTTAGGGTTAGGTTTAGGGCTCGGGCTAGAGTTTCGTCTAGGGTTAAGTTAAGGTTATGGCTAAGGCTAGGATTAGGGTTAGGGTTAGGGCTAGGGCTATGGCTATGGTTAGGTTTAGGGCTAAGATTAGGGCTATGCCTAGGTTTAGGTTAGGGTTAGGGTTTGGGTTAGGGTTAGGGCAAGTGCTATTGTTAGGTGTAGGGTTAGGATTGGGGATAGGATTGCAGCTATGGCTAGGGTTAGGGTTAGGTTTAGGGACAGGGTTAGGGTTAGGGTTAGGGTTAGTGCTAGGATTATGTTTAGGGTTAGGGCTAGGGCTATGGTTAGGTTTAGGGTTATGGCTAGGGCTAGCGTTAGGTTTTTGGCTAGGGTTAGATTTTGGGCTAGGGTTTGGTTTAGGTCTAGTTTTAGGGTATGGGCTAGGGTTAGTGTTCGGGCTAGTGATAGGGTTAGGTTTAGGGTTAGTTCTTGGGCAAGGGTTAGGGTCAGGGTTAGGGCTAGTGCTAGGGTTAGTGTGAGGGTTCGGGTTAGTGTTTGTCTAGGGCTAGGGTTAGGATTAGGGTTAGGGCTAGGGCTAGGCTTAGATTTAGGGCTAGGGCTAGGGCTATGGCTAGGGTTAGGTTTAGGGCTAAGATTAGGGCTATGCCTAGGTTTAGATTAGGGTTAGGGCTAGTGCTATTGTTAGGGGTAGGGTTAGGGTTGGGGATAGGGTTACAGCTATGGCTAGGGTTAGTGTTAAGTTTAGGGACAGGGTTAGTGTTAGGGATAGTGCAAGGGCTAGGCTAGGGTTATGTTTAGGGTTAGGGTTATGGCTAGGGCTAGGTTTAAGTTTGGGTTTAGGTTTAGGTTTAGGGCTAGGGCTAGCATTATGTTTTTGGATAGGGTTAGAGTTTGGGCTAGGGTTTGGTTTAGGTCTAGTGTTAGGGTATGTGCTAGGGTTAGTGTTAGGGCTAGTGATAGGGTTAGGTTTAGGGTTAGTTCTTGGGCAAGAGTTAGGGTCAGGGTTAGGGCTAGGGCTAGGGCTAGGGTTAGTGTTAGGGTTCAGGTTAGCGTTTGGGCTAGGGCTAGGGTTAGGGTTAGGGCTAAGATTATGGCTATGCCTAGGTTTAGGTTAGGTTAGGGTTTGTGTTAGTGTTAGTGCTAGTGCTATTGTTAGGGGTAGGGTTAGGGTTGGGGATAGGGTTACAGCTATGGCTAGGGTTAGGGTTAGGTTTAGGGACAGGTTTAGGGTTAGGTTTAGGGTTAGGGCTAGGGCCAGGTATAGGCTAGGGTTATGGTTATGGTTATGGTTAGGGCTAGTGCTAGTTTTAGGTTTATGTTTAGGTTTAGGGCTAGGGCTAGCATTAGGTTTAGGGCTAGGGTTAGAGTTTGGGCTATGGGTAGGGTGAGGTCTAGTCTTAGGGTATGGGCTTGAGTTAGGGTTTTGTCTAAGGATAGGGTTAGGGTTAGGGTTTGGTCTATGGCTAGGGTTAGTGTTAGGGTTTGGGTTTGGGTTTGGGCTAGCGGTAGGGTTGGGTTAGGGTTAGTGCTAGGACTAGGGTTAGGTTTATGGCTAGGGCTAGGTCTAGGGCCAGGATTAGGGTTAGGACTAGGGTTATGGCTAGTCCTAGGAATATGTTTAGGTACAGGGCTCTGTTCAGGTTTAGAGTTAGTGTTAGGGTTAGGGTTAGAGTTAGGGTTAGGTTTAGGCCTAGGGCTAGGATTAGGTTGAGGGTTAAGGTTAGGGTTATGTCTAGGGTTAGGGTTAGGGCTAGGGCTAGGTCTAGGGTTAGGGATAGTTTTCGGGTTAGAGTTAGGGCCAGGTCAAGGGTTAGGGTTATGGTTAGGGCTGGGGCTAGGTCTAGGGCTAGGGTTAGAAATTGGGTTTGGGTTAGGGTTAGGGCAAAGGCTAGGGTTAGGTTTAGGTTTAGGGTTAGGGATAGAGCTAGGGTTTGGGTTACGGTTAGGTTTAGTGGTAGGACTAGGGCTAGGGCTAGAGTTAGGGTTAGGGCTAGGGCTAGGGCTAGTAATAAGTTTAGGGTTAAGGCTAGGGCTAGGGTTAAGGTTAGATTTAATGTTAGTGTTAGGGCTAGGGTTAGGGTTAGGTTTAGTGTTAGGGTTAGGTCTAGGACTAGGGCAAGTTTTAGGGTTAGTGTTAGGGTTATGGCTAGGGCTAGGGTTAGGTCTAGTGTTAAGCTCAGGTTTATGGCTAGGGCTAGGGTTAGAGTTAGTGTTAGGGTTAGGGCTAGGGCCAGGGCTATGGCTATGTTTAGGGTTATGGTTAAGGTTAGGGCTAGGGCAAGGGCTACGGCCAGTTTTAGGTTTAAGTTTAGGGCTAGGGCTAGCGTTAGGTTTAGGGCTAGGTTTAGACTTTGGGCTAGGGTTAGGATTAGGTCTAGTGTTAGGGTATGGGCTAGGGTTAGGCTTAGGGCTAGGGCTAGGGTTAGTGTTAGGGTTCGTGTTAGAGTTTGGGTTAGGGCTAGGGTTAGGGTTATGGTTAGGGCTAGGGCTAGGGCTAGGGTTAGATTTAGGGCTAGGTCTAGGGCTAGGGCTAGGTTTAGGGTTAGGGTTAGGTCTAGGGACTGAGCTACGGCTAGGTTTAGGTTTCTAATTAGGGTTATGGTTATGGTTAATGTTAGGCCTAGGGACAGTGTTAGGGCTAGGTTTAGGGTTAGAGTTAGGGTTAGGGTTAGGGTTAGGGTTAGGGTTATGGCTTGTTGTAGGGTTGTGTTAGCGTTACGGTTAGATCTATTGCTAGGGGTCGGTTTAGGATTAGGGCTAGGGCTAGCGTTAGGTTTAAGGCTAGGGTTAGAGTTTGGGCTAGGGTTAGGGTTAGTTCTAGTGTTAGGGTATGGGCTAGGTTTAGGGTTATTGCTAGGGATAGGGTTAGTGTTAGGTTTAGGGTTAGGTCTAGAGCAAGGATTAGGGCTAGGACTAGGGTTAGTGTTAGGTTTTGGGTTAGGGTTTGGGCTAGGGCTAGTGTTAGGGTTAGGGTTAGGGCTAGGGCTAGGATTAGATTGAGGGCCTGGGCTAGTGCTAGGGTTAGGCTAGGGCTAAGGTTTTGTCTAGGCCTATGTTTAGGCTTAAGGACAGGGCTAGTTTTAGGGTTCGAGTTAGTGTTAGTGTCATGGTTAGAGTTAGGGTTAGGATTAGGGCTAGGGCTAGGGCTAGGGTTAGGTTTAGGGCTCGGGCTAGAGTTTGGTCTAGGGTTAGGTTTAAGGTTATGGCTAGGGCTAGGATTAGGGTTAGGGTTAGGGCTAGGGCTAGGGCTAGGGCTAGGGCTAGGGTTAGGTTTAGTGCTAAGGTTAGGGCTAGGCCTAGGTTTAGGTTTAGGGACAGGCTAAGTTTATGGTTAGAGTTAGGGTTAGGGTTAGGGCTAGGTTAGGGTTAGAGTTAGGGTTAGGGTTAGGGTTAGGTTAGGGCTAGGGTTAGGTTTAGGGTTAGGGTTAGGTTTAGGGCTACATTATAGTTAGTGTTAGGGTTAGCGCTAGGGCTCGGGCTAGGGTAAGGGTTAGGGTTAGCGCTAGGGCAAGGGTTAGGTTTAGGGTTAGGGCTAGGGCTAGGGCTAGTGCTAGGGTTAGGGTTAGAGTTAGGGCTAGGGCCAGGGCTATGGCTAGGTTTAGGGTTTGGGTTAGGGTTAGGTCTTGGGCTAGGGTTAGGGTTAGAGTTAGGTCTAGTGCTAGCGTAAGGTTTATGGTTAGGTTTAGTGTTTGGGCTAGGACTAGGGTTAGGTCTAGGATGAGGGTTAGGATTAACGCTAGGGCTTGGGTTAGGGTTAGTGTTAGGTTTAGGGCTATGGCTCTGGCTAGGATTAGGGTTAGGGTTGGTGCTAGGGTTAGTTTAGAGTTTGGTTAGGGCTAGGTCCATGGCTAGGGCTTGGGTTAGGGTTAGAGTTAGGGTTATGGCTAGGACTAGGGTTAGGTCTAGGGTTAAGCTCAGGTTTATGGCTAGGGCTAGGGTTAAGGTTAGTGTTAGGGTAGGGCTAAGGCCAGGGCTATGGCTAGGTTTAGGGTTACGGTTAAGTTTAGGGCTAGGGCAAGGGCTACGGCTAGGGTTAGGTTTAGGTTTAGGGCTCAGGTTAGAGTTTGGGCTAGGGTTAGGGTTAGGTCTAGTGTTAGGGAACGGGCTAGGGTTAGGGTTATGTCTAGGGCTAGGGTTAGTGTTAGGGTTCGGGTAAGGTTTGGGCTAGGGCTAGGTTTAGGGTTAGGCTTAGGGCTAGCGCTAGGGCTAGGGCAGATTTAGGGCTAGGGCTAGGGGTAGGGTTAGGTTTAGGGCTAGGGACTGAGCTACTCCTAGGTTTAGGGTTAGAGTTAGGGTTATGGTTATGGTTAGGGTTAGTGTTAGAACTAGGGACAGGGCTAGGGTTAGGTTTAGGGTTAGAGTTAGGCTTCGGGTTAGGGTTAGGGTTAGGGTTATGGCTTGTTCTAGGGTTGGTGTTAGCGTTATGGTTAGATCTAGGGCTAGGGCTAGGGTTAGATTTAGAGCGATAGGGATAGCGTTAGGATTAGGGCTAGGGCTATGGCTAGGGTTAGTTTCAGGGTTCGGCTTAGGGTTTGGCCTTGGTCTAGGGTTAGGTTAGTGTTAGAGCTAGTGTTAGGTTTAGGGTTAGGCTTAGGGCTAGGGCTATGGCTATGGCAACGGTTAGGGTTAGCGTTTGGGTTAAGGCTAGTGCTATTGTTAGGGTTAGGGTTAGGATTAGGGTTAGGGTTACAGCTATGGATAGGGTAGGGTTAGGTTTAGGGACAGGGTTAGGGTTAGGGTTAGGTTTAGGGCTAGTGCCAGAACTACGCTAGGGTTATGGTTAGGGTTATGGTTAGGGCTAGGGCTAGGTTTAGGTTTAGGTCTAGGGCTAGCGTTAGGTTTAGGGCTAGGGTTAGAGTTTGGGCTAGGGATAGGGATAGGTCTAGTGTTAGCGTATGTTATAGGGTTAGGGTTAGGACTAGGGCTAGGATTAGTGTTAGGGTTCGGGTAAGGGTTTGGGCTAGGCCTAGGGTTAGGGTTAGGGCTAGGGCTAGGGCTAGGGCTAGGGCTAGGGTTAGGTTTAGTGCTAAGGTTAGGGCTAGGCCTAGGTTTAGGTTTAGGGACAGGCTAAGTTTATGGTTAGAGTTAGGGTTAGGGTTAGGGCTAGGTTAGGGTTAGAGTTAGGGTTAGGGTTAGGGTTAGGTTAGGGCTAGGGTTAGGTTTAGGGTTAGGGTTAGGTTTAGGGCTACATTATAGTTAGTGTTAGGGTTAGCGCTAGGGCTCGGGCTAGGGTAAGGGTTAGGGTTAGCGCTAGGGCAAGGGTTAGGTTTAGGGTTAGGGCTAGGGCTAGGGCTAGTGCTAGGGTTAGGGTTAGAGTTAGGGCTAGGGCCAGGGCTATGGCTAGGTTTAGGGTTTGGGTTAGGGTTAGGTCTTGGGCTAGGGTTAGGGTTAGAGTTAGGTCTAGTGCTAGCGTAAGGTTTATGGTTAGGTTTAGTGTTTGGGCTAGGACTAGGGTTAGGTCTAGGATGAGGGTTAGGATTAACGCTAGGGCTTGGGTTAGGGTTAGTGTTAGGTTTAGGGCTATGGCTCTGGCTAGGATTAGGGTTAGGGTTGGTGCTAGGGTTAGTTTAGAGTTTGGTTAGGGCTAGGTCCATGGCTAGGGCTTGGGTTAGGGTTAGAGTTAGGGTTATGGCTAGGACTAGGGTTAGGTCTAGGGTTAAGCTCAGGTTTATGGCTAGGGCTAGGGTTAAGGTTAGTGTTAGGGTAGGGCTAAGGCCAGGGCTATGGCTAGGTTTAGGGTTATGGTTAAGTTTAGGGCTAGGGCAAGGGCTACGGCTAGGGTTAGGTTTAGGTTTAGGGCTCAGGTTAGAGTTTGGGCTAGGGTTAGGTTTAGGTCTAGTGTTAGGGAACAGGCTAGGGTTAGGGTTATGTCTAGGGCTAGGGTTAGTGTTAGGGTTCGGGTAAGGTTTGGGCTAGGGCTAGGTTTAGGGTTAGGCTTAGGGCTAGCGCTAGGGCTAGGGCAGATTTAGGGCTAGGGCTAGGGGTAGGGTTAGGTTTAGGGCTAGGGACTGAGCTACTCCTAGGTTTAGGGTTAGAGTTAGGGTTATGGTTATGGTTAGGGTTAGTGTTAGAACTAGGGACAGGGCTAGGGTTAGGTTTAGGGTTAGAGTTAGGCTTCGGGTTAGGGTTAGGGTTAGGGTTATGGCTTGTTCTAGGGTTGGTGTTAGCGTTATGGTTAGATCTAGGGCTAGGGCTAGGGTTAGATTTAGAGCGATAGGGATAGCGTTAGGATTAGGGCTAGGGCTATGGCTAGGGTTAGTTTCAGGGTTCGGCTTAGGGTTTGGCCTTGGTCTAGGGTTAGGTTAGTGTTAGAGCTAGTGTTAGGTTTAGGGTTAGGCTTAGGGCTAGGGCTATGGCTATGGCAACGGTTAGGGTTAGCGTTTGGGTTAAGGCTAGTGCTATTGTTAGGGTTAGGGTTAGGATTAGGGTTAGGGTTACAGCTATGGATAGGGTAGGGTTAGGTTTAGGGACAGGGTTAGGGTTAGGGTTAGGTTTAGGGCTAGTGCCAGAACTACGCTAGGGTTATGGTTAGGGTTATGGTTAGGGCTAGGGCTAGGTTTAGGTTTAGGTCTAGGGCTAGCGTTAGGTTTAGGGCTAGGGTTAGAGTTTGGGCTAGGGATAGGGATAGGTCTAGTGTTAGCGTATGTTATAGGGTTAGGGTTAGGACTAGGGCTAGGATTAGTGTTAGGGTTCGGGTAAGGGTTTGGGCTAGGCCTAGGGTTAGGGTTAGGGCTAGGGCTAGGGCTAGGGCTAGGGTTAGATTTAGTGCTAGGTCTAGGGCTAGGGCTAGGGTTAGGATTAGTGCTAAGGTTAGGGCTAGGCCTAAGTTTAGGTTTAGGGACAGGCTAGGTTTTTGGTTAGAGTTAGGTTTAGGGTTAGGGTTAGGTTAGGTTTAGATTTAGGGTTAGGGTTAGGGTTAGGTTTAGGGTTAGGGTTAGGGCTAGTGTTAGGTTTAGGGTTAGGGTTAGGTTTAGGGCTACGTTATGGTTAATGTTAGGTTTAGCGCTAGGGCTCAGGCTAGAGATAGGGTTAGTGTTAGGGCTAGGGTTAGGTTTAAGTTTAGGGTTAGTCCTAGGTTAGGGTTAGGGTTAGGTTTACAGCTATGGCTTGGGTTAGGGTTAGGTGTAGGTATAGGTTTAGGGTTAGGGTTAGGGTTAGGTTTAGGGCTACGTTAGCATTAGTGTTAGGGTTAGCACTAGGGCTCGGGATAGGGTTAGGGTTAGGGTTAGGGCTAGGGTTAGGTTTAAGTTTAGGGTTAGGGCTAGGGCTTGGGCTATGGCTAGGGTTAGGGTTAGGGTTAGTGTTTGGGTTAGTGCTAGTGCTATTATTAGGCCTAGGTTTTGGGTTAGGGTTAGATTTATAGCTATGGCTAGGGTTAGGGTTAAGTTTAT
The DNA here is from genome assembly GCA_949820135.1 of Sylvilagus floridanus. Lineage (NCBI taxonomy): Eukaryota > Metazoa > Chordata > Mammalia > Lagomorpha > Leporidae > Sylvilagus > Sylvilagus floridanus. The sequence continues at coordinate 158,842,635 of OX463227.1, read as the reverse complement.
GGACAGGGTTAGGGTTAGGGTTAGGGTTAGGGATAGTGCAAGGGCTAGGCTAGGGTTATGGTTAGGGTTATGGTTATGGCTAGGGATAGATTTAAGTTTTGGTTTTGGTTTACCTTTAGGGCTATGGCTAGCATTAGGTTTAGGCCTAGGGTTAGATTTTGATCTAGGGTTAGGGTTAGGTCTAGTGTTAGGGTACCGGCTAGGTTTAGTGTTAGAGCTAGTGATAGGGTTAGTTCTAGGGCAAGGGTTAGGGTCAGGGTTAGGGCTAGGGCTAGGGTAGTGTTAGGGTTCGGGTTAGGGTTTGTGCTAGGGCTGGTTTAGGGTTAGGGTTAGGGCTAGGGCTAGGGTTAGATTTAGGGCTAGGGATAGGGATAGGGCTAGGGCTAGGGTTAGGATTAGGGCCATGATTACGGCTATGCCTAGGTTCAGGTAAGAGTTAGGGTTTGGGTTAGGGTTAGGGCTAGGGCTATTGTTAGGGGTAGGGTTAGGGTTCTGTATAGGGTTACAGCTATGGCTAGGGTTAGTGTTAAGTTTAGGGACAGGGTTAGGGTTAGGGTTAGGGTTAGGGTTAGGGTTCGGTTTAGGTTTAGGGTTATGGCTTGTTCTAGGGTTGGGGTTAGTGTTAGGGTTATCGCTAGGGCTAGGGTTAGGTTTAGGGTTATGGCTAGGGTTAGGTTTAGTGTTAGGTTTAGGGTTAGGGCTAGGGCTACGAATAGGGTTAGAATCCTGGTTTTGGTTATGGTAGTGCTATTGTTAGGGTTAGGGCTAGGGTTAGGGTTATGGTACAGCTATGGCTCGAGTTAGGGTTAGGTTTAGGGAAATGGGTTAATGTTAGTGTTAGGGTTAGGGCTAGGTCCAGGACTAGGCTATTGTTATGGTTAGGGTTATGTTTGGGCTAGTCCTAGGTTTAGGTTTAGGTTTAGGTTTACGGCTAGCCCTAGCATTAGGTTTAGGGCTAGGGTTAGAGTTTGGGTTAGGGTTAGGGTTTGGCCTAGTGTTATGGTACGGGCTAGGGTTACGGTTAGGGCTAGGGATAGGCTTAGGGTTAGGGTTAGGTCTAGGGCTATGTCTAGGGTTAATGTTAGGGTTCGGGTTAGGGTTTGGACTAGGGCTAGGGTTAGGGTTAGTGTTAGAGCTAGGTCTAGCTCTAGGGCTAGGGTAAGGATTAGGGCTAGGGTTGGGGTAGGCATTGGTTTAGTTTAGGGACAGGGATAGGTTTTGGGGTTAGAGTTAGGGTTAGGGTTAGGGTTAGAGTTAGGGTTAGGTTTAGGGCTAGGGCTAGGGCTAGGATTAGGGTTAGGGTTAGGTTTAGGGCTAGGGCCAGAATTTGGTCTAGGGTTAGGGTTAGGATTATGGCTAGGGCTAGGGATTGGGTTAGTGTTAGGGTTAGGGCTAGGGCTAAGGCTAAGGCTAGCGTTAGTGTTAGGGATAAGGTTTAGGGCTAGGGTTAGGTTTAGTGCTAAGGCAAGGGCTATGGTTAGGTTTAGGGCCAAGGCAAGGGCTAGGGTTAGGGTTAGGACTAGGGAGAGGGCTAGGGCTAGGTTTAAGGTTAGGGTTAGGATTAAGGCTAGGGCTAGGTTAGGGTTATAATTAGGGTTAGGGTTAGGGTTAGGGTTAGGTTTAGGGTTAGTGTAATGGCTTGTTCTAGATTTGGGGTTAGTGTTAGGGTTAGCGCTATGGCTAGAGCTAGGGTTAGGATTAGGGTTACGACTAGGGTTCTGGTTAGGGTTAGTGTTAGAGTTTGTGCTAAGGGTATATTCAGGGCTAGGGTTAATGAAAGGGCTAGGTAGGGTTATGGCAACGACCAGGGCTAGGTCAGAGTTAGGGTTAAGGTTAGTGTTAGGGTTAGTGCTAGGGCAAGGTCTAAGGCTAGGGTTATGGTTAGTGTTAGGGTAATGGCCAGGGTTAGGGTTAGGGCTAGGGCCAGGGCTAGAGTAGAGTTTGGGTTAGGGTTAGGGTTAGGGATAGGGCTAGGGCCAGGTTTAGGCTAGGGTTATGTTTAGGGCTAGGTCTCTGGTTAGGTTGAAGGTTAGGGCTAAGACTAGGGCTAGGGTTACGGTGAGGGTTATGGTTAGGTCTAGGGCCAAGGCTATGGCTAGGGTTAGTTTTAGGGTTAGGAGTAGGGCTAGGGCTAGGGTTAGGGTTAGGCCTAGGGCTATATTTAGGGTTAGGGTTAGGGTTAGGGCTAGGGCTAAGGCTAGGCCTAGGGCTCGGTTAGGGTTAGAGTTAGGGCTAGGACCTGGGCTAGGGCTAGTGTTAGGGTGAGGGTTAGGTTTAGGACTAAGGCTATGGTTAGGGTTAGGGTTAGGATTAGGTTAGGGTTAGGTTTAGGGTTATGGCTAGGGCTAGCGTAAGTTTTAGGGTTGGGTTTAGAGTTTGCACTAGGGCTAGTGTTAGGGTTATGGCTAGGGTTATGGTTAGGGTTAGTGTTATGGATACGGTTAGGTCCAGGCCTAGAGCTACGGTTAGGGTTAGGGTTAGTGTTAGGGTTAGGGCCCGGGCTAGGTTAGGTTTAGGGTTAGGTCTAGGACTAGGGTTATTGCTCGGGTTTGGTTTAGTGCCAGGGCTGGAGTTATGGGTAGGGTTAGGGCTAGGGCTATGGTTAGGTTTAGGGTTAAGTCTAGGGCTATATTTAGGGTTAGAGTTAGGGTGAACGCTAGGGCAAGGCTAGGGTTAGTTTTAGGGTTAGGGTTAGGGTTAGGGTTAGAGTTAGGGTAAGGTTTATGACTATGCTAGGTTTAGGATAACTGTTATGACTAGGGCTATGTTTAGGGTAGGGATTAGGGTTAAGGTTAGGGTTAGCGTTAGGTTGAGGGCTAGGGTTAGGGTCAGGGTTAGGGCTAGGGCTAGGGTTAGTGTTAGGGTTCGGGTTAGGGTTTGAGCTAGGGATAGGGTTAGGGTTAGTGTTAGGGCTAGGGCTAGGCTTAGATTTAGGGCTATTGTAGGGCTATGACTAGGGTTAGGTTTAGGGCTAAAATTAGGGCTATGCCTAGGTTTAGGTTAGGGTTAGGGTTTGGGTTAGGGTTAGGGCTAGTGTTATTGTTAGGGGTAGGGTTAGAGTTGGGGATAGGGTTACAGCTATGGCTAGGGTTAGGGTTAGGTTTAGGGACAGGGTTAGGGTTAGGGTTAGGGTTAGGGTTAGTGCTAGGATTATGTTTAGGGTTATGGCTAGGGCTATGTTTAGGTTTAGGGTTATGACTAGGGCTAGCGTTAGATTTTTGGCTAGGGTTATAGTTTGGGCTAGGGTTTTGGTTAGGTCTAGTGTTAGGGTATGGGCTAGGGTTAGTGTTAGGGCTAGTGATAGGGTTATGTTTAGCGTTAGTTCTTGGGCAAGGGTTAGGGTCAGGGTTAGGGCTAGGGCTAGGGTTAGTGTGAGGTTTCGGATAAGCGTTTGGGCTAGGGCTAGGGTTAGGGTTAGGGTTAGGGCTAGGGCTAGGCTTAGATTTAGGGCTAGGGCTAGGGCTATGGCTAGGGTTAGGTTTAGGGCTAAGATTAGGGCTATGCCCAGGTTTAGGTTAGGGTTAGGGTTAGGGCTAGTGCTATTGTTAGGGGTAGGGTTAGGTTTGGGGATAGGGTTACAGCTATGGCTAGGGTTAGGGTTAGGTTTAGGGACAGGGTTAGGGTTAGGGTTAGGGTTAGGGATAGTGCAAGGGCTAGGCTAGGGTAATGTTTAGGTTTAGGGTTATGGCTAGGGCTAGGTTTAAGTTTAGGTTTAGGTTTAGGGCTAGGGCTAGCATTAGGTTTTTGGATAGGGTTAGAGTTTGGGCTAGGGTTTGGGTTAGGTCTAGTGTTAGGGTATGGGCTAGGGTTAGTGTTAGGGCTAGTGATAGGGTTAGGTTTAGGGTTAGTTCTTGGGCAAGGGTTAGGGTCAGGATTAGGGCTAGGGCTAGGTTTAGTGTTAGGGTTCGGGTTAGCGTTTGGGCTAGGGCTAGGGTTAGGGGTAAGGTTAGGGCTAGGGCTAGGCTTAGATTTAGGGCTAGGGCTAGGGCTATGGCTAGGGTTAGGTTTACTGCTAAGATTAGGGCTATGCCTAGGTTTAGGTTAGGGTTAGGGTTTGGGTTAGGGTTAGTGCTAGTGCTATTGTTAGGGGTAGGGTTAGGGTTGAGGATAGGGTTACAGCTATGGCTAGGGTTAGGGTTAAGATTAGGGACAGGGTTAGGGTTAGGGTTAGGCTTAGGGTTAGTGTTAGGATTATGTTTAGGGTTAGGGCTAGGGCTATGGTTAGGTTTAGGGTTATGGCTATGGCTAGCGTTAGGTTTTTGGCTAGGGTTAGAGTTTGGGCTAGGGTTTGGGTTAGGTCTAGTGTTAGGGTATGGGCTAGGGTTAGTGTTCGGGCTAGTGATAGGGAAGGTTTAGTGTTAGTTCTTGGGCAAGGGTTAGGGTCAGGATTAGGGCTAGGGCTAGGTTTAGTGTTAGGGTTTGGGTTAGCGTTTGGGCTAGGGCTAGGGTTAGGGGTAAGGTTAGGGCTAGGGCTAGGCTTAGATTTAGGGCTAGGGCTAGGGCTATGGCTAAGGTTAGGTTTAGGGCTAAGATTAGGGCTATGCCTAGGTTTAGGTTAGGGTTAGGGTTAGGGCTAGTGCTATTGTTAGGGGTAGGGTTAGGGTTGGGGATAGGGTTACAGCTATGGCTATGGTTAGGGTTAGGTTTAGGGACAGGGTTAGGGTTAGGGTTAGGGATAGTGCAAGGGCTAGGCTAGGGTTATGTTTAGTGTAAGGGTTATGGCTAGGGCTAGGTTTAAGTTTAGGTTTAGGTTTAGGTGTAGGGCTAGGGCTAGCATTAGGTTTTTGGATAGGGTTAGAGTTTGGGCTAGGGTTTGGTTTAGGTCTAGTGTTAGGGTATGGGTTAGGGTTAGTGTTAGGGCTATTGATAGGGTTAGGTTAGGGTTAGGGTTAGGGTTAGGGTTAGGGTTATGGCTTGTTCTAGGGTTGGTGTTAGTGTTACGGTTAGATCTAGGGCTTGGGTTAGGTTTAGAGCTAGGGCTAGCGTTAGGTTTAGGGCTAGGGTTAGAGTTTGGGGTAGGGGTAGGGTTAGGTCCAGCGTTATGGTATGGGATAGGTTTAGCTTTATTGCTATGGATAGGGTTAGGGTTAGGTTTAGGGTTAGGTCTAGGGCAAGGGTCAGGGTCAGGGTTAGGGCTAGGGCTAGGGTTAGTGTTAGGGTTCGTGTTACGGGATGGGCTAGGGCTAGGGTTAGGGTAGTGTTAGAGCTAGGGTTAGGTTTAGGGTTAGGGTTAGGGCTAGGGCCGTGGCTATGGCAAGGGTTAGGGTTAGGGTTTGGTTTAAGGCTAGTGCTATTGTTAGGGTTAGGGTTCGCATTAGTGTTAGGGTTACAGCTAATGATAGGGTAGGGTTAGGTTTAGGGTTATGGCTAGGGCTGGCGTTAGGGTTAGGTTTAGGGCTAGTGTAAGGGCTTGGCTAGGGTTATGGTTAAGGTTAGGGTTATGGCTAGGGCTAGGTTTAAGTTTAGGTTTAGGTTTAGGTTTAGGGCTAGGGCTAGCATTAGTTTTTTGGATAGGGTTAGAGTTTGGGCTAGGGTTTGGGTTAGGTCTAGTGTTAGGGTATGGGCTAGGGTTAGTGTTAGGGCTAGTGATAGGGTTAGGTTTAGGGTTAGTTCTAGGGCAAGTGTTAGGGTCAAGGTTAGGGCTAGGGCTAGGGTTAGTATTAGAGTTCATGTTAGGGTTTGGGCTAGGGCTAGGATTAGGGCTAGGGCTAGGGCTAGGGTTACATTTAGGGCTAGGGATAGGGATAGGGCTAGGTTTAGGATTAGGGCTAAGATTAGGGCTATGCCTAAGTTTAGTTTAGGGTTAGGGTTTGGATTAGGGTTAGTGCTAGTGCTATTGTTAGGGGTAGCGTTAAGGTTAGGGATAGGGTTACAGCTATGGCTAGATTTAGGGTTAGGTTTATGGACAGGGTTAGGGTTAAGGCTAGGGATAGGGTTAGGGTTAGGGTTAGGGTTAGGTCTAGGGCTAGGGTTAGTGTTAGGTTTCGGGTTTGGGTTTGGGCTAGCGGTAGGGTTTGGGTTAGGGTTAGGGCTAGGACTAGGGTTAGGTTTAGGGCTAGGGCTAGGGCTAGGGCCAGGATTAGGTTTAGGACTAGGCTTATGGCTAGACCTAGGAATATGTTTAGGTACAGGGCCTGTTTAGGGTTAGAGTTAGGGTTAGGGTTAGGGTTAGAGTTAGGGTTAGGTTTAGGTTTGGGCTAGGGCTAGGGTTAGGGTTAGGGTTAGGTTTAGGGCTAGGGCTAGGGTTTGGTCTCTGGTTAGTGTTAGTTTTAGGGTTAGGGTTAGGGCTATGGTTAAGGTTATGTTTAGGGCTAGGGCTATGGTTAGGTTGAGGGTTAGGGCTAGGACTAGGGCTAGGGCTTCGGTGAGGGTTAGGGTTAGGGCTAGGGCCAGGGATACGGCTAGGGTTAGGTTTAGGGTTAGGAGTAGGGCTAGGGCTAGGGTTAGGGTTAGGGTTAGGGTTAGGGCTAGGGCTATCCTTAGGTATAGTGTTAGAGTTAGAGATTGGGCTAGGGTTAGGTTTGGGGCAAGGTTTAGGGTACAGCTAGGGGTAGGGTTATTGCTAGAGTTAGGGTTAGGGTTAGGGTTAGGTCTAGGGCTAGGTCTAGGGTTAGGTTGAGGGTTTGGATTAGTGTTAAGTCTAGGGCTAGGGTTAGGGTTAGGGTTAGGTCTAGGGCTAGGGATGGGGTTAGGGATAGTGTTCCGGTTAGGTTTAGGGCTAGGGTGCGTGTTAGGTTTAGGGTTTAGGGCTAAGGCTAGGTTAGGGTTAGTGTTAAGGCTAGGGCAAGCTCTAGGGCTAGGGCTAGAGTTAGAGTTAGGGCTAGGGTTCGGGCTAGGCTTAGGTTATGGTTAGGGCTAGGGCGAAGGTTAGGGTTAGTGTTAGGGTTAGAGTTTGGGCTAAGGTTATGGTTTGAACTAGGGTTAGGGTACACGCAAAGTTAGTGTTTGGGCTAGGGTTAGGGTTAGGTTTAAGGTTAGGGTTAGGTCTAGGACAAGGGCAAGGTTTAGGGTTAGTGTTAGTGTTACAGCTAGGGCTAGCGATAGGTCTAGTGTTAAGCTCAGGTTTATGGCTAGGGCTAGTGTTAGGGTTAGTGTTAGGGTTAGGATAGGGCCAGGTATATGCTAGGGTTATGGTTAGGGTTATGGTTAGGGCTAGTGCTAGTTTTAGGTTTATGTTTAGGTTTAGGGCTAGGGCTAGCATTAGGTTTGGGGCTAGGGTTAGAGTTAGGGCTAGGGCTAGGGTTAGTGTTATGGTTGGGTTAGGGTTTGGGCTAGGGATAGGATTAGGGTTAGGGTTAGGGCTAGGGCTAGAGTTAGATTTAAGGCTAGGCCTAGGGGTAGTGCTAGGGTTAGGATTAGGGCTAAGTTTAGGGCTATGCCTTGGTTTAGGGTTAGGGACAGGGCTAGGTTTAGGGTTAGATTTAGGGTGAGGGTTAGGGTTAGGTTTAGGGCTAGGGCTAGGTCTAGGGTTAGGGTTAGGGTTAGAGTTAGATTTAGGGCTATTGCTATTGTTTGGTCTAGGGTTGTGGTTAGGGTTATGGCTAGGGCTGGGGCTAGGTTTAGTGTAGGTGTTAGAGTTTGGGCTAATGCTAGGGCTAGGGCTAGGTTAGTGTTAGGGTTAGAGCTTGGGCTAGGGCTAGGGCTAGGATCAGTTTAGGGATAAGTTTAGGGCTAGTGTTAGGTTTAGGGTTAGGGCTAGGGCTTTTTTTTTTTTTAGGGTTAGGGCTAGGGCTAGGGCTAGGGTTAGGGTTAGGGTTAGGGCTAGGGACAGGGCTAGGGCTAGGGCTAGGTTTAGGGTTAGAGCTAGGGTTAGGGTTAGGGTTATGGTTAGGGACAGGTCTAGGGCTAGGTTTGGGGTTAGAGTTAGGGTTAGGGTTATGGCTTGTTCTAGGGTTGGTGTTAGTGTTACGGTTAACACTAGTGCTAGGGCTAGGGTTAGGATTAGGGCTAGGCCTAGCGTTAGGTTTAGGGCTAGGGTTAGAGTTTGGGCTAGGGTTAGGGTTTTGTCTAGTGTTAGGGTATGGGCTAGGTTTAGGGTTATTGCTAGGGATAAGGTTAGGGTTAGGTTTAGGGTTATGTCTAGGGCAAGGGTTAGGGTCAGGGTTAGGACTAGGGCTAGGATTAGATTGATTGCTAGGGTTAGGGCTAGGTTTAGGATTAGGGCCAAGGTTAATGCAAGGCCTATGTTTAGGTTTAAGGACAGGGCTAGGTTTAGGGTTTCAGTTAGTGTTAAGGTTAGGGTTAGAGTTAGGGTTACGTTTAGGGCTAGGGCTAGGGGTAGTGCTAGGGTTAGGGTTAGGTTTAGGGCTCTGGCTAGAGTTTGGTCTAGGTTTAGGGTTAGGCTTATGGCTAGGGCTAGTATTAGGGTTAGGGTTAGGGCTAGGGCTAGGGCTAGGGCTATGGTTAATTTAAGGGTTAGGTTTAGGGCTAGGATTATGTTTAGGGTTAGGGCTAGGGCTATGGTTAGGTTTAGGCTAGGTCTAGGGCTAGGGCTAGGGCTAGGGTTAGGGTTAGGGTAGGGTTAGGGAAAGGGCTAAGGCTAGTTTTAGGGTTAGGTTTAGGATTAGGGCTAGGGCTAGTTTAGGGTTAGAGTTAGGGTTAGGGTTAGTGTTAGTGTTAGTGTTAGGGTTAGGGTTAGGGCTAGGGCTAGGTTAGGGTTAGAGTTAGGGCTAGGGTTAGATTTAGGGCTAGGGTTAGGGCTAGGGCTAGGGTTAGGATTAGGGCTAAGATTAGGGCTATGCCTAGGTTTAGGTTAGGGTTAGGGTTTTGGTTAGGGTTAGGGCTATTGCTATTGTTAGGGGTAGGGTTAGGGTTAGGGATAGGGTTACAGCTATGGCTAGATTTAGGGTTAGGTTTAGGGACAGGGTTAGGGTTAGGGCTAGGGTAGGGTTAGGGTTAGGGTTAGGGTTAGGTCTAGGGCTAGGGTTAGTGTTAGGGTTCGGGTTTGGGTTTGGGTTTGGGCTAGCGGTTGGGTTTGGGTTAGGGTTAGGGCTAGGACTAGGGTTAGATTTAGGGCTAGGGCTAGGGCCAGGATTAGGGTTAGGACTAGGGTTATGGCTAGTCCTAGGAATATGTTTAGGGTTAGGTTTAGGCCTAGGTCTAGGGTATAGGGTATAGGCTAGGGTTATGGTTAGGGTTATGGTTAGGCTAGTGCTAGGTTTAGGTTTCTGTTTAGGTTTAGGGCTAGGCATAGCATTAGGTTTACGGCTAGGGTTAGTGTTAGGGTTCGGGTTAGGGCTTGGGCTAGGGGTAGGGTTTGGGTTAGGGTTAGGGCTAGGGCTAGGGTTAGGTTTAGGGCTAGGTCTAGGGCTAGGGCTAGGACTAGGGTTAGGTCCTGGGTTAGGGTTAGGACTAGTGTCAGGGCTAGTCCTAGGTATATGTTTAGGTACAGGGCTCTGTTTAGGGTTAGAGTTAGGGTTATGGTTAGGGTTAGGGCTAGGGCTATCACTAGGGCTAGGGCTATGGTTAGTTTTAGGGTTAGGGTACGGGCTAGGGTTAGGGTTAGGTTTAGGGATAGGGCTATGGTTATGTTTAGGGTTAGTGCTAGGGCTATTGCTAGAGCTAGGTTTAAGGTTAGTGTTCGGGCTAGGGACAGGGCTAGGGCTAGGTTTAGGATTAGGGCTAGGGGATAGTTACGGTTAGATTATGGTTAGTTTAGGGTTAGGGTTAGGATTATGGCTTATTCTAGGGTTGGGGTTAGTGTTAGGGTTAGCGCTAGGGCTAGGGTTAGGGTTAGGGTTAGGGTTAGGTCTAGGGTTAGGTTTAGGGTTAGTGTTAGGGCTAGGGCTAGGGCTATGGCTAGGGTTAGGGTAAGGGTTAGGGTTACGGTTAAGGCTAGATCTAGGTTTAGAGTTAGGGATAGGGTTAGATTTTGGCCTAGGGTTATGGTTAGGGCTATGGTTAGGGTACTGGCTAGGGTTAGATTTAGGGCTAGGGTTAGGGTTAGGTCTAGGGCTCAGTGTTAGTGTTAGGGTTAGGGTTAGGGTTCGGGTTGGGGTTAGGTTTAGAGCTAGTGCTATTGTTAGCGTTAGGGTTAGGGTTAGGGTTAGGGTTACAGCTATGGCTCGGGTTAGGGTTAAGTTTAGGGACAGGGTTAGGGTTATCGTTAGGGTTAGAGTTAGGGCTAGAGCCAGGGCTAGGCTAGTGTTATGGTTAGTGTTATGGGTAGGGCTAGGGCTAGGTTTAGTTTTAGGTTCAGGTTTAGGGCTAGTACTAGGGCTAGCGTTAGGATTAGGGTTAGTGTTAGGATTAGGGCTAGGGTTAGGGCCAGGCCTAGGTTTAGGGTTAGAGTTAGGGTTAGGGTTACGGTTAGAGTTAGGGTTAGGTTTAGTGCTAGGTCTAGGGCTAGTTTTAGGGTTAGGGTTAGATTTAGGGCTAGGGCTAGAGTTTGGTCTAGGGTTATGGTTAGGTTTATGGCTAGGTTAGGGCTAGGGTTAGAGTTAGGGTTAGGGCTAGGGCTAGGGCTAGGGTTAGGGCTAGGTCTCGGGTTAGTTTTAGGGTTAGGTTTAGGACTAGGGTTAGGGTTAGGGTTAGGGCTAGTCTATGGTTAGGATTAGTGTTAGGGCTAGGGCTAGTGCTAGAGCTAGGGTTATGGTTAGGTTTCGGCCTAGGGACACGGGTAGGGCTAGGTTTAGGTTTAGGTTTAGGATTAGGGCTAGGAGTAGGTTAGGGTTAGAGTTAAGTTTAGGGTTAGGGTTAGGGTTCGGTTTAGGGTTAGGGTTATGGTTTGTTCTAGGGTTTGGGTTAGTGTTAGGGTTAGCGCTAGGGCTAAGGCTAGGGTTAGGTTTAGGGTTAGGGCTAGGGTTAGGTTTAGGTTTAGGGTAATGGTAACAGCTATGGCTAGGGTTAGGGTTTGGTTTAGGGAAATGGTTTAATGTTAGTGTTAGGTTTAGGGCTAGGTCCAGGAGTAGGCTAGTGTTATGGTTAGGGTTATGGTCAGGCTAGTCCTAGGTTTAGGTTTAGGTTTAGGTTTACGGCTAGCCCTAGCATTAGGTTTAGGGCTAGGGTTAGAGTTTGGGTTAGGGTTAGGGTTAGGTCTAGTGTTAGGGTATGGGCTAGGGTTACGGTTAGGGCTAGGGATAGGCTTAGGGTTAGGATTAGGTCTAGTTCTATGGCTAGGGTTAGTGTTAGGGTTCGGGTTAGGGTTTGGACTAGGGCTAGGGTTAGGGTTAGTGTTAGGGCTAGGTCTAGCTCTAGGGCTAGGGTAAGGATTAAGGCTAGGGTTGGGGTAGGCCTAGGTTTAGGGACAGGGCTAGATTTAGGGTTAGAGTTAGGGTTAGGGTTAGGGTTAGAGTTAGGGTTAGGTTTAGGGCTAGGGTTAGGGCTAGGGTTAGGGTTAGGGTTAGGTTTAGGGCTAGGGCCAGAGTTTGGTCTAGGTTTAGGTTTAGGGTTATGGCTAGGGCTAGTGCTAGGGTTAGTGTCTGGGTTAGGGCTAGGGCTAAGGCTAAGGCTAGCGTTAGTGTTAGGGTTAGGGTTTAGGGCTAGGGTTAGGTTTAGTGTTAAGGCAAGGCCTATGGTTAGGTTTAGGGCTAAGACTAGGTCTAGGGTTATGTTTAGGCCTAGGGAGAGGGCTAGGGCAAGGTTTAGGGTTAGGGTTAGGGTTAGGGTTAGTGTTAGGGTTAGGGTTAGGGTTATGGCTTGTTCTAGGTTTGGGGTTAGTGTTAGGGTTAGCGCTAGGGCTAGAGCTAGGGTTAGGAATAGGGTTACTACTAGCGTTAGGGTTAGGGTTAGTGTTAGAGTTTGTGCTAAGGTTATATTCAGGGCTAGGGTTAATGTATGGGCTAGGTAGGGTTAGGACAAGGACCAGGGCTAGGGCAGAGTTAGGGTTAAGGTTAGTGTTAGGGTTAGTGCTAGGGCAAGGTCTAAGGCTAGGGTTATGGTTAGTGTTAGGGTAATGGCCAGGAATAGGGTTAGGGCTAGGGCCAGGGTGAGGGTAGAGTTAGGTTTAGGGTTAGGGTTAGGGTAGGGCCAGTTATAGCTAGGGTTATGGTTAGGGTTATGGTTAGGGCTAGTGCTAGTTTTAGGTTTATGTTTAGGTTTAGGGCTAGGGCTAGCATTAGGTTTAGGGCTAGGGTTAGAGTTTGGGCTAGTGGTAGGGTGAGGTCTAGTGTTAGGGTACGGGCTAGGGTTAGGGTTAGGGCTAGGGATAGGGTTAGGGTTAGGGTTAGGTCTACGGCTAGGGTTAGTGTTAGGGTTTGGGCTAGGGGTAGGGTTTCGGTTAGGGTTAGGGCTAGGGCTAGGGTTAGGTTTAGGCCTAGGGCTAGGGCTAGCGCCAGGATTAATATTAGGACTAAAGTTAGGGCTAGTCCTAGGAATATGTTTAGGTATAGGGCTATGTTTAGGGTTAGATTTTGGGTTAGGGTTAGGGTTAGAGTTAGGGTTAGGTTTAGGCTTCGGGCTAGGGCTAGGGTTAGGGTTAGGGTTAGGTTTAGGGCTAGGCCATGGTTTGGTCTCTAGTTAGTGTTAGATTTAGAGTTAGAGTTAGGGCTATGGTTAGGGTTATGTTTAGGGCTAGGGCTATGGTTAGGTTGAGGTTTAGGGCTAGGACTAGGGCTAGGTCTAAGGTGAGGGTTAGGGTTAAGGCTAGGGCCAGGGCTACGGCTAGGGTTAGGGTTAGATTTAGGAGTAGGGCTAGGGCTAGGGTTAGGGTTAGGGTTAGGGTTAGGGTTAGGGTTAGGGCTAGGGCTTGGGTGAAATTTAATTTTAGGCCTAGGGTTATATTTAGGGTTAGGGTTAGGGTTAGGGCTAGGGCTAAGGCTAGGGCTCAGACTAGGGTTAGGGTTAGAGTTAGGGCTAGGACCAGGGCCTGGGCTAGTGTTAGGGTGAGGGTTAGGGTTAGGGCTAGGGCTATGGTTAGGGTTAGGGTTAGGGTTAGGTTAGGGTTAGGTAGGGTTAGGGCTAGGGTTAGCGTAAGTTTTACGGTGAGGTTTAGAGTTTGGACTAGGGCTAGGGTTAGGGTTAAGGCTAGGGTTAGGGTTAGGGTTATTGTTAGGGATAGGGTTAGGTCCAGGCCTAGAGCTACGGTTAGGGTTAGGGTTAGTGTTAGGGTTAGGGCTAGGGCTAGGTTAGGTTTAGGTTTAGGTCTAGGACTAGGGTTAGTGCTAGGGTTCGGGTTAGTGCTAGGGCTGGAGTTATGGGTAGGGTTAGGGCTAGGGCTATTGTTAGGTTTAGGGTTAAGTCTAGGGCTATATTTAGGGTTAGAGTTAGGGTGACGGCTAGGGCTAGGCTTAGTTTTAGGGTTAGTGTTAGGGTTAGGGTTAGGGTTATGACTAGGCTAGGTTTAGGGTTACTTTTATGACTAGGGCTAGGTTTAGGATTAGGGTTTAGGTTAGGGCTAGCGTTAGGTTTAGGGATAGGGTTAGAGTTAGACTAGGGTTTTTTGGCTAGGGTAGTGTACGGCTAGTGTTAGGGTTAGGGCTATGGCTGGGGCTAGGGTTAGGTTGAGGGTTCTGGTTAGGGTTATGTCTAGGGCTAGGGCTAGGGTTAAGGTTAGGGCTAGGACTAGGTCTAGCATTAGGGATAGGTTTCGGGTTAGAGGTAGGGCCAGGGCAAGTGTTAGGGTTATGGCTAGGGCTAGGGCTAGGTCTAGTGCTAGGGTTAGAGATTGGGTTAGGGTTAGTGTAGGGCAAGGCCTAGGGTTAGGGTTAGGGGTAGGGCTAGGGTTAGGGTTACGGTTAGGTTTAGGGGTAGGGCTAGGTCTAGGGCTAGAGTTAGGGTTAGGGCTAGGGCTAGGGCTAGGAATAAGTTTAGGGTTAGGGCTAGGGCTAGGGTTAAGTTTAGATTTAATGTTAGTGTTAGGGGTAGGGTTAGGGTTAGGTTTAGGTTTAGGGTTAGGTTTAAGACTAGGGCAAGGTCTAGGGTTAGTGTTAGGGTTATGGCCTGGGCTAGGTTTAGGTCCAGGGTTAAGCTCAGGTTTATGGCTAGGGCTAGGGTTAGGGTTATGTTAGGGTTAGGGCTAGGGCCAGGGCTACGGCTAGGTTTAGGGTTACGGTTAAGGTTAGGGCTAGGGCAAGGGCTACGGCTAGGTTTAGGTTTAGGTTTAGGGCTAGGGCTAGAGTTTGGGCTAGGGTTAGGGTTAGGTCTAGTGTTAGGTATGGTCTAGGATTAGGGTTAGGGCTAGGGCTAGGGTTAGTGTTAGGGTTCGGGTTAGGGTTTGAGCTAGGGCTAGGGTTAGGGTTAGGGTTAGGGCTAGGGCTAGGGTTAGATTTAGGGCTAGGGTTAGGGTTAGGATTAGGGCTAGAGACAGGGCTAGGGCTAGGTTTAGGGTTCGAATTAGGGTTATGGTTATGGTTAGGGTTAGGTTTAGGGTTAGGGACATGGACAGGGCTAGGGCTAGGTTTAGGGTTAGAGTTATGGTTAGGGTTAGGGTTAGAATTAGGGTTAGGGTTATGGCTTTGTCTAGGATTGGTGTTGATGTTACAGTTAGCGCTAGTGCTAGTTCTATGGTTAGGATTAGGGCTAGGAGTAGCGTTAGGTTTAGGGCTAGGGTTAGAGTTTGGGCTAGGATTATTGTTAGGACTAGTGTTAGGGTATGGGCTAGGTTTAGGGTTATTGCTAGGGATAGGGTTAGTGTTAGGTTTAGGGTTAGGTCAAGGCAAGGGTTAGGGTCAGGGTTAGGGCTACGGCTAGGGTTAGTGTTAGGGTTCGGGTTAGAGTTTGGGCTTTGGCTAGTGTTAGTGTTAGGGTTAGGGCTAGGGCTAGGGTTAGATTGAAGGCTAGGGCTAGCGCTAGTGTCAGGCTAGGGCTAAGGTTAGTGCTAGGCCTATGTTTAGGTTTAAGGACAGGGTTCGAGTTTTGTTAGGGTTAGGGTTAGAGTTAGGGTTAGGATTAAGGCTAGGGTTAGGGCTAGGGTTAGGGTTAGGTTTAGGGCTCGGGCTAGAGTTTGGTCTAGGGTTAGGGTTAGGGTTATGGCTAGGGCTAGGATTAGGGTTAGGGTTAGTGCTAGGGCTAGGGCTAGGGTTAATTTTAGGGTTAGGTTTAGGGCTAGGGTTAGGTTTAGGGCTAGGATTATGTTTAGGGTTAGGGCTAGGGCTATGGTTAGGTTTAGGGTTAGGGCTAGGGCTAGGGTTGGGCTAGGGCTAGGATTAGGGTTAGGGTTAGGGCTAGGGACAGGGCTATGGCTAGGATTAGGGTTAGGGTTAGGATTAGTGCTAGGGCTAGTTTAGGGTTAGAGTTAGGATTAGGGTTATGTTTAGTATTAGGGTTAGGGTTATGGCTTGTTTTAGGGTTTGGGTTAGTGTTAGGGTTAGCGCTAGGGCTAGGGCTAGGGTTAGGGTAGTGTTAGAGCTAGGTTTAGGTTTAGGGTTAGGGTTAGGGCTAGGGCTATGGCTATGGCAAGTATTAGGGTTAGGGTTTGGGTTAAGGCTAGTGCTATTGTTAGGGTTAGGGTTAGGATTAGGGTTAGGGTTACAGCTATTGCTAGGGTTAGGGTTAGGTTTAGGGACAGGGTTAGGGTTAGGGTTAGGGTTATGGTTAGGGCTAGTGCCAGGGCTAGGCTAGGGTTATGGTTAGCGTTCTGGTTAGGGCTAGGGCTAGGTATAGGTTTAGGTTTAGGTTTAGGTTTAGGTCTAGGGCTAGCGAAGGTTCAGGACTAGGGTTAGAGTTTAGGCTAGGGATAGGGATAGGTCTAGTGTTAGGGTATGGGCTAGGGTTAGGGTTAGGGCTAGGACTAGGATTAGTGTTAGGGTTCGGGTAAGGGTTTGGGCTAGGGCTAGGGTTAGGGTTAGGGTTAGGGCTAGGGCTAGGGCTGGGGCTAGGGTTACATTTAGTGCTAGGGCTAGGGCTAGGGTAAGCGTTAGGATTAGTGCTAAGGTTAGGGCTAGGCCTAGGTTTAGGTTTAGGAACAGGCTATGTTTATGGTTAGAGTTAGGGTTAGGGTTAGGGCTAGGTTAGGGTTAGAGAGGGTTAGGGTTAGGGTTAGGGCTAGGGTTAGGTTTAGGGTTATGGTTAGGTTTAGGGCTACATTATGGTTAGTGTTAGGGTTATCGCTAGCGCTCGGGCTAGGGTTAGGGTTAGGGTTAGGTCTAGGGCGAGGGTTAGGTTTAGGTTTAGGCTATGGCTAGGGCTAGGGCTAGGGTTAGGGTTAGAGTTTGGGCTAGGGCCAGGGCTAGGGCTAGAGTTAGGGTTTGGGTTAGGGTTAGGTCTTGGGTTAGGTTTAGGTTTAGAGTTAGGTGTAGGGCTAGCGTAAGGTTTAGGGTTATATTTAGGGTTTTGGCTAGGGCTAGGGTTAGTTCTAGGATGAGGGTTAGGTTTAACGCTAGGGCTTGTGTTAGGAGTAGTGTTAGGTTTAGGGCTATGGCTAGGGCTAAGATTAGGGTTAGGGTTAGGGCTAGTGTTAGGTTTAGGGTTTGGTTTAGGGCAAGGGCCACGGCTAGGGCTTGGGTTAGGTTAGGGTTAGGGTTAGTGTTAGAGTTAGTGTGAGGGTTAGGGTTAGGGTTAGGGTAAGGGCTAGGGCTAGGGTTATGGTTTGGTTTAGGATTAGGGTTAGAGCTAGGGCTACGACTATAGCAATGGTAAGGGTCAGGGTTCAGGTTCGGTTTAGGGCTAGGGCTACGGTAGTGCTAGGGTTAGGGTGAGGGTTTTGACTAGTGCTAGGTTTAGGGTTAGGGTTAGGGCTAGTGCTAAGCCTAGGGATAGCATTAGGAATATGGTTCATGTTAGGGTTAGGGCTAGGGTTAGGGCTAGGGCTAGGGTTAGGGCTAGGGTTAAGGGTAGGGTTAGGTTTAGGGTTGGGTTATGGTTAGGGTTAGGTTTAAGGTTAGGGGTAGGGCTAGGGCTTGGGTTAGGATTAGGGTTAGGCCTAGGGCTATATTTAGCGTTTGGGTTAGGGCTAGGGCTAAGGCTAGGGCTAGGGCTAGGGTTAGGTTTAGATTTAGGGCTAGGGCTCTGGTTAGGTTGAGGGTTAGGGCTAGGACTAGGGCTAGGGCTACTGTGAGTGTCAGGGTTAGGGCTAGGGCCAGGACTACGGCTAGGGTTATGGTTAGGGTTAGGTGTAGGGCTAGGGCTAGTTTTAGTGTTAGGGTTAGGGTTAGGGCTAGGGCTTGGGTTAGGATTAGGGTTAGGCCTAGGGCTATGTTTAGGGTTAATGTTAGCTTTAGGGATAGGGCTAAGGCTAGGGCTAGGGCTAGGGTTAGGGTTAGAATTAGTGCTAGGACCAGGTCTAGGGCTAGTGTTAGGCTGAGGGTTAGGTTTAGGGCTAGGGCTATGGTTAGGGTTAGGGTTAGGTTTAGGGTTAGTGTTGGGTTTAATGTTAGTTTAGGGTTAGGGTTAGGGCTAGGGTTAGGTTTAGGGGTAGGGTTATGTTTAGGGGTAGGGTTAGGTTTAGGGCTACATTATGGTTAGTGTTAAGGTTAGCGCTAGGGCTCGTGCTAGGGTTAGGTTTAGGGTTAGTGCTAGGGCTAGGGCTAGGGCTAGGGTTAGGGTTAGAGCTAGGGCTAGGGCCAGGGCTAGGGCTAGGGTTAGGGTTTTGGTTAAGGTTAGGTCTTGGGCTAGGTTTAGGGTTAGAGTTAGGTCTAGGGCTAGTTTAAGGTTTAGGGTTAGGTTTAGAGTTTGGGCTAAGGCTAGGGTTAGGTCTAGGTGAGGGTTAGGTTAAACTCTAGGGCTTGGGTTAGGGTTAGTGTTAGGTTTAGGGCTATGGCTAGGGCTAGGATTAGGTTTAGGGTAGGGCTAGGTTTAGGTTTAGGGTTTGGGTTAGGGCTAGGGCCACGGCTAGGGCTTGGGTTAGAGTTAGGGTTAGGGTTAGGGTTAGGGCAAGGGCTAGGGCTAGGTTTATGGTTTGGTTTAGGATTAGGGTTAGAGCTAGGGCTACGACTATAGCTAGGGTAAGGGTTCGGGTTCAGGTTCGGTTTAGGGCTAGGACTAGGGCTAGGGCTAGGTTTAGGGTTAGGTTTAGGGCTAGGGACAGGGTTAGGGCTAGGTTTAGGGTTCGAGTTAGGGTTTTGGTTAGGGATAGGGTTAGGGTTAGGGTTAGGGCTAGGGACAGAGCTAGGGCTAGGTTTAGGGTTAGAGTTAGGGTTAGGGCTTTGGATAAGGTTAGGGTTAGGGTTATGGCTTGTTCTAGGGTTGGTGTTAGCATTACGGTTAGATCTTCGGATAGGGTAGGGTTAGGTTTAGGGCTAGGGCTAGCGTTAGGTTTAGGGCTAGGGTTAGCGTTTGGGTTAGGGTTAGGGTTAGGTCTAGCGTTAGGGTATGGGCTGGGTTTAGCGTTATTGCTATTGCTATGATTAGGTTAGTGTTCGGGTAAGGGTTATGTCTATGGCAAGTGTTAGGGTCAGCGTTAGGGCTAGGGCTAGGGTTAGTTTTAACGTTCGGGTTAGGGTTTGTACTAGGCTTAGTGTTAGGGTTAGGGTTAGGGTTAGGGTTAGGGTTAGGTTTAGTGCTAGGGCTAGTGCTAGGGTTAGGTTTAGGGCTAGGGCTAGTGCTAGGGTTAGGCTAGGGCTAAGGTTAGTGCTAGGCCTATGTTTAGGTTTAAGGACAGGGCTAATTTAGGGTTCGAGTTAGTGTTAGGGTTAGGCTTAGAGTTAGGGTTAGGTTTAGGGCTAGGGCTAGGGCTAGGGTTAGGGTTAGGTTTAGGGCTCGGGCTAGAGTTTGGTCTAGGGTTAGGGTTTAGGTTATGGCTATTGCCAGGACTAGGGTTAGGGTTAGGGCTAGGGCTAGGGCTAGGGTTAATTTTAGGGTTAGGTTTAGGGCTAGGATTATGTTTAGGGTTAGGGCTAGGGCCATGGTTATATTTAGGGTTAAGGCTAGAGCTAGGGCTAGGGTTAGGGTTAGGGTTAGGGCAAGTGACAGGGTTAGGGCTAGGGACAGTTCTAGGGCAAGGTTTAGGTTTAGGGATAGGATTAGGGCTAGGGCTAGTTTAGGGTTAGAGGTAGGGTTAGGGTTAGGGTTAGTGTTAGGGTTATGGCTTGTTCTAGGTTTGGGTTAGTGTTAGGGTTAGCGCTAGGGCTAGTTTAGGGTTAGGGTAGTGTTAGAGCTAGGTTTAGGTTTAGGATTAGTGTTAGGTCTAGAGCTATGGCTATGGTGAGGGTTAGGTTTAGGGTTTGGGTTAAGGCTAGTGCTATTGTTAGGGTTAGGGTTAGGATTAGGGTTAGGGTTAACAGCTATGGCTAGGGTTAGGGTTAGGTTAGGGACAGGGTTAGGGTTATGGGTTAAGGTTAGGTTTAGGGCTAGTGCCAGGACTGACTAGCGTTATGGTTAGGGTTATGGTTAGGGCTAGGGCTAGGTTTAGGTTTAGGTTTAGGTCTAGGGCTAGCGTTACGTTTAGGGCTAGGGTTAGAGTTTGGGCTAGGGATAGGGATAGGTCTAGTGTTTGCGGATGGTCTAGGGTTAAGGTTAGGGGTAGGGATAGGGTTATGGTTAGGGTTAGGTCCTAGGCTAGGTTTAGTGTTAGGGTTCTGGTTAGGGTTTGTGCTAGGGGTAGGGTTTGGGTTAGAGTTAGGGCTAGGGCTAGGGTTAGTGTTAGGGTTAGGGCTAGGGCTAGGGCTAGGGTTAGATTTAGTGCTAGGGCTAGGGCTAGGGCTAGGGTTAGGATTAGTGCTAAGGTTTTTGCTAGGCCTAGGTTTAGGTTTAAGGACAGGCTATGTTTATGGTTAGAGTTAGGGTTAGGGTTAGGGCTAGGTTAGGTTTAGAGTTAGGGTTAGGGTTAGGGTTAGGGTTAGGGCTAGGGTTAGGTTTAGGGTTAGGGTTAGGTTTAGGTTTAGAGCTACGTTATGGTTAATGTTAGGGTTAGTGCTAGGGCTCGGGCTAGGGTTAGGGTTAGGGTTAGGTTTCAGGTTAGGGTTAGGGCTAGGTCTTGGGCTATGGCTTGGGTTAGAGTTAGGGTTAGGGTTAGGGCTAGTGATAGGGTTAAGTTTAGGGTTAGTTCTTGGGCAAGGGTTAGGGTCAGGATTAGGGCTAGGGCTAGGTTTAATGTTAGGGTTCAGGTTAGCGTTTGGGCTAGGGCTAGGGTTAGGGGTAAGGTTAGGGCTAGGGCTAGGCTTAGATTTAGGGCTAGGGCTAGGGCTAGGGCTATGGCTAGGGTTAGGTTTACTGCTAAGATTATTGCTATGCCTAGGTTTAGGTTAGGGTTAGGGTTTGGGTTAGGGTTAGTTCTAGTGCTATTGTTAGGGTAGGGTTAGGGTTAGGGATAGGGTTACAGCTATGGCTAGGGTTAGAGTTAGGTTTAGGGTTAGGGTTAGGGCCAGGTATAGGCTAAGGTTATGGTTAGGGTTATAGTAGGGCTAGTGCTAGCTTTAGGTTTAGGTTTAGGTTTAGGTTTAGGGCTAGGGCTAGCATTAAGTTTAGGGCTAGGATTAGGGTTAGGCTTAGGTCTAGGTCTAGGGCTAGGGTTAGTGTTAGGGTTCAGGTTAGGGTTTGGGCTAGGGGTAGGGTTTGGGTTAGAGTTAGGGCTAGGGTAGGGTTAGGTTTAGGGCTAGGGCTAGGGCTATGACTAGGGCTAGGGCCTGGGTTAGGGTTAGGACTAGGGTTAGGGTTAGTCCTAGGAATATGGTTAGGTACAGGGCTATGCTCAGGGTTAGAGTTTGGGTTAGGATTAGGGTTAGAGTTAGGGCTAAGGCTAGAATTTGGTCTAGGGTAAGTTTTAGGGTTATGGGTAGGGCAGGGCTTGGGTTAGAGTTAGGGTTAGGGCTAGGACTATCGCTAGGGCTAGTGCTAGGGTTAGTTTTAGGGTCAGGGTTAGGGCTAGGGTTATGGTTAGGTTTAGGGCTACGGCTATGCTTAGGTTTAGGGTTAGGGCTAGGGCTATGGCTAGAGCTACGGTTAAGGTTAGTGTTCGTGCTAGGGACAGTGCTAGGGCTAGGTTTAGGATTAGGGTTCGGATTAGGGCTTGGGGTTGTTATGGTTAGATTATGGTTAGGGCTAGGGTTAGGGTTAGGGTTAGGATTATGGCTTGTTCTAGGGTTGGTGTTAGTGTTAGTGTTAGTGCTAGGGCTATGGCTAGGATTAGGGTTAGTGTTAGGGATAGGGTTTTGTTTAGGTTTAGTGTTAGGGCTAGGGCTAGTGCTATGGCTAGGGTTTGGGTTAGGGTTAGGCTTAGGGCTAGGGCTAGGGTTAGAGTTAGGGATAGGGTTAGAGTTTGGTCTAGGGTTATGGTTAGGCCTAGGGTTAGGGAACTGGCTAGGGTTAGAGTTAGGGCTAGGGTTAGCGTTAGTGTTAGGGTTAGGTCTAGGGCTAGGTTTACGGTTAGGTTTAGGGTTAAGGTTCGGGTTGGGGTTAGGTTTAGGGCTAGTGCTATTGTTAGGATTAGTGTTAGGGTTAGGCTAGGCTAAAGTTATGGTTAGGGTTATGTGTACGGCTAGGGCTAGGTTTAGTTTTAGGTTCAGGTTTAGGGCTAGTACTAGGGCTAGTGTTAGGTTTAGGGCAGGGTTAGAATTTGGGCTAGGTTTAGGGATAGGTCTAGTGTTAGTGTACGGGCTAGGGTTAGGGTTAGGGCTAGGGATAGGTTTAGGGTTAGATTTAGGTCTAGGGCAAGCATATGGTTAGGGTTAGGGCTGGGCTAGGGTTAGTTTTTGGTTTCGGGTTAGGGTTTGGGCTAGGGCTAGGGTTAGGGTTAGGGTTAGGGTTAGGATTAGGGCTAGAGGTTGGGGCTAGGCCTAGGTTTAGGTTTAGGAACAGGTCTAGGTTTAGGGTTAGAATTAGCGTTAGGGTTAGGGTTAGAGTTAGGGTTAGGTTTGGTGCTAGGGCCAGTGTTTGGTCTAGGGTTAGTGTTAGTGTTATTGCTAGGGCTAGGGCTAGGTTTAGTGTTTGGTTTAGGGCTAGGGCTAAGGCTAAGCCTAGCATTAGTGTTAGGGTTAATATTTAGGGCTAAGGTTAGGTCTAGTGTTAAGGCAAGTGTTATGGTTAAGTTTAGGGCTAAGGCTAGGTCTATGGTTAGGGTTAGGGCTAGGGAGAGGGCTAGGGCTAGGTTTAGGGTTAAGGTTAGGATTAGGGCTAGGGCTAGGTTAGGGTTAGAGTTAGGGTTAGGGTTAGGGTTATGGTTAGGGTTAGTGTTATGGCTTGTTCTAGGTTTGGTGTTAGTGTTAGATTTAACGCTAGGGCTAGAGCTAGGGTTAGGATTAGGGTTACGACTAGGGTTAGGGTTAGGGTTAGTGTTAGTGTTTGTGCTACGGTTATATTCAGGGCTATGGTTAATGTATTGGCTAGGTAGGGTTAGGGCAAGGACCAGGGCTTGGGCAGGTTTGGGTTAAGGTTAGTGTTAGGGTTAGGGCTAGGGCAAAGGCTAAGTCTAGGGTTATGGTTAGTGTTAGGTTAAGGGCCAGGGTTAGGGTTAGGTCTAGGGCTAGGGCTGGGGTTATGGTTAGGGCTAGGGCTAGTGTTAGGGTTAGGGCTGGGCTATGGCTACGGCTAGGGCTAGGGTTATGGTTAGGTATAGGGTTAGGGCTAGGGCTAAGGTTAGGTAGAGTGCTAGGGCTAGGGCTTGGGTTACGGTTAGATTTCGGGTTAGGGGTAGGGTTAGGGTTAGGGTTAAGGCTAGGGCTAGGGCTAGGGTTAGGGTTAGGGCTGTGGTTAGATAATGGGCTACGGTTAAGGTTAGGGTTAGGGTTAGGGTTATGTTTAGGGTTAGGTCTAGGGCTAGGGCTATGGTTAGGGTTACGGTTCAGGTTAGGTTTAGGGATAAGTCTAGGTTTAGGGTTAGGGTTAGGGCTAGGGCTAGGTCTAGGGCTAGGGCTAGGGTTAGGGTTAGGCTTTGGGCTAAGGCCAGGGCTAGGGCTAGGTTTATGTTTAGGGTTAGGATTAGGGCTAAGGGTAGGTTTAGGGTTAAAGTTAGGGTTAGGGCTATGGCTAGGGTTAGAGTTAGGGTTAGCGTTAGAGTTTGGGCTAGAGTTAGGTTAGAGCTAGGGTTAGGGTATTGTCTAGGGTTAGAGTTAGGGCTAGAGTTAGCATAGGGTTAGGGTTAGGTCTAGGGCTAGAGTTAGGGTTAGGGTTAGGGTTAGGGTTACAGCTGTGGCTAGCGTTAGGGTTAGGTTTAGGGACAGGGTTAGGGTTATCATTAGGGTTAGGATTAGGACTAGGGCCAGGACTAGGCTAGGGTTATGGTTAGGTTTATGGTTAGGGCTAGGGCTAGATTTAGTTTTATGTTGAGGTTTCAGGCTAGGGCTAGTGTTATGTTTAGGGCTAGGGTTAGAGTTTGGGTTAGGGTTAGGGTTAGGTCTAGTGTTAGAGTGTGGGCAAGGTTTAGGGTTAGGGCTGGGTTAGGGTTAGGGTTAGGTTTAGGTCTAGTGCTAGGGCTAGGGTTAGTGTTAGGCTTCGGGTTCTGGTTAGGGTTTGGACTAGGACTAGTGTTAGTGCTAGGGTTAGGGTTAGGCCTAGGTTAGGGTAGGGACAGGACTAGGTTTAGGGTTAGCGTTAGGGTTAGGGTTAGATTTAGGGATAGGTTTAAGGCTAGGGCTAGGGCTAGGGTTAGGTTTAGGGTTAGGGCAAGGCCTAGGCTTAGGTTTAGGGTTAGTGCTAGGGCTAGGGTTAGGTTTAGGGCTAGGGCTAGGGCTTGGGTTACGGTTAGGTTTCGGGTTAGGGGTAGGGTTAGGGTTAGGGTTAGGGTTAAGGCAAGTCTAGGGCTAGGGTTAGGGTTAGGGTTAGGTTTAGTGATAGGGCTTGGGCTAGGGCTACGGTAGGCTTAAGATTATGGCTCGGGCCACTGCTAGGGTAGGGTTAGGTTTAGGGCTATGGTTAGATAATGGGCTAAGGTTAAGGTTAGGGTTAGGGTTAGGGTTATGGTTAGGGTTAGGTCTAGGGCTAGGGCTATGGTTAGGGTTATGTTTCAGGTTAGGTTTAGGGATAAGTCTAGGGTTAGAGTTAGGGTTAGGGCTAGGCCTAGGGTTAGGGTTAGGGTTAGGGCTAGAACTAGGTCTAGGGCTAGGGCTAGGGTTAGGGTTAGGCTTAGGGCTAAGTCCAGGGCTAGGGCTAGGTTTATGTTTAGGGTTAGGATTAGGGCTAAGGGTAGGTTTAGGGTTAGAGTTAGGGTTAGGGCTATGGCTAGGGTTAGAGTTAGGGTTAGCGTTAGAGTTTGGGCTAGGGTTATGTTAGAGCTAGGGTTAGGGTATTGTAATGGGTCAGAGTTAGGGCTACAGTTAGCATAGGGTTAGGGTTAGGTCTAGGGCTAGAGTTAGGGTTAGGGTTAGGGTTAGGGTTAGGGTTAGGGTTAGGGTTACAGCTGTGGCTAGCATTAGGGTTAGGTTTAGGGACAGAGTTAGGGTTATCATTAGGGTTAGGATTAGGACTAGGGCCAGGACTAGGCTAGGGTTATGGTTAGGTTTATGATTAGGGCTAGGGCTAGATTTAGTTTTATGTTAAGGTTTCGGGCTAGGGCTAGCGTTAGGTTTAGGGCTAGGGTTAGAGTTTGGGTTAGGATTAGGTTTAGGTCTAGTGTTAGAGTGTGGGCAAGGGTTAGGTTTAGGGCTGGGTTAGGGTTAGGGTTAGGTTTAGGTCTAGTGCTAGGGCTAGGGTTAGTGTTAGGCTTCGTGTTCTGGTTAGGGTTTGGACTAGAGCTAATGTTAGTGCTAGGGTTAGGGTTAGGCCTAGGTTAGGGTTAGGGACAGGGCTAGGTTTAGGGTTAGGGTTAGCGTTAGGGTTAGGGTTAGAGTTAGGGATAGGTTTAGGGCTAGGGCTAGGGCTAGGGTTAGGGTTAGCGTTAGGGTTAAGGCAAGGCCTAGGCTTAGGGTTAGGGTTAGGGCTAGGGCTAGGGCTAGGGCTAGGGCTAGGGTTAGGGCTAGGGCTAGGCTAGGGTTAGGTTTAGGGCTAGGGCTAGGCCTAGGGCTAGGGCTAGGGCTAGGGCTAGGTTTAGGGTTAGGGTTCGGGTTAGGGCTAAGGCCAGGGCTAGGGCTAGGGTTAGGTTTATGGTTAGGATTAGGGCTAAGGGTAGGTTTAGAGTTAGAGTTAGGGTTAGGGCTAAGGCTAGGGTTAGAGTTAGGGTTAGCGTTAGAGTTTGGGCTAGGGTTAGGGCTAAGGCCATGGCTAGAGCTAGGGTTATGTTTAGGGTTAGGATTAGGTCTAAGGGTAGGTTTAGGGTTAGAGTTAGGGTTAGGGCTAGGGCTAGGGTTAGAGTTAGGGTTAGCGTTAGAATTTGGGCTAGTGTTATGGTTAGGGCTAGGGTTAAGTTACTGGCTAGAGTTATATTTAGGGCTAGGGTTAGGGTTAAGGTTAGGGTTAGGTCTAGGGCTAGATTTAGTGTTATGGTTAGGGTTAGGGTTTGTGTTAGGGTTAGGGCTAGTGCTATGTTAGGGTTAGGGTTAGTGTTATGGTTACAGCTACGGCTAGGGTTAGGGTTAGGTTTAGGGCCATCATTAAGGTTAGGGTCAGGGCTAGGGCCAGGGCTAGGCTAGGGTTATGGTTAGGGTTATGGTTAGGGCTAGTGCTAGGTTTAGTTTTAGTTTTAGGTTTAGGGCTAGGGCTAGGGCTAGCATTAGGTTTAGGGCTAGGGTTAGAGTTTGGGTTACGGTTAGGGTTAGGTCTAGTGTTAGGGTACGGGCTAGTGTTAGGGTTAGGTCTAGGGCTAGGTCTAGGGATAGTGTTAGGGTTCGCGTTCGGGTTAATGTTTGGGCTAGGGCTAGGGTTAGAGTTAGGGTTAGGGCTAGGGCTAGGGTTAGATTTAGGGCTAGGGTTAGGATTAGTGCTAGGGTTAGGGTTAGGACTAGGTTTAGGTTTAGGGACAGGGCTAGGTTTAGGGTTAGAGTTAGGGTTAGGGTTAGCGTTAGAGTTAGGGTTAGGTTTAGGGCTAGGGCTAGGGTTACGTTTAGGGTTAGCTTTAGGGCTAGGTCTAGAGTTTGTTCTAGGGTTTGGGTTAGGATTATGTTTAGGGCTAGGGCTGGGGCTTATGGTAAGTTTAGTTTTAGGGTTAGGGTTTGGGATGGGGTTAGCTTTACGTTTTTTGCTAGGGCTATGGTTAGTTTTAAGGTTAGGACTAGGGCTATGCTAGGGTTAGGGTTAGGGCTAGTGAGTGGGCTAGGGCTAGGTTTGGGTTTAGGGTTAGGATTAGGGCTAAGGCTATTTTAGGGTTAGAGTTCGGGTTAGGGTTAGGGCTAGGGCTAGTCCTAGGTTTAGGGTTAGGGTTAGGGCTAGGACTTGAGCTAGGGCTAGGGTAGGCTTAGGATTAGGGCTAGGGCCACTGCTAGGTGAGGGTTAGGTTTAGGTCTATGGTTAGATAATGGGCTACGGTTAGTGTTAGGGCTAGGGTTAGGGTTATGGTTAGGGTTAGGTCTAGGTCTTGGGCTATGGTAGGGTTATGGTTCAGGCTATGTTTAGTGCTAAGTCTAAGATTAGGGTTAGGGTTAGGGCTAGGCCTAGGGTTAGGGTTAGTGTTAGGTTTAGGACAAGGGCTAGGGCTATGATTAGGGTTAGGTTTAGATTTAGGGCTAGGGCTAGAGTTTGATCTTGGGTTATGGTTAGGGTTATGGCTAGCTTAGGGCTTGGGTTAGTGTTAGGGTTAGTGCTAGGGCTATCTCTAGGGCTAGGGCTAAGGTTAGTTTTAGGGTTAGGGCTAGGGTTAGGGTTAGGTTTAGGTCTAGGGCTATGGTTAGGTTTAGGGTTAGGGCTAGGGCTATGGCTAGAGCTTGTGTTAAGTTTAGTGTTCGGGTTAGGGACAGGGCTAGGGCTAGGTTTAGGATTAGGATTAGGATTTGGGCTATGGGTAGATTACAGTTAGATTATGGTTAGTGTTAGGGTTAGGGTTAGGGTTATGGTTAGGTTTAGGGTTAGGATTATGGCTTGTTCTAGCGTTGGGGTTAGTGTTAGGGTTAGCGCTAGGGCTAGGGCTAAGGTTAGGGTTAGGGCTAGGGTTAGGCTTAGATTTAGTGTTAGGGCTAGGGCAAGGGCTTGAGCTAAGGTTATGATTAGGGTTAGGGCTAGGGCTAGGTTTAGGGTTAGGTCTAGGGCTACGGCTAGGGCTAGACTTATGGTTAGGGTTAGGGTTAGGGCTAGGGTAAGTTTAGGTTTTGGGTTAGGGCTAGGGCTATTGCTAGGGCTAGCGTTAGGGTTAGGGCTAGGGAGTGTGCTAGGGCTATGTTTATGGTTATGGCTAGGGCTAGGGCTAGGGTTAGCTTTAGCGTTAGGGCTAGGTCTAGGGCTAGGGCTAGGGTTAGGTTTAGGTTAGAGCTAGGGCCATGGTTAGGTGGGGTTAGGTCTAGGGCGATGGTTAGAGTATGGGCTAGGGTGTGGGTTAGGGCTAGGTTTAGGGTTATTTTTAGCGTTAGGTCTAGGGCTAGGGCTATGGTTAGGGTTAGGGTTCAGTTTAAGTTTAGGGCCATTGTAGGGTTAGGGTTAGGGTTAGAGCTAGGCCTAGGCTTAGGGTTAGGGTTAGGGTTAGGGCTAGGGCTAGTGCTAGTGCTAGGTTTAGGGTTATGGTTAGTGCTAAGGCCAGGGCTAGGGTTAGGGTTATGTTTAGATTTAGGATTAGGGGTAAGGCTATGGTTATGGTTGTGGTTAGGGTTAAGGCTAGGGTTAGGTTTAGGTTTAGGGCTAGGCCTATGGTTAGGTTTAGGGCTAAGTCTAGGGCTAGGTGTAGGGTTAGGGCCAGTGGGACGGTTAGGGCCAGGTTACGGTTAGTGTTAGGATTAGGCCTAGGGCTAAGTTAGGGTTAGGGTTAGGGTAAGGGTTAAGTTTAGGGTAAGGGTTATGGCTTGTTCTAGGTTTGGGGTGTGTGTTAGGGTTAGCACCTAAGACTAGGGCTAGGGTTAGGATTAGGGTTAGTGCTTGGGTTAGGGTTAGGGTTAGTTTTAGACTTTGTACTAAGGTTATGGTCAGGGCTAGGGTTAGGGTATGGGCTAGGTAGGGTTAGGGCTAGGACAAGGGCTAGGGTAGAGTTGGGGTTAGGGTTAGTGTTAGGGTTAGGGCTAGGGCAAGGGCTAGGGCTAGAGTTAGGGTTAGGGTTAGAGTTATGGCTAGGGCAAGGGCTATTGCTAGGGTTATGGTTAGGGTTAGTGTTGGGGTTAGGACCAGGGTTAGGGTTAGGTTTAGGTTTAGGGCTAGTGCCAGGGCTAGGGCAAGAGTTAGGGTTAGGGTTAGGATTAGAGCTAGGGCAAGGGCTTGGGCTAAGGTTATGGATAGGGTTAGGGCTATGGCTAGTGTTAGGGTTAGGTCTAGGGCTAGGCTTATGGTTATGGTTAGGGTTAGGGCTAGGGTAAGTTTAGGTTTTGGGTTATTGCTACGGCTATTGCTAGGGCTAGGGTTAGGGTTAGGGCTAGGGAGTGGGCTAGGGCTATGTTTAGGGTTATGGCTAGGGCTAGGGCTAGGGTTAGGGTTAGGGTTAGGGCTTGGGCTAGGGCTAGGTCTAGGGTTAGGTTTAGGTTTAGGGCTAGGGCCATCGTTAGGGTAGGGTTAGGTTTAGGGCTATGGTTAGAGCATGGGCTAGGGTTAGGGTTAAGGCTAGGGTTAGGGTTATTTTTAGGGTTAGGTCTAGGGCTAAGGCTATGGTTAGGTTTAGGGTTCAGGTTAGGTTTAGGGCTAAGGCTAGGGTTAAAGTTAGGGTTAGGGCTAGGCCTAGGCTTAGGGTTAGGGTTAGGGCTAGTTCTAGGGCTAGGGCTAGGTTTAGAGTTAGGGTTAGGTCTAAGGTCTGCACTAGGGATAGGGTTATGTTTAGGGTTAGGATTAGGGCTAAGGCCATGGTTAGGGTTAGTGTTAGGGTTAGGGTTAGGTTTAGGGCTAGGGCTAGGGTTAGAGTTAGGGTTTTGGTTAGAGTTTGGGCTAGGGTTATGGTTATGGCTATGGTTAGGCTACTGTCTAGTGTTAGATTTAGGTCTAGGGTTAGCGTTATGGTTAGGTTTAGGTCTAGGGCTAGAGTTAGGGTTAGGGTTAGAGTTCGGGTTGGGTTTAAGTTTAGTGCTATTGTTACGGTTATGGTTAGACTTAGGTTTAGGCTTATGGCTTGTTCTAGGGTTGGGGTTAGTGTTAGGGTTAGCGCTAGGATTAGAGAACGGGTTTGGGTTAGGTTTAGGGATAGGCTTAGTTTTAGGGTTATGGTTAGAGTTTGTGCTAAGGTTATGGTTAAGACTAGGTTTAGTGTACGGGCTAGGTTATTGTTAGGGCTAGGACAATTAGTAGGGTAGAGTTAGGGTTAGGGTTACGGTTAGGGTTAGGTTAGGACTTGGGCAAGGGCTAGGGCTAGGGTTATGGTTAGTGTTAGTGTTAGGGCCTGGGTTAGAGATAGGGTTAGGGTTATGGCTAGGGCCAGGGCTAGGGCTAGGATTATGCTTAGTGTTAGGTTTAGGGCCAGGGTTAGGGTTAAGCTTAGGGTTAGGGCTAGGGCCAGGGCTAGGGCTGGAGTTAGGATTAGTGTTAGGGTTAGGGCTAGAGAAAGGGCTAGGTCTAGGGTTTTGGTTAGGGTTAGGATTAGGGCTAGTGGTAGGGTTAGGGTTAGGGCTAGGGCTTGGGTTAGGGTAAGGGTTATGTTTAGGGTTAGGGTTAGGACTATGGCTAAAGTTATGTTTAGTGCTAGGGCTTGGGCTTGATTTAGGGTTAGGGTTCGGATTAGGTTTAGTGCTAGGACTAGGGATAGATTTAGGTTTAGGGCTAGGTCTAGGGTTAGGGTTAGGGCTAGGGCTAGGGCTAGGGCTAGGGCTAGAGTTAGTTTTAGGGTTAGGGCTAGGGCCAGGGATAGGGTAGGTTTAGGTTAGGGCTATGGTTAGAATATGGGCTACGGTTAGGTTTAGGGCTAAGGTTAGGGTTATGGTTAGGGTTAGGTCTAGGGCTAGGGCTATTGTTAGTTTTAGGGTTCAGGTTAGGTTTAGGGCTAAGTCTAGGGTTAGGGTTAGTGTTAGGGTTAGGGCTTGGACTAGACTTAGGGTTAGGGTTAGGGCTTGGGCTATGGCTAGGGCTAGTGCTAGGGCTAGGTTTAGGGTTAGCGTTAGGGCTAAGGCCAGGTCTAGGGTTAGGGTTATGTTTAGAGTTAGGATTAGGGCTAAGTGTTTGATTAGGTTTAGGGTTAGGGCTAGGGTTAGGGTTCTTGCTAGGGTTAGTCTTACGGTTAGGGTTAGGTCTAGGTTTAGAGTTATTGTTATGGTTAGTGTTAAGGTTAGCGCCAGGGTTAGGGTTAGGGTTAGGTACAGGGATAGGTCTAGAGGTAGCGTTAGGGTTAGGTTTAGGTCTAGGGCAAAGACTAGGGCTAGGTTTAGGGTTATGGCTAGGGCTAGGGCTAGGGCTAGGGTTAGGGTTAGGGTTAGGGCTAGGGCTAGGGCTATGGCTAGGGTTAGGTTTAGGGTTAAAGCTAGTGCCAGGGTTAGGGTAGTGTTAGGTTTAGCGCTATGGTTAGATTATGGGCTTGGGTTAGGTTTAGGGCTAGGGTTATTATTATGTTTAGGGTTAGGTATAGGGCTAGAGCTATGGTTAGGGTTACGGTTCAGGTTATGTTTAGGGTCAAGGCTAGGATTAGGGTTAGGGATAGGGCTAGGCCTTGGCTTAGCATTAGGGTAAGGGCTAGGGCTAGGGCTAGAGCTAGGTTTAGGGTTAGGGTAGGGCTAAGGCCAGGGCAAGGCTAGGGTTATGTTTAGGGTTAGGATTAGGGCTAAGGCTATGCTTAGGGTTAGGGTTAGGTTTAGGACTAGGGTTAGGTTTAAGTTTAGGGCTAGGGCTATGATTAGGTTTAGGACTAAGGCTAGGGCTAGGTTTAGGGTTAGGGCCAGGGAGAGGGCTAGGGCTAGGTTAGGGTTAGGCTTAGGATTAGGGCTAGGGCAAGGGCTAGGGCTAGGTTTATGGTTACGTTTAGGGCTAGGACTAGGGCTAGGGTTAGGGTGAGGTCTAGGGCTATGGCTATGGCTTGGCTTACGGGTAGAGTTAGGGTTAGGGCTAGGGTAAGTTTAGGTTTTGGGTTATGGCTAGGGCTATTGCCAGGGCTAGGTTTAGGTTTAGGGCTAGGGAGTGGGCTAGAGCTAGGTTTAGGATTATGGCTAGGGCTAGGGCTAGGGTTAGGGTTAGGGTTTGGGCTAGGGCTAGGGCTAGGGCTAGAACTAGTGTTAGGTTTCGGGTTAGGTCTAGGGCCATGGTTAGGGTAGGGTTAGGTTTAGGGCTATTTTTAGAGTATGGGCTAGGATTAGGGTTAGGGCTAGGGTTAGGGTTATTTTTAGGGACAGGGCTAGGGCTAGGGCTATGGTTAGGGTTAGGGTTCATGTTAGGGCTAGGGCTAAGGCTAGGGTTAGTTTCAGGGTTAGGGCTAGTCCTAGGCTTAGGGTTAGGGTTAGGGCTAGGGCTAGGCCTAGGGTTAGGGTTAGGGTTAGGTATAAGGCCAGCGCTAGGGCTAGTGTTATGTTTAGTGTTAGGATTAGGGCTAAGGCCATGATTTGGTTAGGGTTAGGGTTAGGGCTAGGGCTAGGGTTAGAGTTAGGGTAGGGTTAGAGTTTTGGCTAGGGTTATGGTTATGGCTAGTGGTACGGTACTGGCTAGTGTTAGAGTTAGGGCTAGAGTAGCGTTATGGTTAGGGTTAGGTCTAGGGCTAGGGTTAGGGTTAGGGTTAGGGTTTGGGTTGGGGTTAGGGCTAGTGCTATTATTAGGGTTATGGTTAGGGTTATGGTTAGGGCTCAGGCTAGGTTTAGTTTTAGGTTCAGTTTTACTGCTAGGCCTAGGGCTAGCGTTAGGTTTAGGGCTAGGGTTAGGTTTAGGTCTAGTGTTTGGTATGGTCTAGGGTTAGGGTTAGGGCTAGAGATTGGTTTAGGGTTAGGGTAAGGTCTAGGGCAAGTGTAGGTTTAGGGTTAGGGCTGGGCTAGGGTTAGTTTTAGGGTTCGGGTTAGGGTTTGGGCTACGGCTAGGGTTAGAGTAAGGGTTAGGATTAGGGCTAGGGTTAGGGCTAGGCCTAGGTTTAGGTTTTGGGACAGGTCTAGGTTTAGGGTTAGAGTTAGTGTTAGTGTTAGGGTTAGGGTTAGGTTTAGGTTTAGGTGTAGGGCTAGGTCTAGGGTTAGGGTTTGGTTTAGGGTTAGGGTTCGGGCTAGGGCAAGGGCTAGGGCTAGGGTATGGATAAGGTTAGGCTAGGGCTAGGGCTAGGGTTAGGGTTAGGGTTAGGTTTAGGCCTAGGGTTAGGGCTAAGGCTCGGGTTAGAGTTAGGATTCGGGTCAGGTTTAAGGCTAGGGCTAGGTTTCGGGTTAGGTTTTGTGCAAGGGCTAGTTTTAGGGTTAGGGTTAGGGTTAGGGTTAGGGCTAGGGCCAGGGCTAGGGCTAGATTTAGAGTTAGGGTTAGGGTTAGGGCTAAGGCTAGGGCTAGGGATAGGGATAGGTTTAGGGTTTGGGCTAGTGCTAGGGTTACTGCTTAGGTTAGGGTTAGGGTTTGGTTAGGTTTAGGGCTAGGGCTAGGGTTATGGTTAGGTTAGGGCTAGGGCTAGGGTTAGGGTTATGGTTAGGGCTAGGGCTAGGGTTAGGGTTAGGGTAGGCTTAGGTTTATGGCTAGGGCTAGAGTATTGGCTAGGGTTAGGTTTAGGGCTAGGGTTAGGGTTATGGTGATGTTAGCTTTAGGGCTAGGCCTATGGTTAGGGTTAGGGTTCAGGTTAGGTTTAGGGCTAAGGCTAGGGTTAGGGTTAGGGTTAGGGCTAGGCCTAGGCCTATGGTTTGGGTTAGGGGTAGGGCTATGGCTAGGTCTAGGTTTAGGGTTAGTGTTACTTCTAGAACTAAGGCTAGGGTGAGGGTTAGGGTTAGGGTTTGTGTTAGCGTTAGGGCTAGTGCTATTGTTAGGGTTAGGGTAAGGCTTAGGGTTAGGGTTATGGCTTGTTCTAGGGTTAGGGTTAGCGTTAGGTCTAGGCCTACGGCTAGGGCTCGGCTTATGAATAGGGTTAGGATTAGGGCTAGGGCTAAGTTTAGGTTTAGTGTTAGGGCTAGGGCTATTGCTAGGGCTAGGGTTAGGGTTAGGCCTAGGAGAGGACTAGGACTAGGGCTAGGTTTAGGGTTATGGCTAGTGCTATGGCTAGGGTTAGAGTTAGGGTTAGAGCTAGGGCTAGGGCTAGGGCTAGGGCTAGGGCTAGGTTAGGTTTAGGGTTAGGGCTAGGGCCAGGGTTAGGGTAGGGTTAGGTTTAGGTCTATGGTTAGATTATGGGCTAGGGTTAGGGTTAGGGTTTGGGTTAGGGTTAGGGTTAGGGTTAGGCCTAGGCTTAGGGTTAGGTTTAGGGCTAGGACTAGGGCTAGGGCTATGTTCAGGGTTATGGTTAGTGCTAGGCATAGGCTTAGGGTTAGGTTTAGGGCTAGGGCTAGGTCTAGGGCTAGGTTCAGGGTTAGGGTTAGGGCTAAGGCCAGGGCTAGGGCTAGGGTTAGGGTTAGGTCTAGGGTTAGGGTTAAAGTTAGGGTTATGGTTAGAGTTTGTGCTAGAGTTATCGTTAGGGCTAGGGTTAGGGTACTGGCTAGAGTTAGAGTTATGGCTAGAGTTAGGGTTAGTTTAAAGACAGGGTTAGGGTTATCGTTAGGGTTAGGGTTAGGCCTAGTCCCAGGGCTAGGCTAGGGTTATGGTTAGGGTTATGGTTAGGGCTAGGGCTAGGTTTAATTTTAGGTTCAGGTTTAGGGCTAAGGCTAGGGCTAGCGTTAGGTTTAGGGCTAGGGTTAGAATTTGGTCTTGGGTAGGGTTAGGTCTAGTGTTAGGTACGGGCTTGGGTTAGGGTTAGGGTTAGGGATAGGGTTAGGGTTAGGGCTAGGTCTATGGCAAGTGCAGGGTTAGGGTTAGGTCTGGGCTAGTGTTAGTTTTTGGTTTCGGGTTAAGGTCTGCGCTACAGCTAGGGTTAGAGTTAGGGTTAGGATTAGGGCTAGGGTTAGGGCTAGGCCTAGGTTTAGGTTTAGGGACAGGTCTAGGTTTAGGGTTAGAGTTAGGGTTAGGGTTAGTGTTAGAGTTATGGTTAGGTTTAGGTCTAGGGCTAGGGCTTGGGTTAGGGTTAGGGTTAGATTTAGGGCTAGGGCTAGAGTTTGGTCTAGGTTTAGGGTGGGTTATGGCTAGGGTAGGGCTAGTGTTAGTGTTAGTGTTAGGGTTAGGGCTAGGGCTAGGGCTAGGGCTAGGTCTAGGGTTAGTTTTAGGGCTAGGGTTAGGGTTAGGGTTAGGGCTAGGTCTATGGTTAAGTTTAGGGTTAGGTCCAGGGCAGGGCTAAGGTTAGTTTTAAGGTTAGTTTTAAGGCTAGGTTAGGTTTAGGGTTAGGGCTAGGGCTAGTGCTAGAGCTAGTGTTAGGGTTAGGGTTCGGGCTAGGGACAGGGCTAGGGCTAGTTTTAGGATTAGGGTTAGGATTAGGGCTAGGGGTAGTTTAGGGTTAGAGTTAGAGTTAGGGTTAGGGTTAAGGTTAGAGTTAGTGTTATGGC
The DNA here is from genome assembly GCA_949820135.1 of Sylvilagus floridanus. NCBI lineage: Eukaryota > Metazoa > Chordata > Mammalia > Lagomorpha > Leporidae > Sylvilagus > Sylvilagus floridanus. Next base: position 158,808,406 of record OX463227.1, on the reverse strand, counting down.
TTGTTCTAGGGTTGGTGTTAGTCTTAGGGTTAGCGCTAGGGCTAGGGCTAGGGTTAGGGTTAGTGTTAGGTCTATGGCTACGGCTATGGCTAGGGTTAGTGTTAGGGTTAGGGTTTGGGTTAGGGCTAGTGCTATTGTTAGGGTTAGGGTTAGGGTTAGGTTTAGGTTTATGATTACAGCTATGGCTAGGGTTAGGGTTAGGTTTAGGGATAGGTTAATGTTAGGATTAGGGTTAGGGCTAGGTCCAGGACTAGGCTAGGGTTATGGTTAGGGTATAGTAGGGCTAGTGCTAGCTTTAGGTTTAGGTTTAGGTTTAGGTTTAGGGCTAGGGCTAGCATTAGGTTTAGGGCTAGGGTTAGGCTTAGGGTTAGGTCTAGGGCTAGGGCTAGGGTTAGTGTTAGGGTTCGGGTTATGGTTTGGGCTAGGGCTAGGGTTAGGTTTAGGGTTAGTACTAGGGCTAGTGCTAGTGCTAGGGTAAGGATTAGGGCTAGATTTGGGGTAGGATTAGGGTTACGTTTAGCGACAGGGCTAGGTTTAGGTTTAGATTTAGGGTTAGGATTAGGGTTAGGGTTAGGGTTAGGGTTAGGTTTAGGGCTAGGGCTAGGGCTAAGGTAAGGTTAGTTTTAGGGTTAGGGTTAGGGCTAATGTTAGGTTTAGGGTGAGGGCTAGTGCTATGGTTTGGTTTAGGGCTAAGACTAGGGCTAGGGTTTGGGTTAGGGTTTGGGTTAGCGTTAGGGTTATGGCTTTTTCTAGGTTTGGGGTTTGTGTTAGGGTTAGCGCTAGGGCTAGGTCTAGGATTAGAATTAGGTTTAGGACTAGGGTTAAGGTTAGGATTAGTTTAGAGTTTGTGCTAAGGTTATGATCAGGGCTAGGGTTAGGGTATGGGCTAGGTATGGTTAGGGCTAGGACCAGGGCTAGGGCAGAGTTACTGTTAAGGTTAGGGTTAGGGTTATTGCTAGGGCAAGGGCTAAGGCTAGTGTTATGGTTAGTGTTAGGGTAGGGTTAGGTTTAGGGCTATGGTTAGAGTATGGGCTACGTTTAGGGTTATGGCTAGGGTTAGGGTTAGGGTTAGGGTTAGGTCTAGGGCTAGGGCTATGGTTAGGGTTAGGGTTCAGGTTAGGTTTAGGGCTAAGTTAGGTTTAGGTTTAGGGTTAGGGTTAGGGCTAGGCCTAGGCTTAGGGTTAGGATTAGGGCTAGGGCTAGACCCAGGGCTAGTTTTAGGGTTAGGGTTAGGTCTAAGGACAGGGCTAGAGCTAGGGTTATGTTTAGGGTTAGGATTAGGGCTAAGGCTACGCTTAGTGCTAGGGCTAGGGTAAGAGTTAGGGTTAGGGTTGGAGTTTGAGCTAGGGTTATGGTTAGGGCTAGGGTTAGGGTACTGGCTAGGGTTATAGTTCGGGCTAGAGTTAGCGTTAGGGTCAGGGTTAGGTCTAGTGCTAGTGTTAGGGTTAGGGTTAGGGTTAGGGTTTGGGTTAGGGTTAGGGTTAGGGCTAGTGCTATAGTTAGGGTTAGTGTTAGGGTCAGGGTTAGGGTTAGGGTTACAGCTATGGCTAGGGTTAGGGTTAAGTTTAGGGACAGGGTTAGGGTTATCATTAGTGTTAGGGTTAGGGCTATGGCCAGGTCTAGGCTAGGGTTATGGTTACGGCTAGGGCTATAATTAGTTTTATGTTTAGGTTTAGGGCTAGGGCTAGGGCTTCATTAGTTTTAGAGCTAGGGTTAGACTTTGGGTTAGGGTTAGGATTAGGTCCAGTGTTAGTGTTCGGGTTAATGTTAGGGTTAGGTCTAGTGCTAGGGCTAGTGTTAGTGTTAGTCTTTGGGTTTGGGTTAGGGTTTGGGCTAAGGCTAGGGTTAGGGTTAGGGTTAGGATTTGGGCTAGGGTTAGGTCTAGGCCTATGTTAGGTTTAGGGACAGGCCTAGGTTTAGGGTTAGAGTTAGGGTTAGGGCTAGGCCTAGGCTTAGGGTTAGGGTTAGGGCTAGGGCTAGGGCTAGGGCTAGGGCTAGGGTTAGGGTTAGGGTTAGGGCTAAGGCCAGTGCTAGGGCTAGGTTTAAGTTTAGGGTTAGGATTAGGGCTAAGGGTATGTTTAGGATTAGGGATAGGTTTAAGGCTAGGGCTATGTTTAGAGTTAGGGTTGGGGTTAGAGTTTGGGCTAGGGTTATGGTTAGGGCTAGGTTTAGGGTACTGTCTATAGTTAGAGTTAGGGCTATGTTTAGCCTTAGGGTTAGGGTTAGGTCTAGGGCTAGATTTAGTGTTACGGTTAGGTTGTGGGTTTGGGTTAGGGTTAGGGCTAGTGCTGTCGTTAGGGTTAGGGCTAGGGTTATGGTTATGGTTAGGGTTAGGGTTACAGCTATGGCTAGGGTTAGGGTTAGGTTTAGGGACAGGGTTAGATTTATCGTTAGGGTTAGGGTTAGGGCTAGGGTCAGGGCTAGGCTAGGGTTATGGTTAGGGTTATGATTAGGGCTAGGTTTAGTTTTAGGCTAGCGATAGGTTTATGGCTATGGTTAGAGTTAGGGTTACGGTTAGGGTTAAGTCTAGTGTTACGGTACGGGCTTGGTTTAGGGTTAGGGCTAGGGCTAGGGTAAGGGTTAGGGTTAGGTCCAGGGCTAGGTCTAGGGTTAGTGTTAGGTTTCGGGTTAGGGTTTGGGCTTTGGCTAGGGTTAGGGTTAGGTTTAGATCTAGGGCTAGGGTTAGATTTAGGGCTAGGGCTAGGGTAAGGATTAGGGCTAGCGTTGGGGTAGGCCTGGGTTTAAATTTAGGGCCAGGTCTAGTATTAGGGTTAGAGTTAGGGTTAGGGTTAGGTTTAGAGTTAGGGTTAGGTTTAGGGCTAGTGCTAGAGTTTGGTCTAGGGTTAGGGTTAGTGTTATGGCTAGGGCTAGGGCCAGGGTGAGTGTTAGGGTTAGGGCTAGGGCTAAGGCTAGGCTAAGGTTAGTTTTAGGGTTGGGGTTAGGGCTAGGATTACGTTTAGGGTTAGGGCTAGGGCTATGGTTAGGTTTAGGGCTAAGGCTAGGACTATGGTTAGGGTTAGGGCTAGGGCTAGGGCTAGGTTTAGGCTTAGGGTTAGGGTTAGGGCTATGGCTGGGTTAGGGTTAGAGTTCGGGTTAGGGTTAGGGTTAGGTTTAGGGTTAGGGTTATGGTTAGGGTTAGGGTTATGGCTTGTTCTAGGTTTGGGGTTAGGGTTAGCACTAGGGCTAGGGCTAGGTTTAGGATTAGTATTAAGGCTAGGGTTAGTGTTAGCTTTAGGGTTAGTGATAGAGTTTGTGCTAAGGTTATGGTCAGGGCTTGGTTAGGGTATTGGCTAGGTAGGGTTAGAGCTAGGACCAGGGCTAGGGCAGAGTTAGGGTTAAATTTAGGGTTAGGGTTAGGGCTAGGGCAAGGGCTAAGGCTAGGGTTATGGTTAGTGTTATGGTTTGGGCCAGGGTTAGGGTTAGGGTTAGGGTTAGGGCTAGGGACAGGGCTAGGGCTAGGCCTAGGTTTAGGGTTAGGGCTAGGGCTATGGTTAAGGTTAGAGTTAAGTTTAGGGTTAGGTTTAGGGCTAGGGTTACGGTTAGGGCTAGGGACAGGTCTATGGCTAGGTTTAGGGTTAGTTTTAGGGTTAGGGTTAGGTTTAGGCCTGGGCTAGGGCTAGGGTTAGCGTTAGGGTTAGGTTTAGGGCTAGGGCTAGATTTTGGTCTAGGGTTAGGGTTAGGGTTATGGCTAGGGCTAGGGCTAGGGTTAGTTTTAGTTTTAGGGCTAGTGCTAGTGCTAGGGCTAGCGTTAGATTTAGGTCTAGGGCTAGGATTAGGGCTAGGCCTAGGTTTAGGGTTAGGGCTAGGGCTATGGTTAAGGTTAGAGTTAAGTTTAGGGTTAGGTTTAGGGCTAGGGTTACGGTTAGGGCTAGGGACAGGTCTATGGCTAGGTTTAGGGTTAGTTTTAGGGTTAGGGCTAGGGCTAGGTTAGTGTTAGAGTTAGGGTTAGGGTTAGGGTTAGGGTTAGGGTTAGTGTTATGGCTTATTCTAGGTTTGGTGTTAGTGTTAGGGTTAGCCCCAAGGCTAGGGCTAGGTTTAGGGTTTGGTTTAGAGTTAGGGCTAGGGTTAGGTTAAGGGGTAGGGGTAGGGCTAGGGCTAGGGCTATGGCTAGGTTTAGGGTTAGGGTTAGGGTTAGGGTTTGGGTTAGGGCTAGTGCTATTTTTAGGGTTAGGGTTAGGGTTAGGGTTACAGCTAAGCCTAGGGTTAGGGTTAGGTTTAGGAACAGGGTTAGTGTTAGGGTTAGGGTTAGGGCTAGGGCCAGGGCAGGCTAGGGTTATGGTTAGTGTTTTGGTTAGGGCTAGTGCTAGGTTAGGTTTAGGTTTAGGTTTGGGCTGGGGCTAGCATTAGATTTTAGGGCTAGGTTTAGAGTTTGGGCTAGGGTTAGAGTTAGGTATAGTGTTAGGTTACGGGCTAGGGATAGGGTTAGGGTTCCGTTTAGGTCTACGGCTAGGGCTAGGGTTAGTGTTAGGGTTAGGGCTAGGGCTAGGGTTAATGTTAGAGTTAGGGTTAGTTCTAGGGATAGGGCTAGGTTTAGCGTTAGTGTTAGGGCTAGTGCTAGGGCAAGGGCTATGGCTAGGGTTATGTTTACTGCTTGGGATAGGGCTAGGGCTAGGGTTACGGTTAGTTCTAGGTTTAGGGGTATGCCTAGGAATAGGTTTAGGTACAGGGCTTTGTTTAGGGTTAGAGTTAGGGTTAGTGTTAGGGTTAGAGTTAGGGTTAGAGTTAGGGTTACGTTTAGGGCTAGGGTTAGGGTTAGGGTTAGGTTTAGGGCTAGGGCTAGGGTTAGGGTTATGTTTAGGGCTAGGGCAATGGTTATGTTAGGTTTAGGGCTAGTGCTAGGGCTCGGGCTATGGTGAGGATTAGGGTTAGGGCTAGGGCTAGGGCAAGGGCTAGGGTTAGGGTTAGGGTTAGTATTAGGGCTAGGGTTTGGTTTGGGGTTAGGCTTTAGTTTAGGTCTAGGGCTATCGTTAGCTATAGGGTTAGGGTTAGAGTTTGGGTTAGGGTTAGGGTTGGGGCTAGGATTAGGGTACAGCTATGGGCAGGGTTAGTTCTAGGGTTCGGGTTATGTTTAAGGTTAGGTCTAGGGCTAGGGCTAGGGCTAGGATTAGTTTGAAGGTTCGGGTTAGCGTTACTTCTACAGCTAGGGTTAGGGTTAGGGTTAGGGCTAGGGCTAGGGCTAGGGCTAGTGTTAGGGTTAGGCTAGGGCTAGTGCTAGGGTTATGGTTAGGGTTAGGGTTAGGGCTAGGGCTAAGGTTAGTTTTAGTGCTAGGGCTAGGGCTCAGTTTAGGTTTAGGGTTCGGGTTAGGTTTAGGGCTAGGGCTAGGGTTAGGGTTTGGGTTTGGCTATGTCTAGGGATATGTTTAGGGTTAGGGTTATGGCTAGGGCTAGGTTTAGGGTTAGTGGTAGGTCTCGGGTAACGGTTAGGGCTAGTTTTACCGTTAGGGATATTCTTATGGTTATGACTAGGGCTAGGTTTTGGGTTAGGGTTAGGGTTAGGATATGGCTAGGGCAAGGCTTATGGATAGGGTTCGGGTTAGGGTTAGGGCTAAGGCACTGGTTAGGTTTAGGTTAGGTCTAGGGCTAGGGTTAGGCTGAGGGTTAGTGTTAGGGCTATGGCTAGTGCTAGGTCTAGGGTTAGAGTTAGGGCTAGGGCTAGGGCTAGTCCTAGGTTTATGGTTAAGTCTAGGGAAAGTGTTAAGTTTAGAGTTAGGTTTAGGTTTAGGGCCAGGGCTAGGGTTAGTGTTATGTTTCGAGTTAGGGCAAATGGTTAGTGCTAGGCCTAGGTTTAGTGTTAGGGCTGGGGGTAGGGTTAAGGTTAGAGTTAGGTTTAGGATTAGGGTTAGGGCTAGGGCTAGGGTTAGGGTTAGTGATTGGGCTAAGGTTATGGTTAGGCCTGGTTTAGGGTACGGGCTAGGTTAGGGTTAGGGCTAGGATCAGGGCTAGGGTAGATTTAGGGTTATTGTTAGTTTTATGGTTAGGGCTAGGGTAGGGTTAGGGTTAGGGCTAGGGTTAGGGCTAGGGCTAGCGTTATGGTTAGGGTTATGGTTAGGGCTAGGGCTAAAGTTAGTTTTAGGGATAGGGCTAGGGCTCGGGCTCTGTTTAGGGTTAGAGTTCGGGTTAGGTTTAGGGCTAGGGCTAGGGTTAGGGTTAAGGTTACGACTAGGGCTAGTTTTAGGGTTAGGGTTAGGGTTATGACTAGGGCTAGGTTTAGGTTTAGGGTTAGGGTTAGGGTTATGGCTAGGGCTAGGGTTAGGGTGAGAGCTAGGGTTAGGGTATGGGCTAGGGTTAAGGTTAGCGTAGGGTTAGGGTTATGCTCAGTGTTGGGTCTAGGTCAGGGTCTCTGGTAAGGTTTAGGTTTCTGGTAAGGTTTAGGTTTCCGGTTAGGTTTTGTTCTAGGCCCAGGTTTAGGGTTAGGGTTAGGGTTATGATTGGTTTAGGTTTAAGGCTAGGGTTAGGGTTACGGCTAGGGCTAGGTCTAGGGTTAGGGTTAGGGTTAGGATTAGGGCTAGGGCTAGTGTTAGGGTTAGGGTTAGGGTTAGGGCTATGGCTAGCATTAAGTTTAGGGTTAGGGTTAGAATTTGGGCTAAGGTTAGGGTACAGCTATGGGTAGGGTTAGTGCTAGGGTTTGGGTTAGGGTTAAGGTTAGGTCTTGGGTAGGGCTAAGGTTAGTTGAGGGTTCAGGTTAGGGTTAGGTCTAGGGTAGTGTTAGGGTTAAGGTTAGGGCTAGGGCAAGGGCTAGGCTTATGGATAGGGTTCTGGTTATGGTTAGAGCTAAGGCATGGGTTTGATTTAGGGTTAGGTCTAGGGCTTGGGTTAGGCTTATGTTTAGTGTTAGGGCTATGGCTAGTGCTAGGGCTAGGGTTAAAGTTAGGGCTAGGGTTATGACTAGGGATAGGTTTAGGGTTAGGGTTAGTGTTAGGGTTATGGCTAGTGCTAGGGCTAGGTTTAGGGTTAGGGTTAGGATTAGGGCTAGGGCTAGGGCTAGGGCTAGGGTTAGTGTTAGTGGTAGGTCTAGGGTAAGGGTTAGGGCTAGTTTTAGGGTTAGGGTTAAGGTTAGGGTTATGACTAGGGCTAGGTTTAGGGTTAGGTTTAGGGTTATGGCTAGGGCTAGGGTTAGTATTAGGGTTAGGACTAGGGTTAGGGTATGGACTAGGGTTAAGTTTAGGTTAAGGTTAAGGTTATGCTCAGGGTTAGGTCTAGGGCTAGGTCTATGGTTAGGGTTAGGGTTCGGGTTAGGTTTAGTTCTAGGCCTAGGGTTAGGGTTAGGGTTAGGATTATGATTGGTCTTGGTTTAGGGCTAGGGTTAGGGTTAGGGCTAGGGCTAGGGCTAGGGCTAGGTTTAGGGTTAGGGTTAGGATTAGTGCTAGGGCTAGGTTTAGGGTTAGGTTTAGGGTTAGGGCTAGGGCTAGCATTTAGTGTTCGGGTTAGAGTTTGGGCTAGGGTTAGGGTTAGGTCTAGGGTCAGGGTACGGCTATGGGTAGGGTTAGTGCTAGGGTTCGTGTTAGAGTAAAGGTTAGTTCTTCTGCTAGGGCTAGGGTTAGTTGAGGGTTCTGGTTAGGGTTAGGTCTAGGGCTAGAGTTAGGTGTAGGGTTAGGGCTAGGGCTAGGTTTAGGAATAGGGTTCGTGTTAGGGTTAGGGCTAAAGTATGGGTTAGGTTTAGGGTTAGGTCTAGGGCTAGGGTTAGGCTGAGGGTTAGTGTTAGGGCTGTGGCTAGTGCTAGGGCTAGGGTTAGTGTTAGGGCTAGGGCTAGGGCTAGGGCTATGGGTAGGGCTAGGGCTAGGGCTAGGGTTAGTGTTAGTGGTAGGGCTAAGGCCAGTTCTAGGGCTAGGGTTATGGTTAGGGTTAGGTTTAGGGCTAGGCCTGGGTTAGGGTTAGGGCTAGTGCTAGGTCTAGGGGAAATTTTATATTTTTAGGGTTAGAATTTGGGCTGGGGCTAGGGATAGGTTTAGGGTTAGGTTTAGTGTTATGGCTATGTCTTGGGTTAGGATTAGTGTTAGGCTTAGGGCTATGGCTAGGACTAGGTTAGGGTTAGGGCTTGGGTCATGGTTAGGGTTAGGTCTAGGGCTAGTGTTAGGTTCAGGTTTTGGGGTTAGGGTTAGGGATATGGTTAGGGTGAGTGTTAAGGTTAGAGCTAGGGCTAGGGTTAGTGTTAGGGTTAGGTTAAGTCCAGGGTTAGGGTTTGGTTTTTGTTAGATCTAGGGCTAGATTTAGGGTTATGGTTAGGGTTCGGGCTAGGGTTAATACTAGGGCTAGCGTTAGGGTTCAAATTAGGGTTAGGTCTATGGCTAGGGTTAGGGTTAGGGTTAGGGAAAGGTTTAGAGCTAGGGCTAGTTTTAGCGTTTGGGTTAGGCTTAGGGCCAGGGTTAGGTATAGGATTAGGGTTAGGTTTAGGGTTGTTCTAGGCAAGGGCTAGTGTTAGGGTTAGTGTTAGAATTAGGGCTAGGGCAAGGGCTAAGGTTAGTGCTATGGTTAGGGTTAGGGTTAGGACTAGGGCTAGGGCTAGAGTTATGGCTAGGGCTAGGGATAGGACTAGGGCTACGATTATGGTTAGGGTAGGTTTAGTGTTAGAGTTAGGGCTAGGGCTATGGTTAGGGTATGGTTATGTTTAGGGCTAGGGCTAGCGTTAGGTTTGGGGTTAGGGTTAGAGTTTGGGCTAGGGTTATAGTTTCGGCTAGTGTTAGGGTATGGGCTAGGGTTAGGGTTAGGTCCAGGCCTAGGGCTAGTTTTAAGGTTAGGGTTCGGGTTAGGGGTAGTGCTAGGGCTAGTGTTAGGGTTAGGGTTAGGGCTACAGGAAGATTTAGGTTTAGGTTTAAGTTTAGGCCGAGAGCTATGGCTAGGGCTAGAGTTAGGGTTGTGGTTAGGGCTAGGGCTATGGTTAGGGTTAGGTTTAGGTTTAGAGCTAGGGCTAGGGTTAGCTTAAGTGTTAGGGTTAAGGCCAGGGTTAGGGTTAGGGTTTGGGTTAGGGCTGGGGCCAGGGATAGGGCAATGGTTAGGGTTAGGTTTACGTTAGGGCTAGGGGAAGGGCTATGCCTAGGGTACTGGTTAGGGTAGGGGTTAGTGCTAGTGCTAGGGCTAGGGCTAGGTTTAGGGTTAGGATTAGGGTGATGGTTAGGGCTAGGGTTAGGGTTAGTGCTAGGGTTAGCGTTAGGTTCATGGTTAGGGTTAGAATTTGAGCTAGGGTTAGTGTATGGGCTAGGTTTAGGGTTAGGGCTAGGGCTAGGGTTAGAATTAGGGTTCGGGTTAGGGTTAGGGCTAGGGTTATGTTAGGGCTATGGCAAGGGCTAGGTCTAGGGTTATGGTTAGGGTTGGAGTTAGGGCTAGGGCTAGGGTTAGGGTTAGTGTTAGGGCTAGGGCAAGGTTTTATGTTTAGGGTTAGGTCAGGGCTAGGGCTAGGGCTAAGGCTATGGCTAGAGTTAGGGCTAGGGCCAGGGCTACGGCTAGGGTTAGGTTTATGTTTAGGTTTAGGGCTAGGGTTAGCGTTAGGGTTAGGATTAGGGCTAGGGCTCGCATAAGGTTTAAGGTTAGGGTTAGAGTTTGGGCTAGGCTAGGGTTAGGTCTAGGGTTAGTGTTAGGGTTATGACGAGGACTTGGTTTAGGGTTAATGTTAGGGTTAGGGCTACGGGTAGAGCTAGGTTTAGGGTTAGGGTTATGGTTAGGGCTAGGGTTAGGGTTAGGGTTTGGATTAGGTCTAGGGGCAGGGCTAGGGCTAGGGTCAGGTTTAGGGTGAGGTTTAGGGCTATGGCAATGGTAGGGCTAGGGTTATGGTTAGGTATAGTGTTAGGGCTAGGGCTAGGTTTAGTGTTATTTTAGGGTAATGGCTTGGGCAAGGTCTAGGGCTATGGTTATGGTTAGGGTTAGGATCAGGTCTAGGGCTAGCGTAGGGTTATGGTTTGGGTTTGGGCTAGGGCTATGGTTATGTTTAGGGTCAGGTTTAGAGCTAGGGCTAGGGTTAGGGCTAGGGCTAGTTTTAGTGTTAGTGTTAGGTTTAAGTTTATAACTGTTGCTATGTTTAGGGTTAGGTTTTGGGCTATGGCTAGGGCTATGGCAAGTTTTAGGGTTAGGTTTAGGTTTAGAACTAGCGCTAGTGCTAGGGCTAGGTTTAGGGTTAGGGCTAGGGCTAGGGCTATGCCTAGGTTTAGAGTTAGGGTTAAGGCTAGGCTTAAGGTTAAAGTTAGGGTTAGGGTTATGGCTAGGGCTAGTGTTAGAGTTCGGGTTAGGGCTAGGGCTAGGTTTAGGGCTAGGGTTAGGTTTAGGGTTAGGGTTAGGGCTAGGGCTATGTTTTTGGTTAGGGCTAAGGCTAGGGTTAGGGTTAGTGTTATGGTTAGGCCTTGGGTTAGTGTTAGGGTTAGGGCTAAGGCTTGGGTTAGGATTACGGATAGGCCTAGGGCTATATTTATGTCTATGGTTAGGGTTAGCGTTAGGGTTAGGGCTATGGCTAGGGCTAGGATTAGGGTTAGGGTTAGGGTTAGGGCTAGGGCCAGGGCCAGGGCTAGGCTAGTGTTATGGATAGGATAGTGGTTAGCGCTAGTGCTAGGGCTAGGGCTAGGTTTAGGGTTAGTGTTAAGGTGATGGTTAGGGCTAGGGTTAGGGTTAGGGGTAGGCTTAGCGTTGGGTTTATGGTTAAGGTTAGAATTTGGGCTAGGGTTAGTGTTAGGGCTAGGGTTAGGGTATGGGCTATGTTAGGGTTAGGGCTAGGACTAGGGCTAGAATTCGGGTTAGGTTTCATGTTACGGCTAGGGTTAGGTTTAGGGCTAGGGCAAGGGCTCGGTCTAGGGTTATGGTTAGGTTTAGGTTTAGGGCAAGGGCTTGGCTAGTGTTAGGGTTATGGTTAGGGCTAGGGCTAGGGTTAAGTTTAGCGCTTTGGCTAGGGCTAGGGCTAGGGTTAGGATTAGGACTAGGGTTAGGCTATGCCTAGGAATGAGTTTAGGTACAGGGCTATGTTTAGGGTTAGAGTTAGGGTTAGGGTTAGGGTTAGAGTTAGGACTAGGGCTAGGGTAGGGTTAGGATTATGTTTAGTGCTAGGCCTATGGTTAGGTTGAGGGTTATTGCTAGGGCTAGGTCTAGGACTAGGGCTATGGTGAGGGTTAGGTTTAGGGCTAGGGCCAGCGCTAGGGCTAGGGTTAGATTTAGGGTTAGGATTAGGGCTAGAGCTTTGTTTAGGTTTAGGGTTAGGTTTAGGGCTAGGGCTATCTTTTGGTATAGGATTAGTGTTAGATTTTGGGCTAGGGTTAGGGTTAGGGCTAGGGTTAGGGTACAGCTAGGGGTAGGGTTAGTGCTATGGTTCGAGTTAGGCTTAGCGTTAGGTCTAGGTCTAGGGCTACTGTTAGGTTGAGAGTTCGGTTTAGCTTTAATTCTAGGGCTAGCGTTATGGTTAGGGTTATGGATACGGCTAGGGCTAGGGTTAGGGATAGTGTTCCGGTTAGGGTTAGGGCTAGGGCATGGGTTAGGCTTAGGGTTAGGACTAGGGATAGGGTTAGTGTTAGGGTTAGTGTTATTGTTAGCGCTAGTGCTAAGGCTATAGTTCGAGTTAGGGCTAGGGTTAGGGCTAGATCTAGGTTTAGGGTATGGGCTAGGTTTAGGGTACGGGCTAGGTTAGGGTTAGGGCTAGGACCAGGGCTAGGGTAGAATTAGGGTTACGGTTAGGGTTATGATTAGGGCTAGGGCAAGGGCTAGGGCTAGGGTTAAGGTTAGGGTTAGGGTTAGGGCTAGGGCTAGGGTTATGGTTCAGGGTGGGCATAGGGCTAGGGCTAGGGCTAGGGTTATGGTTAGGGTTAGTGTCAGGGATAGGGCTAAGGTTAAGTTTAGGGCTAGGGCTGCGGCTACCGCTCGGGTTAGAGTTAGGATTATGGCTAGGGTTTGGGTACGGCTATGGGTATTGTTAGTGCTAGGGTTCGGCTTGGGTTAGGGATAGATCTTGGGCTAGAACTAGGGTTAGTTGAGGGTTCGGGTTTGGGTTAGGTCTAGGGCTAGGGTTAGAGTTAGGGTTAGGGCTAGGGCTAGGGCTAGGGCTAGGCTTATGGATAGGGTTCAGGTTAGGCTTAGGGCTAAGGCACAGGTTATGTTTAGGGTTAGGTCTAGGGCTAGGGTTAGGGTAGAGGCAGGGCTAAGGCCAGGGCTAGGGCTAGGGTTAGGGTTAGGGTTATGGTTAGTTTTAGGGCTAAGCCTGGGTTAGGGTTAGGGTTTGGGTTAGAGCTAGGGTTAGTTTAGGGTTAGGGTTAGTTTGAGGGCTAAGCCTGGGTTAGGGTTAGGGTTAGGGTTCGGGCTAGGGCTAGGGGAAATTTTAGGGTTAGGGGTAGAATTTGCGCTAGGGCTAGGGTTAGGTCTAGGGTTTGGGATAGGTTTATGGCTATGGCCTGGGTTAGGGTTAGTGTTAGGGTTTTGGCTATGTCTAGGGCTAGGATTAGGTTTAGGGTTAGGGTTAGGGCTCGGGTAAGTGTTAGGGTTAGGACTAAGGCTAGTGCTAGGGTTAGGGTTTGGGTTGGGGCTAGGGATATGGTTAGGGTTAGTGTTAAGGTTAAAGCTAGGGCTAGGTTATTGTTAGGGTTAGGTTAAGACCAGGGTTAGGGTTTGGTTTGGGTTAGGGTTAGGGCTAGATTAAGGGTTAGGTTCAGGTTTAGGGCTAGGGCTAGGACTAGGCTAGGGTTAGGGTTCAAGTTAGGGTTAGGGCTAGGGCTAGGGTTAGGGTTAGGGTTAGGTTTAGAGCTAGGGCTAGTTTTAGCGTTTGGGTTAGGGTTAGGGTTAGGGTTAGGGTTAGGATTAGGGCTAGTGCCAGGGCAAGGGCTAGTGTTAGTGTTAGTGTTAGTGTTAGGATTAGGGCTATGGCAAGGGCTATTGCTAGTGTTATGGTTAGGGTTTGGGTTAGGACTAGGGCTAGGGTTAGGGCTAGAGTTAGGGTTTAGGGTTAGGACTACGGCGAGTGCTAGAGTTAATGGTACGGTTAGGGATAGGGCTAAGTCTAGGGTTATTGTTAGGGTTAGGTTTAGGGTTAGAGTTAGGGCTAGGGCGATGGTTAGGGCAAGGTTAGGTTTAGGGCTAGGGCTAGTGTTAGGTTTGGGGTTAGGGTTAGAGTTTTGGCCAGGATTAGGGTTAGGGCTAGTGTTAGGGTATGGGCTAGTGTTAGGGTTAGGTCTAGGGCTAGGGCTAGGGTTAGGGAGAGGGTTCGGGTTAGGGTTAGTGCTAGGGCTAGTGTTAGGGTTAGGGTTAGCCCTAGGGGAAGATTTTAGTTTAGGTTTAGGTTTAGGCCTAGGGCTACAGCTAGGGCTAGAGTTACTGTTAGATAAGGCTAGGGCCAGGGCAACGGCTAGGGTTAGGGTTAGGGTTAGTGTTATGGCTATGGCTTGGGTCAGGTTTAGTGTTAGGCTTAGGGCTATGGCTAGGGCTAGGTTAGGGTTAGTGTTATGGTTAGGGCTAGGGTTACGGTTAGGTTTAGTGTTAGGGCTAGGGCTTGTGTTAGGGTTAGGGTTGAATTAGTGCTAGGGCTAAGGTTAGGGTTAGGGCTAGGGCAAGATTAGGGTTAGAGTTAGGGATAGGTCTAGTGCTAGGGCTAGTGTTCGGGTTAGGTTTAGGGTTAGGGCTCTTGTTAGTGTTAGGGTTAGGGTTAGGGCTTGGGCTAACATAAGGTTTAAGGTTAGGGTTAGAGTTTGACCAAGGCTAGTGTTAGGTCTAGGGTTAGGGTTAGGGTTAGGGTTATGGCTAGTGCTTGGGTTAGTGTTAGTGTTAGGGTTAGGCTATGGCTAGGGCTTGGATTAGGGTTAGGTTTAGGTTTAGGGCTAGGGTTAGGGTTAGGGTTTGGATTAGGTCTAGGGCCAGGGCTAGGGCTATGGTTAGGTTTAGGGTTAGGTTTAGGGCTATTGCAAGGGTAGGGATAGGGTTATGGTTAGGATTAGGGTTAGGGCTAGGTCTAGGTTTAGTGTTAGGTTTAGGGTTAGGGCTGGGGCAAGGGCTGGGGCTATGGCTATGGTTAGGGTTAGGGTAAGGTCTAGGGCTAGCGTTAGGGTTATGGTTAGGGTTAGGGCTAGGGCTATGGTTAGGGTTAAACTTAGGGATAGAGCTAGGGCTAGGGATTAGCGTTATGTTTAGGGATAGGAGCAGGGTTAGGGCTAGGGTTATGGTGAGGGTTAGGGTTAGGGTTAAGGCTAGGGCTAGGGTTAGGGCTAGGGCTAGTTTTAGAGTTAGTGTTAGGGTTAGGGTTAGAGCTAGGGTTAGGTTTAGCGTTAGGTTTAGGGTTAGGAGCAGGGTCAGGGCTTGGGCAAGGTTTAGGGTTGGTGTTAGGTTTAGAACTAGGGCTAGTGCTAGGGCTAGGTTAGGGTTAGGGCTAGGGCTAGGGCTATGCCTAGGTTTAGTGTTAAGGCTAGGGCTAGGGTTAAGGTTAGAATTAGGGTTCGGGTTAGGGCTAGGGCTAGGGTTAGAGTTCGGGTTAGGATTAGGGCTAGGTTTAGGGCTAGGGTTACGTTTAGGGTTAGGGCTGGTGCTAGGGCTAGGGTTAGTGTTAGAGCTAAGGCTAGGGTTAGGTTTAGGGTTATGGTTAGTGCTAGGGTTAGGGTTAGGGCTAGGGCTTGGGTTAGGATTATGGATAGGCCTAGGGCTATATTTATGGTTAGGGTTAGGGTTAGCATTAGTGTTAGGGCTAAGGCTAGGGCTAGGGGTAGGGTTAGGGTTAGGGTTATATTTAGGGATAGGACCAGGGCTAGGGCTAGTGTAAAGGTTAGGGTTAGCATTAGGGCTAGGGCTAGTGTTTGGGTTAGGGTTAGGGTTTGGGTTAGGGTTAGGGTTAGTGCTGTGGTTATGGCTAAGGCATAGTTTAGGGTTAGTGTTAGGGTTAGGGCTATTGCTTTGGCTAGGATTAGGTTTAGGGTTAGGGTTAAAGCTAGAGTTATGTTTAGGTGTAGGTTTAGGGCTAGGTCTAGCATTATGGTTATGGTTTGGGTTAGGGCTAGGGCTATGGTTAGGATTAGGGTTAGGGTTAGAGCTAGGTCTAGGGTTAGCGTTAAGTTTAGGGTTAGGACCAGGTTTAGGGCTAGCATTATGGTAAGGGTTATTGTTATGGCTAGTGCTAGGGTTAGGGTTAGGGTTACAGCTAGGGTAGGGTTAGGGCTAGGGTTAGGTTTAGGTTTAGGGTTTGGCTAGGGTAGTGTTATGGTTATGGTTAGGGCTAGGGCAAGCGTTAGGGTTAGGGTTAAGGCTAGGGTTAGGGTTAGGGTTTGAGTTAGGGCTAGGGACAGGGCTAGGGCTAGGTTTATGATTAGGTTTAGTGTTAGTGTTAGGGCAGGGTTATGTGTAGGGTTAGGGCTAGGGCTAGCATAAGGTTTAGGGTTAGGGTTAGAGTTTTGGCTAGGGCTAGGGTTAGGTCTAGGGTTAGGGTTAGGGTTATGGCTAGGGCTTGGTTTAGGGTTAGGGCTAGGGCTATCATTTGGGTTAGGTTTTGTGTTAAGTCTAGGGCTATGTTGGGGTTAGGGCTAGGGTTAGCATTAGGGTTAGGTTATTGCCAGGTTTTGAGTTAGGTTTTGGGTTAGGGTTAGGGATAGGGCTAGGGCTAGGGTTAGTGTTAGGGTTAGGGTTAGGGCTGTGGCAAGGCTAGGGCTATGGTTATGGTTATGGTTAGGGTTAGGGTGAAGGTTAGGTCTAGGGATAGTGTTAGGGTTAGTGTAGCATTAGGTTTAGGGTTAGCATTAGAGTTTGGGCTAGGTTTAGGTTATGGGCTATTGTTAGGGTTATGGCTGACGTTAGGGTTAGGGTTCGGGATAGGGATAGGGCTAGGGTTAGGGTTGGGCTTAGGTATCTGGCAAGGATTAGGGTTAGGTTTTAGGGCTAGGGCTAGGGCTAGGGTGAGGTTTAGTTTTAGAGTAAGGGCTGGGGCCAGGGCTAGGGCTAGGATTAGGGTGAGGTTTAGGGTTAGGGTTAGAGTTTTTGCTAGGGCTGGGATTAAGGTTAGGGCTAGGGTTAGGGTTAAGGTTTGGATTAGGTCTAGCGCCAGGGCTAGGTCTAGGGTTAGGGTTAGGGCTAGGGCTAGGGTTATAGTTAGGGTTAGGGTTAGAGTTTGGGCTAGGGTCAGGCTTAGGGCTAGGGTTAGGGTACTGGCTAGGGTTAGCGTTAGGTTTAGGGTTAGGTCTCGGGCTAGAGTTAGTGTTAGGGTTAGTGTTAAGGTTAGGGCCAGGGTTAGGGTTAGAGTTATTGATAGTTTTAGCGCTAGGGTTAGGTTTAGGGTTAGGGTTAGCGATAGGGCTAAGATTAAGTCTAGGGTTGGTGTTAGGGTTATGGCTAGGGCAGGGCTAGGGCTGGGTTTAGGGTTAGGGCTAGGGCTAGGGCTAGTGTTAGGGTTAGAGTTAGGGTTAGGGTTAGGGCTAGGGTTAGGGTTAGTGTTAGGGTTAGGTCTAGGGCTAGGTTTAGGGTTAGGGTTAGGGTTAGGTTTAGGGTTAGGGTTAGGGCTAGGGCAATGGCTAGGTCTAGGGTTATTGTTAGGGTTAGGTTAGTGCTAGGGCTAGGGCTAGGGTTAGGATTAGGTTGAAGGTTAGGGCTATGGTCAGTGTTAGCAGCAGGGCTAGCGTTAGGTTTAGGTTTAGGGTTAGAGTTTCGCTAGGGTTAGTGTTAGGGCTAGGGTTAGCTTATGGGCTAGTGTTAGGGTTAGGGCTAGGGTTAGGGTAATTATTACGGTTAGGTCTAGGGCTAGGGCTAGGGTTAGTGTTAGGGTTAGGGCTAGGACTAGGGTTAGGTTTAGGGTTAGTGCTATGGCTATGGCTAGGGCTAGGGTTATGGTTAGGGTAAGGGTTAGGGTTAGGTCTAGGACTAGGACTAGGATTTGGGTTAGTGTTAGGGTTAGGTCTAGGGATACGCTTTGGTCTAGGTTTAAGGTCAGATTTATGGCTAGGGCTAGCGATAGGGCTAGTTAGGGTTAGGGCTAGGGTCAGGGAGGGCTATCGTTAGGGTTACGGTTAGGTTTAGGGCTAGGACAAGTGCTAGGGATAGGGTTAGGTTTAGGTTTAGCGCTTGGGCTAGCGGTAGTTTTAGGGTTAGGGTTAGAGTTTGGACCAGGGTTGGGGTTAGGGCTATGATTAGGGTACGGGCTATGGATAGGGTATGGGTTAGGGCTAGGTCTAGGTTTAGTGTTAGGGTTATGTCTAGAAATAGAGTTAGGATCAGGGTTAGGGCTAGGGTTAGGGCTAGTTCTAGGGTTATTGTTAGGGTGAGGACTAGGGTCAGGGCTAGGGCTAGGGTTAGGGTTAGGTTTAGGGTTAGTGCTATGGCTAGTGTTAGGGCTATGGGTAGGTTTTGGGTTAGTGTTAGGGTTAGGGTTAAGGCCAGGCTTAGGGTTAGGTTTAGGTTTAGGGCTAGGGCCAGGGCAGGGCTAGGGTTTATGGTTTGTGTTATGGTTAGCGCTAGGTCTAGGTTTAGGTTTAGGGTTAGGGTTATGCCTAGGGCTTAGGATAGGGTTGGGGTTAGGGCTAGTGCTAGGGTTAGTGTTAGGGTTAGGGCTAGGGCTAGGGCTAGGTCTAGGTTTAGGTTTAGGGCTAGGGCCAGGGTTAGGTTTAGAGTTAGGGCTAGGGTTAGGGTTATGATTATGGCTAGGGCCAGGGCTAGGACTAGGGTTAGGTCTAGGGTTAGATTTAGGGTTATGGCTAGTGCCAGGGCTAGGGCTAGCATTAGTGTCAGTCCTAGGTTTATGGTTAGGGTTAGTGTTAGGGTCAGGTCTTGGGCTAGGGCTAGATTTAGATTTTGGGTTCAGGTTAGGGTTAAGACTAGGGCTTGGGTTAGTGTTAGGTTTAGGGTTAGGGCTAGGGCTTGGCTAGTGTTAGGTTAGGCTTAGGGCTAAGGCTAGGGTTAGGGTTGGGTTTGGATAGGGTAATTATTAGGGTTAGGTTTAGGGCTAGGACTAGGGTTTGGTCTAGGGTTTGGGGTAGGGTTATGGCTATGGCTAGGGTTAGGGTTAGTGTTAGAGTTAGGGCTAGGGCTAGGTTTACGTTTAGGGTTATGGCTAGGGAAAGGGTTAGGGTTAGGGATATGGCTATATTTAGGGCTAGGGCTAATTCTAGGGCTAGGGCTTGTTTTAGGTTTTGGGTTAGGTTTAGTGCTATGAGTAGGGCTAAGGTAGGGTTAGGATTAGGGTTAAGGTTAGGGCTAGCATTAGGTTTAGGGATAGGGTTAGAGTTAGGGCTATGGTTAGGTTTGGGGTATTGTTAGAATTAGCGTTAGTGTTAGGCCTAGGGCTAGGACTAGGGCTAGCAATAAATTTAGGTTTAGGGCTAGTGCTAGGGTCAAGGTTAGAGCTAAGGTTAGGGTTATGGCTAGGGTTAGCGTTATTGTTAGTGTTAGGGTTAGGGTTAGGTCTATGACTAGGGCTAGGTTTAGTGTTAGTGTTACGGTTAGGGCTAGCGTTAGGTTTAGGGATAGGGTTAGAGTTAGGGCTAGGGCTAGGTTTGTGCTAGGCTTAGGGTTAGGGTTAGGTTTAGGCCTAGGGCTAGGGTTAGGGTTAGGGTTAGGGTTAGGGCTAGGGCTAGGGCTAGGGCTAGGGCTAGGGCTAGGGTTAGTGTTTGCCTAGGGCTGGGGCTAGGGCTAGGAATAAGTTTAGGTTTAGGGCTAGTGCTAGGGTTAAAGTTAGAGTTAAGGTTAGGGTTAGGGCTAGGTTTAGGGTTAGAGTTAGGGTTAGGATTAGGTCTATCACTAGGGTTAGGCTTAGTTTTAGACTTAGGGCTAGGGCTAGGGCTAGGGTTAGTGTTAGGGTTAGGGCTAGTATTAGGGTTAGGGTTAGATTTAGGGTGAGGGCTAGGGCTAGGGCTAGGGCTAGGGTTAGGCTTATGGCTAGGGCTAGGGCTACGGTTAGGGTTAGGGTTAGGGTTAGGGTTATGGCTAGGGTTAGGTGTTAGTGTTAGGGTTAGAGCTAGTGCTAGGCCCAGGGCTAACGTTAGTGTCATGGTTAGGTCTAGGGCTAAGGCTAGGGTTAGGGTTAGGTTTAAGGTTATTTTTAGGGCTAGGGCTAGTGTTAAGTTTAGGTTTAGGTCTAGGGTTAGGGTTAGGGTTAGGGTTAGGGCTAGGGTTTGTGATAGTTTTAGGGCAAGGGTATAGCTATGGTTAGGTTTAGACTTAGTGCTAGGTCTAGTTTTATGGTTACGGTTACGTTTATGGCTAGTGCTAAGTCTAGGGCTAGGGCTAGTTTTCGGGTTAGTGTTAGGGTTAGGGTTATGAATAGGGCTAGGGTTAGGGTTAGGGTTAGGGTATGCCTAGCATTAAGTTTAGGGATAGGGTTAGATTTAGGTTTAAGGTTAGGGTTTGAGCTAGAGTTAGGGTTTAGGGTTAGGGCTAGGGCTTGGCTAGTGTTAGGGTTAGGGTTAGGGCTAGGGCTAGGGGTAGGGCTAGGATTATTATTAGGGTTAGGTTTAGGGCTAGGGTTTGGTCTAGGGTTAGCGTTAGGGTTAAGGCTATGGCTAGGGTTTGGGTTAGGGTTAGGGCTAGGGCTAGGGCTAGGGTTAAGTTTAGCGTTAGAGCAATGGCTAAGGCTAAGGTTAGGTTTAGGGTTAGGGCTAGGGTTAGGGATAGGGCTAGGGCTACGGCTAGGGATAGGGCTAAGGTTAGGGTTAGGGATAGGGTTAGGGCTATGGTGAGAGTTAGGGTTAGGTTTATGGCAGGGTTAGGTGTTAGATTTAGGGTTAGGTCTAGTGCTAGGGCCAGGGCTAGGGCTAGGGTTATGGTTAGGGCTAGGGCTAGGGCTAGGGCTAGGTTTAGGGTTAGGGTTAGGGTTAGGTCTAGGGCTAGGGTTAGGTCTAGGGTTAGGGTTAGGGGTATGGCTAGGGCTAGTGTTAGGCTTAGTTTTAGACTTAGGGCTAGGGCTAGGGCTAGGGTTAGTGTTAGGGTTAGGGCTAGTATTAGGGTTAGGGTTAGATTTAGGGTAAGGGCTAGGGCTAGGGCTAGGGCTAGGGTTAGGTTTATGGCTAGGGCTAGGGCTACGGTTATGGTTAATGTTAGGTTTATGGCTAGGGTTAATTGTTAGTGTTAGGGTTAGGGCTAGTGCTAGGCCCAGGGCTAACGTTAGTGTCATTTTTAGGGCTAGGGCTAAGGCTAGGGTTAGGGTTAGGTTTAAGGTTAGTTTTAGGGCTAGGGCTAGTGTTAAGTTTAGGTTTAGGGCTATTGTTAGGGTTAGGGTTAGAGCTAGGGTTAGTGATAGTGTTAGGGCAAGGGTATAGCTATGGTTAGGTTTAGACTTAGTGCTAGGTCTAGTTTTATGGTTACTGTTACGTTTATGGCTAGTGCTAGGTCTAGGGCTAGGGCTAGTTTTCGAGGTAAGTGTTAGGCTTAGGGTCATGAATAGGGCTAGGGTTAGGGTTAGGGTATGCCTAGCATTAAGTTTAGGGATAGGGTTAGATTTAGGTTTAAGGTTAGGGTTTGGGCTAGAGTTAGGGTACAGCTGGGGATAGGTTTAGGGCTAGGGTTAGTGTTAGGCTTAGGGTTAGGTTTAGGTTTAAGGCTAGGTTGAAGGTTAGCCTTAGGTTTGGTTTAGGGCTAGGGCTAGGGTTTGGTCTAGGGTTAGGGTTAGCATTAAGGCTAGGGCGTGGGTTAGGGTTAGTGTTAGGGATAGGCCTAGGTTTAGTGTTAGGGCTAGGGCTCGGGTTAGGGTTAGAGTTAGGTTTAGGGTTAGGGCTAGGGTTAGCGTTAGGATTAGGGTTAGGGCTAGGGCTAGGGCTAGGGCTAGGGCTAGGGCTAGGGTTAGGGTTAGGGCTAGGGCTATATTTAGGTTTATTCTTAGGGTTAGGGTTAGGTCTAGGGCTAGGACTAATGTTAGGGTTAGGGTTCGGGTTAGGTCTAGGGCTAGTGCTAGGGTTAGGTTTAGGGTTCGGGTTCGGATTAGGGCTAGGGCTAGGGCTTTTACTAATGCTATGGTAAGGTTAGGGTTAGGGTACTGGCTAGGGTTAGTGTTAGGTCTAGGGTTAGGGTTAGTGATAAGGTTACGTCTAGGGCTAGGCCTAGGGTTAGGGATTGGGTTCAGTTTAGAGTTAGGGCTAGCGCTAGTGTTATGGTTAGTGTTAGGGCTAGGGCTAGTTCAGGGTAAGGATTGGGTTTAGGGATAGGGGTAGGGCTTGGGCTAGGGTTAGGTTTAGGGCTAGGGCTAGGGAGAAGAAAAGGTTTAGGGTTAGGGATAGGGCTAGGGTTAAGGTTAGAGTTAAGGTTAGGGTTAGGGCTAGGTTTAGGGTTCTAGTTAGGGTTAGGGTTAGGGTTAGAGTTAGGGTTAGGTTTAGGCCTAGGGCTAGGCCTAGGGTTAGGATTAGGGTTAGGGTTAGGGCTAGGGCTAGGGTTTGTTCTCTGGTTAGTGTTAGTTTTAGGGTTAGGTTTAGGGCTATGGTTTGGGTTATGTTTAGGGCTAGGGCAATGGTTAGGTTGAGGTTTAGGGCTAGGACTAGGGCTAGGGCTATGGTGAGGGTTAGGGTTAGGCCTAGGGCCAGGGCTACGGCTAGGGCAGGGTTAGGGTTAGGGTTAGGGTTAGGGCTAGGTCTATCTTTAGGTATAGTGTTAGAGTTAGAGATTGGGCTAGGGTTAGGTTTAGGGCAAGGTTTAGGGTACAGCTAGGGGTAGGGTTATTGCTAGATTTAGGGTTAGGGTTAGGTTTAGGTCTAGGGCTAGGTCTAGTGTTAGGTTGAGGGTTTGGATTAGGGTTAACTCTAGGGCTAGGGTTAGGGTTAAGGTTAGGTCTAGGGGTAGGGATGGGGTTAGGGATAGAGTTCCGGTTAGGGTTAGGGCTAGGGCACGTGTTAGGTTTAGGGTTTAGGGCTAATGCTAGGTTAGGGTTAGTGTTAAGGCTAGGGCTAGGGCTAGGGCTAGGGCTAGAGTTAGAGTTAGGGCTAGGGTTCGGGCTAGGCCTAGGTTTAGGGTTAGGGCTAGGGCGAGGGTTAGGGTTAGTGTTAGGGTTAGAGTTTGGGCTAAGGTTATGGTTTGAACTAGGGTTAGGGTACAGGCAAGGTTAGCGTTAGGGCTAGGGTTAGGGTTAGGTATAGGGTTAGGGTTAGGTCTAGGACTAGGGCAATGTTTAGGGTTAGTGTTAGGGTTACGGCTAGGGCTAGCGATAGGTCTAGGGTTAAGCTCAGGTTTATGGCGAGGGCTAGGGTTATGGTTAGTGTTAGGGTTATTATAGGGCCATTTATAGGCTCGGGTTATGGTTAGGGTTATGGTTAGGGCTAGTGCTAGTTTTAGGTTTCTGTTTAGGTTTAGGGCTAGGGCTAGCATTAGGTTTAGGGCTAGTGTTAGAGTTTGGGCTAGGGTTAGGTTTAGGTCTTGTGTGAGGGTATGGGCTAGGGTTAGAGTTAGGGCTAGGGCTAAGGTTAGTGTTACGGTTGGGTTAGGGTTTGGGCTAGGGGTAGGGTTAGGGTTAGGGTTAGGGCTAGGGCTAGAGTTAGATTTAAGGCTAGGGCTAGGGGTAGTGCTAGGGTTAGGATTAGGGCTAAGTTTAGGGCTATGCCTAGGTTTAGGGTTAGGGACGGGCTAGGTTTAGGGTTAGAGTTAGGGTGAGGGTTAGGGTTAGGTTTAGGGCTAGGGCTAGGTCTAGGGTTAGGGTTAAGATTAGAGTTAGATTTAGGGCTATTGCTAGAGTTTGGTCAAAGTTGTGGTTAGGGTTGTGGCTAGGGCTGCGGCTAGGGTTAGTGTTAGGGTTAGAGCTTGGGCTAGCACTAGGGCTAGGGCTAGGGTTAGTGTTAGGGTTAGAGCTTGGGCTAGGGCTAGGGCTAGGGCTAGGGCTAGGGTCAGTTTAGGGATAAGATTAGGGCTAGCGGCCGGTGCCGTGGCTCAACAGGCTAATCCTCCGCCTTGCGCCGCCGGCAAACCGGGTCTAGTCCCGGTCGGGGTGCAAGATTCTGTCCCGGTTGCCCCTCTTCCAGGCCAGCCCTCTGCTGTGGCCCGGGAGTGCAGTGGAGGATGGCCCAGGTGCTTGGGCCCTGTACCCCATGGGGAGACCAGGAAAAGCACCTGGCTCCTGGCTCCTGCCATCGGACAAGCGTGGTGCGCCGGCCGCAGCGCGCCGTCTGCGGCGGCCATTGGAGGGTGAACCAACGGCAACGGAAGACCTTTCTCTCTGTCTCTCTCTCTCACTGTCCACTCTGCCTGTCAAAAAAAAAAAAGATAAGGTTTAGGGTTAGGGCTAGGGCTATTGTTTTGTTTAGGGTTAGGGCTAGGGCTAGGGCTAGGGTTAGGGTTAGGGTTAGGGCTAGGGACAGGGCTAGGGCTAGGGCTAGGTTTAGGGTTAGAGCTAGGGTTAGGGTTAGGGTTATGGTTAGGGACAGGTCTAGGGCTAGGTTTGGGGTTAGAGTTAGGGTTAGGGTTAGGGTTTGGGTTAGGGTTAGGGCTATGGCTTGTCCTAGGGTTGGTGTTACTCTTACGGTTAACACTAGTGCTAGGGCTAGGGTTAGGATTAGGGCTAGGGCTAGCGTTAGGTTTAGGGCTAGGGTTAGAGTTTGGGCTAGGGTTAGGGTTAGGTCTAGTGTTAGGGTATGGGCTAGGTTTAGGGTTATTGCTAGGGATAGGGTTAGGGTTAGGGTTAGGTTTAGGGTTAGGTCTAGGGCAAGGGTTAGGGTCAGGGTTAGGGCTAGGGCTAGGATTAGATTGATTGCTAGGGCTAGGGCTAGGTTTAGGATTAGGGCTAAGGTTAATGCAAGGCCTATGTTTAGATTTAAGGACAGGGCTAGGTTTAGGGTTTCAGTTAGTGTTAGGGTTAGGGTTAGAGTTAGGGTTACGTTTAGGGCTAGGGCTAGGGCTAGGGGTAGTGCTAGGGTTAGGGTTAGGTTTAGGGCTCTGGCTTGAGTTTGGTCTAGGTTTAGGGTTAGGGTTATGGCTAGGGCTAGGATTAGGGTTAGTGTTAGGGCTAGGGCTAGGGCTAGGGCTATGGCTAAGTTTAATTTTAGGGTTAGGTTTAGGGCTAGGATTATGGTTAGGGTTAGGGTTAGGGCTATGGTTAGGTTTAGGGTTAGGGCTCGGGCTAGGGCTAGGGTTAGGGTTAGGGCTAGGGACAGGGCTAAGGCTAGGTTTAGGGTTAGGTTTAGGATTAGGGCTAGAGTTAGTTTAGGGTTGAGTTAGGGTTAGGGTTACTGTTAGTGTTAGTGTTAGTGTTAGTGTTAGGGTTAGGGCTAGGGCTAGGTTATGGTTAGAGTTAGGGCTAGGGTTAGATTAGGGCTAGGGTTAGGGCTAGGGCTAGGGTTAGGATTAGGGCTAAGATTAGGGCTATGCCTAGGTTTAGGTTAGGGTTAGGGTTTTGGTTAGGGTTTGGGCTATTCCTATTGTTAGGGTAGGGTTAGGGTTAGGGATAGGGTTACAGCTATGGCTAGGGTTAGGGTTAGGTTTAGGGACAGGGTTAGTGTTAGGGTTAGGGTTAGGGCTAGGGCTGGTATAGGCTAGGGTTATGGTTAGGGTTATGGTTAGGGCTAGTGTTAGTTTTAGGTTTCTGTTTAGGTTTAGGGCTAGGGTTAGAGTTTGGGCTAGGGGTTGTTTGAGGTCTAGTGTTAGGGTACGGGCTAGGGTTAGGGTTAGGGCTAGTGATAGGTTTAGGGTTAGGGTTAGGTCTACGGCTAGGGTTAGTGTTAGGGTTCGGGTTCGGGCTTGGGCTAGGGGTAGGGTTTGAGTTATGGTTAGGGCTAGGGCTATAGTTAGGTTTAGGGCTAGGTCTAGGGCTAGGGCTAGGACTAGGGTTAGGGCCTGGGTTAGGGTTAGGACTAGGGTTAGGGCTAGTCCTAGGAATATGTTTAGGTACAGGGCTCTGTTTAGGGTTAGAGTTAGGTTTAGGGTTAGGGTTAGAGTTAGGGTTAGGGCTAGGGCTATCACTAGGGCTAGGTCTATGGTTAGTTTTAGGTTTAGGGTACGGGCTAGAGTTAGGGTGAGGTTTAGGGATAGGGCTATGGTTAGGTTTAGGTTTAGGGCTAGGGCTATGGCTAGAGCTAGGGTTAAGGTTAGTGTTCAGGCTAGGGACAGGGCCAGGGCTAGGTTTAGGATTAGGGCTGGGGGTAGGTTACGGTTAGATTATGGTTAGTTTAGTGTTAGGGTTAGGGTTAGGGTTAGGATTATGGCTTGTTCTAGGGTTGGGGTTAGTGTTAGTGTTAGCGCTAGGGCTAGGGTTAGGGTTAGGGTTAGGGGTAGGGTTAGGTTTAGGGTTAGTGTTAGGGCTAGGGCTAGGGCTATGGTTAGGGTTAGGGTTATGGTTAGGGTTAAGGCTAGGGCTAGGTTTAGAGTTAGGGATAGGGTTAGAGTTTGGCCGAGGGTTATGGTTAGCGCTAGGGCTAGTGTTTGGGTTAGGGTTAGGGTTAGGGCTAGGGTTAGGTTTAGGGTTAGTGTTAGGGCTAGTGCTATGGCTATGGCTAGGGTTAGGGTTAGGGTTAGGGTTAGGGTTAGGGTTAAGGCTAGGGCTAGGTTTAGAGTTAGGGATAGGGTTAGAGTTTGGCCTAGGGTTATGGTTAGGGCTAGGGTTAGGGTACTGGCTAGGGTTAGAGTTAGGGCTAGGGTTAGGGTTAGCTCTAGGGCTAGGGTTAGTGTTAGTGTTAGGGTTAGGGTTCGGGTTGGGGTTAAGTTTAGGGCTAGTGCTATTGTTAGGGTTAGGGTTAGGGTTAGGGTTAGGGTTACAGCTATGGCTCATGTTAGGGTTAGGTTTAGGGACAGGGTTAGGGTTATCGTTAGGATTAGGGTTATGCCTAGTCCCAGGGCTAGGCTAGGATTATGGGTAGGGCTAGGGCTAGGTTTAGTTTTAGGTTCAGGTTTAGGGCTAGTACTAGGGCTAGCGTTAGGTTTAGGGCTAGTGGTAGAATTTGGGCTAGGGTTAGGGATAGGTCTAGTGTTAGGGTACGGGCTAGTGTTAGGGTTAGGGCTAAGAATAGGGTTAGGGTTTGAGTTAAGTCTAGGGCAAGCATAGGGTTAGGGTTAGGGCTGGGCTATGTTTAGTTTTAGGTTTCGGGTTAAGGTTATGGTTAGTGTTAGGACTAGGGCTAGGGTTAGGGCTAGGCCTAGGTTTAGGTTTAAGGACAGGTCTAGGTTTAGGGTTAGAGTTTGGGTTAGGGTTACGGTTAGAGTTAGGGTTAGTTTTAGTGCTAGGTCTAGGGCTAGTGTTAGGGTTAGGGTTAGATTTAGGCCTAGGGCTAGAGTTTGGTCTAGGGTTAGGGTTAGGATTATGGCTAGGTTAGGGCTAGGGTTAGAGTTAAGTTTAGGGCTAGGGCTAGGGCTAGGTCTAGGTCTAGTGTTAGTTTTAGGGTTAGGTATGGACTAGGGTTAGGGTTAGGGTTAGGGCTAGTCTATGGTTAGGTTCAGTGTTAGGGCTAGGGCTAGTGCTAGAGCTAGGGTTATAGTTAGGTTTCAGCCTAGGGACACGGCTAGGGCTAGGTTTAGGTTTAGGTTTAGGATTAGGGCAAGGAGTAGGTTAGGGTTAGAGTTAGGGTTAGGAACAGGGTTAGGGTTATGGCTTGTTCTAGGGTTGGGGTTAGTGTTAGGGTTAGCGCTAGGGCTAGGGCTAGGGTTAGGTTTAGGGTTAGGGCTAGGGTTAGGTTTAGGGTTAGGTTTATGGTTACAGCTATGGCTAGAGTTAGGTTTAGGGTTAGGGAAATGGTTTAATGTTAGGGTTAGGTTTAGGGCTATGTCCAGGACTAGGCTAGTGTTATGGTTAAGTTTATGGTCGGGTTAGTCCTAGGTTTAGGTTTAGGTTAGGTTTACAGCTAGCCCTAGCATTAGGTTTAGTGCTAGGGTTAGAGTTTGGGTTAGGGTTAGGGTTAGGTCTAGTGTTAGGGTCCTGGCTTGGGTTACGGTTAGGGCTAGGGATAGGCTTAGGGTTAGGGCAGGTCTAGGGCTATGGCTAGGGTTAGTGTTAGGGTTCGGGTTAGGGTTTGGACTGGGGCTAGTGTTAGGGTTATTGTTAGGGTTAGGTCTAGCTCTAGGGCTAGGGTAAGGATTAGGGCTAGGGTTGCGGTAGGCCTAGGTTTAGGGACATGGCTCAGTTTAGGGTTAGAGTTAGGGTTAGTGTTAGAGTTAGGGTTAGGTTTAGGGCTAGGGCTAGGGCTAGGGTTAGGGTTACAGTTAAGTTTAGGGCTAGTGCAAGGGCTACGGCTAGGTTTAGGTTTAGGTTTAGGGCTAGGGCCAGTGTAAGGTTTAGGGCTAGGATTATAATTTGGGCTAAGGTTAGGGTTAGGTCTAGTGTTATGTATGGGCTAGGATTAGGGTTAGGGCTAGGGCTAAGGTTAGTGTTAGGGTTCGGGTTAGGGTTTGGGCTAGGGCTAGGGTTAGGGCTAGGGCTAGGGCTAGGGTTAGATTTAGGGCTAGGGCTAGGGTTAGTGCTAGGGTTAGGGTTAGGATTAGGGCTAGGGACAGGGCTAGGGCTAGGTTTAGGGTTCGAATTAGGGTTATGGTTATGGTTAGGGTTAGGGACAGGGACAGGGCTAGGGCTAGGTTTAGGGTTAGGGTTAGGGATAGGGTTAGGTTTAGTGTTAGGGTTAGGGTTATGGCTTGTTCTAGGGTTGGTGTTGACGTTACGGTTAGCGCTAGTGCTAGTTCTATGGTTAGGATTAGTTCTAGGAGTAGCGTTAGGTTTAGGGCTGGGTTTAGAGTTTGGGCTAGGGTTAGGGTTAGGACTAGTGTTAGGGTATGGGCTAGGTTTAGGGTTATTGCTAGGGATAGGGTTAAGGTTAGGTTTAGGGTTAGGTCAAGGCAAGGGTTAGGGTCAGGGTTAGGGCTAGGGCTAGGGTTAGTGTTAGGGTTCGTGTTTGAGTTTGGGCTTTGGCTAGTGTTAGTGTTAGGGTTAGGGCTAGGGCTAGGGTTAGATTGAAGGCTAGGGCTAGCGCTAGTGTCAGGCTAGGGCTAAGGTTAGTGCTAGGCCTATGTTTAGGTTTAAGGACAGGGCTAATTTTAGGGTTCGAGTTAGTGTTAGGGTTAGGGTTAGAGTTAGGGTTAGGATTAGGGCTAGGGTTAGGGCTAGGGTTAGGGTTAGGTTTAGGGCTCGGGCTAGAGTTTGGTCTAGGGTTAGGGTTAGGGTTATGCCTAGGGCTAGGATTAGGGTTAGGGTTAGTGCTAAGGCTAGGGCTAGGGCTAGGGTTAATTTTAGGGTTAGGTTTAGGGCTAGGATTATGTTTAGGGTTAGGGCTAGGGCTATGGTTAGGTTTAAGGTTAGGGCTAGGGCTAGGGCTAGGGCTAGGGTTAGGGTTAGGGTTAGGGCTAGGGACAGGGCTAGGGCTAGGATTAGGGTTAGGGTTAGGATTAGGACTAGGGCTAGTTTAGGGTCAGAGTTATTGTTAGGGTTATGGTTAGTATTAGGGTTAGTGTTATGGCTTGTTCTAGGGTTTGGGTTAGTGTTAGGGTTAGCACTAGGGCTAGGGCTAGGTTTAGGGTAGTGTTAGAGCTAGGTTTAGGTTTAGGGTTAGGGTTAGGGCTAGGGCTATGGCTATGGCGAGTATTAGGGTTAGGGTTTGGGTTAAGGCTAGTGCTATTTTTAGTTTTAGGTTTAGGATTAGGGTTAGGGTTACAGCTATGGCTTGGTTTAGGTTTAGGTTTAGGGACAGGGTTAGGGTTAGGGTTAGGTTTAGGGTTAGGGCTAGTGCCAGGGCTAGGCTAGGGATATGGTTATGGTTCTGGTTAGGGCTAGGGCTAGGTATAGGTTTAGGTTTAGGTTTATGTTTTTGTTTAGGTTTAGGTCTAGGGCTAGCGTTAGGTTCAGTGCTAGGGTTAGAGTTTAGGCTAGGGATAGGGATTGGTCTAGTGTTAGGGTATGTGCTAGGGTTAGGGTTATGGCTAGGGCTAGGATTAGTGTTAGGGTTCGGGTAAGGGTTTGGGCTAGGGCTAGGGTTAGGGCTAGGGCGAGGGCTGGGGCTAAGGTTACATTTAGTGGTATGGCTAGGGCTATGGTAAGGGTTAGGATTAGTTCTAAGGTTAGGGCTAGGCCTAAGTTTAGGTTTAGGGACAGGCTATGTTTATGGTTAGAGTTAGGTTTGGGGTTTGGGCTAGGTTAGGGTTAGAGTTAGGGTTAGGGTTAGGGTTAGGGTTAGGTTTAGGGCTACATTATGGTTAGTGATAGGGTTAGCGCTAGGGCTCGGGCTAGGGTTAGGGTTAGGGTTAGGGCTAGGGCAAGTGTTAGGTTTAGGGTTAGGGCTTGGCTAGGGCTAGGGCTAGTGTTAGGGTTAGATTTTGGGCTAAGGCCAGGTTTAGGGCTAGGGTTAGGTTTTGGGTTAGGGTTAGGTCTTGGGTTAGGTTTAGGATTAGAGTTAGGTCTAGGGCTAGCGTAAGGTTTAGGGTTATGTTTAGAGTTTGGGCTAGGGCTAGGGTTAGGTCTAGGATGAGGGTTAGGTTTAATGCTAGGGCTTGGGTTAGGATTAGTGTTAGGTTTAGGGCTATGGCTAGGGCTAGGATTGGGGTTAGGGTTAGGGCTAGTGTTAGGTTTAGGGTTTGGTTTCGTGCTAGGGCCACGGCTAGGGCTTGCGTTAGGGTTAATGTTAGGGTTAGGGTTAGGGTTAGTTTAGGGTTAGTGTGAGGGTTAGGTTTAGGGTTAGGGCAAGGGCTAGGGCTAGGGTTATGGTTTGGTTTAGGATTAGGGTTAGAGCTAGGGCTACGACTATAGCTAGGGTAAGGGTCAGGGTTCAGGTTCGGTTTAGGGCTAGGGCTAGGGTTAGTGCTAGGGTTAGGGTGAGGGTTTTGACTAGTGCTAGGTTTAGGGTTAGGGTTAGGGCTAGTGCTAGGCCTAGGGATAGCGTTAGGGATAGGGTTCAGGTTAGGGTTAGGGCTAGGGTTAGGGCTAGGGCTAGGGTTAGGGTTAGGGTTAGGGTTAGGTTTAGGGTTAGGGGTAGGGCTAGGGCTTGTGTTAGGATTAGGGTTAGGCCTAGGGCTATATTTAGCATTAGGGTTAGGGTTAGGACTAGGGCTAAGGCTAGGGCTAGGGCTAGGGTTAGGGTTAGAGTTAGGGCTATGGCTCTGGTTAGGTTGAGGGTTAGGGCTAGGACTATGGCTAGGGCTACTGTGAGGGTTAGGGTTAGGGCTAGGGCCAGGACTATGGCTAGGGTTAGGGTTAGTTTTAGGTGTAGGGCTAGGGCTAGTTTTAGTGTTAGGGTTAGGGTTAGGGCTAGGGCTTGGGTTAGGATTAGGGTTAGGACTAGGGCTATATTTAAGGTTAGCTTTAGCTTTAGGGCTAGGGCTAAGGCTAGGGCTAGGGCTACGGTTAGGATTAGAATTAGGGCTAGGACCAGGTCTAGGGCTAGTGTTAGGCTGAGGGTTAGGTTTAGGGCTAGGGCTATGGTTAAGGTTAGGTTTAGGTTTAGGGTTAGTGTTAGGTTTAGTGTTTGTTAAGGGTTAGGGTTATGGCTAGGGTTAGGTTAGGGGTAGGGTTAGGTTTAGGGCTACATCATGGTTAGTTTTAGGGTTAGCGCTAGGGCTCGGGCTAGGTTTAGGTTTAGGGTTAGGGCTAGGGCTAGGGCTAGGGCTAGGGTTAGGGTTAGAGCTAGGGTTAGGGCCAGGGCTAGGGCTAGGGTTAGAGTTTGGGTTAGGGTTAGGACTTGGGCTAGGTTTAGGGTTAGCGTTAGGTCTAGGGCTAGCGTAAGGTTTAGGGTTTATGTTTAGAGTTTGGGCTAGGGCTAGGGTTAGGTCTAGGATGAGGGTTAGGTTAAACTCTAGGGCTTGGGTTAGGGTTAGTGTCAGGTTTAGGGCTATGGCTAGGGCTAGAATTAGGGTTAGGGTAGGGCTAGGGTTAGGTTTAGGGTTTGCGTTAGGGCTAGGGCCACGGCTAGGGCTTGGGTTAGGGTTAATGTTAGGGTTAGGGTTAGGGTTAGGGTTGGGGATAGTGTTAGGGCAAGGGCTAGGACTAGGTTTATGGTTTGGTTTAGGATTAGGGTTAGAGCTAGGGCTACAACTATAACTAGGGTTAGGGATCCGGTTCAGGTTCGGTTTAGGGCTAGGGCTAGGGATAGGGCTAGGGTTAGTGTTAGGTAGGGCCAGGGACAGGTCTAGGACTAGGTTTATGGTTCGAGTTAGGGTTTTGGTTAGGGTTAGGGTTAGGGCTAGCCACAGGGCTAGGGCTGGGTTTAGGATTAGAGTTAGGGTTAGGGCTATGGTTAGGGTTAGGGTTAGGGTTATGGTTTGTTCTAGGGTTGGTATTAGCTTTACGGTTAGATCTTCGGCTAGGGTAGGGTTAGGATTAGGGCTAGGGCTAGCGTTAGGTTTAGGTCTAGGTTTAGAGTTTGGGTTAGGGTTAGGGTTAGGTCTAGTGTTAGGATATGGGCTGGATTTAGCATTATTGCTAGGGCTATGATTAGTGTTAGTGTTCGGGTAAGGGTTAGGTCTAGGGCAAGGGTTAGGGTCAGTGTTAGGGCTAGGGCTAGGGTTAGTTTTAGGGTTCAGGTTAGGGTTTGGGCTAGGGCTGGTGTTAGGGTTAGGGTTAGGGTTAGGTTTTGGGCTAAGGCTAGTGCTAGGGTTAGGTTTAGGGCTAGGGCTAGTGCTAGGGCTAGGCTAGGGCTAAGGTTAGGGCTAGGCCTATGTTTAGATTTAAGGACAGGGCTAGTTTTAGGGTTCGAGTTAGTGTTAAGGTTAGGGTTA
The DNA here is from genome assembly GCA_949820135.1 of Sylvilagus floridanus. Taxonomy (NCBI): domain Eukaryota; kingdom Metazoa; phylum Chordata; class Mammalia; order Lagomorpha; family Leporidae; genus Sylvilagus; species Sylvilagus floridanus. The sequence continues at coordinate 158,776,903 of OX463227.1, read as the reverse complement.
GAGTTAGGGTTAGGTTTAGGGCTAGGGCTAGGGCTAGGGTTAGGGTTAGATTTAGGGCTCGGGCTAGAGTTTGGTCTAGGGTTAGGGTTTAGTTTATGGCTAGGGCCAGGTTTAGGGTTAGGGTTAGGGCTCGGGCTAGGGCTAGGGTTAATTTTAGGGTTAGGTTTAGGGCTAGGATTATGTTTAGGGTTAGGGATAGGGCCATGGTTATGTTTAGGGTTAGGGATAGGGCTAGAGCTAGGGCTAGGGTTAGGGTTAGGGTTAGGGCTAGGGACAGGGTTAGGGCTAGGGACAGTGCTAGGGCTAGGTTTAGGGTTAGGGTTAGGATTAGGGCTAAGGCTAGTTTATGGTTAGAGTTAGGGTTAGGGTTAGGTTTAGGGTTACTTTTAGGGTTATGGATTGTTCCAGGGTTTGGGTTATTTTTAGGGTTAGCGCTATCCTAGGGTAGGGTTAGGGTAGTGTTAGAGCTAAGGTTAGGTTTTAGGGTTATGGTTAGGGCTAGGGCTATGGCTATGGTGAGGGTTAGGGTTAGGGTTTGGTTTAAGGCTAGTGCTATTGTTAGTGTTAGGGTTACTATTAGGGTTATTGTTAACAGCTATGGCTAGAGTTAGGGTTAGGTTTAGGGACAGGGTTAGGGTTAAGGTTAGGGTTAGTTTTAGGGCTAGTGCCAGGATTGGTCAGGTTTATGGTTAGGATTATGGTTAGGGCTAGGGCTAGGTTTAGGTTTAGGTTTAGGTCTAGGGCTAGCGTTAGTTTTAGGGCTAGGGTTAGAGTTTGGGCTAGGGATAGGGATAGGTCTAGTGTTTGGGGATGGTCTAGGGTTAAGGTTAGGGCTAGGGATAGGGTTATGGTTAGGGTTAGGTCTAGGGCTAGGGTTAGTGTTAGGGTTCGGGTTAGGGTTTGCGCTAGGGGTAGGGTTTGGGTTAGAGTTAGGACTAGGGCTAGGGTTAGTGTTAGGGTCAGGGCTAGAGCTAGGGCTAGGGTTAGATTTAGTGCTAGGGCTAGGTCTAGGGCTAGGGTTAGGATTAGTGCTAGTGTTAGGGCTAGGCCTAGGTTTAAAGTTAGGGTTAGGGTTAGGGCTAGGTTAGGTTTAGAGTTAGGGTTAGGGTTATGGTTATGGTTAGGGTTAGGGTTAGGGCTAGGCTTAGGTTTAGATTTAGGGCTACGTTACGGTTAATGTTAGGGTTAGTGCTAGGGCTTGTGCTAGGGTTAGGGTTAGGGTTAGGGCTAGGGTTAGGTTTCAGGTTAGGGTTAGGGCTAGGTCTTGGGCTATGGCTAGGGTTAGAGTTAGGGTTAGGGTTAAGGCTAGGTTAGGGGTAGAATTATGGTTAGGGTTAGAGTAGGGTTAGGGTTAGGGCTTGGGTTAGATTTAGGGTTAGGGTTAGGATTAGTGCTACGTTATTGTTAGTGTTAGGGTTAGCGCTAGGGCTTGGGCTAGGGTTAGGGTTAGGGTTAGGTTTAGGGCTACTGTTAGGTTTAAGTTTAGGGTTAGGTCTAGGGCTTGGGCTATGCCTAGGGTGTGGGTTATGGTTAGGGTTTGGGTTAGGGCTTGTGCTATTGTTAGGCCTAGGTTTAGGGTTAGGGTTAGGTTTACAGCTATGGCTAGGGTTAGGGTTAGGTTTAGGTACAGGAATAGGGTTAGGGTTAGGGTTAGGGATAGTGCAAGGGCTATGCTAGGTTTGTGTTTAGTGTTAGGGTTATGGCTAGGGATAGGTTTAAGTTTTGGTTTAGGTTTTGGTTTAGGCCTAGGGCTAGCGTTAGGATTATGGATAGGGTTAGAGTTTGGGCTAGGGTTTGGGTTAGGTCTAGTGTTAGGGTATGGGCTAGGTTTAGTGTTAGGGCTAGTGAAAGTGTTAGGTTTAGGGTTAGTTCTAGGGCAAGGGTTAGGGTCAGGTTTAGGGCTAGGGTTAGTATTAGAGTTCGTGTTAGTGTTTGGGCTAGGGTTAGGGTTAGGTTAGGGCTAGGGCTAGGATTAGATTTAGGGCTAGGGCTGGGTTAGGATTAGGGCTAGATTAGGGCTATGCCTAGGTTTAGGTTAGGGTTACGGTTTGGGTTAGAGTAGGGCTAGTGCTATTGTTAGGGGTAGGGTTAGGGTTAGGGATAGTGTTACAGCTATGGCTAGGGTTAGGGTTAGGTTTAGGGTTAGGGTTAGGGTTAGGTTTGGTTAGGGTTAGGGTTAGGGTTAGGGTTAGGGCTAGGGTTAGGGTTAGGTCTGGGCTATGGCTACGGCTAGGGCTAGGGTTATGGTTAGGTTTAGGGTTAGGGCTAGGGCTAAGGTTAGGTTTAGGGCTAGGGCTAGGGCTTGGGTTATGGTTAGGGTTCGGGTTAGGGGTAGGGTTAGGGTTAGGGTTAGGGTTAGGTTTAAGACTAGGGCTAGGGCTAGGGTCAGGGCTAGGGTTAGTGCTAGGGCTTGGGCTAGGGCTACGGTTGGCTTATGGTTATGGCTCGGGCCACTGCTAGGGTAGGGTCAGGTTTAGGGCTATGGTTAGATAATGGGCTACGTTTAAGGTTAGGGTTAGGGTTAGGGTTAGGGTTATGGTTAGGGTTAGGTCTAGGTCTAGGGCTATGGTTAGGGTTACGGTTCAGGTTAGGTTTAGGGATAAGTCTAGGTTTAGGGTTAGGGTTAGGGCTAGGCCTAGGGCTAGGGTTAGGGTTAGGCTTAGGGCTAAGGCCAGGGCTAGGTCTAGGTTTATGTTTAGGGTTAGGATTAGGGCTAAGGGTGTGTTTAGGGTTAGATTTAGGGTTAGGGCTATGGCTAGGGTTAGAGTTAGGGTTAGCGTTAGAGTTTGGGCTAGAGTTAGGTTAGAGCTAGGTTTAGGGTATTGTCTAGGGTTAGAGTTAGGGCTAGAGTTAGCATAGGGTTAGGGTTTGGTCTAGGGCTAGGGTTAGGGTTAGGGTTAGGATTAGGGTTACAGCTGTGGCTAGCGTTAGGGTTAGGTTTAGGGACAGGGTTAGGGTTATCATTAGGGTTAGGATTAGGACTAGGGCCAGGGCTAGGCTAGGGTTATGGTTAGGTTTATGGTTAGGGCTAGGGCTAGATTTAGTTTTATGTTAAGGTTTAGGGCTAGGGCTAGTGTTAGGTTTAGGGTTAGGGTTAGAGTTTGGGTTAGGGTGAGGTTTAGGTCTAGTGTTAGGGTGTGGGCAAGGGTTAGGGTTAGGGCTGGGGATAGGGTTAGGGTTAGGTTTAGGTCTACTGCTAGGGCTAGGGTTAGTGTTAGGCTTCGGGTTCGGGTTAGGGTTTGGACTAGCGCTAGTGTTAGTGCTAGGGTTAGGGTTAGGCCTAGGTTAGGGTTAGGGACAGGGCTAGGTTTAGGGTTAGCGTTAGGGTTAGAATAGAGTTAGGGATAGGTTTAGGGCTAGAGCTAGGGCTAGGGTTAGGTTTAGGGTTAGGGTTAGGGTTAGGCTTTGGGTTAGGGTTAGGGCAAGGCCTAGGCTTAGGGTTAGGGTTAGGGCTAGGGCTAGGGCTAGGGCTAGGGGTAGGGGTATGGTTAGGGTTAGGGCTAGGCCTAGGCTAGGGTTAGTTTTAGGGCTAGGGCTAGGGCTAGGGCTAGGTTTAGGGTTAGGGTTCGGTTAGGGCAAAGGCCAGGGCTAGGACTAGGGTTATGTTTAGGGTTAGGATTAGGGCTAAGGGTAGGTTTAGGGTTAGAGTTAGGGTTAGGGCTAGGGCTAGGGTTAGAGTTAGGGTTAGCGTTAGAGTTTGGGCTAGGGTTAGGGCTAAGGCCAGGGCTAGAGCTAGGGTTATGTTTAGGGTTAGGATTAGGTCTAAGGGTAGGTTTAAGGTTAGAGTTAGGGTTAGGGCTAGCGCTAGGGTTAGAGTTAGGGTTAGCGTTAGAGTTTGGGCTAGTGTTATGGTTAGGGCTAGTGTTAGGGTCCTGGCTAGAGTTATAGTTAGGGCTAGGGTTAGCGTTAGGGTTAGGGTTAGGTCTAGGTCTAGAGTTAGTGTTTGGGTTATGGTTAGGTTTTGTGTTAGGGTTAGGGCTAGTACTATGTTAGGTTTAGGGTTAGGGTTAGGGTTAGTGTTATGGTTACAGCTACGGCTAGGGTTAGGGTTAGGTTTAGGGCTATCGTTAGGGTTAGGGTCAGGGCTAGGGCCAGGGCTAGGCTAGGGTTATGGTTAGGGTTATGTTTAGGGCTAGTGCTAGGTTTAGTTTTAGTTTTAGGTTTAGGTCTAGGGCTAGGGCTAGGGCCACCATTAGGTTTAGGGCTAGGGTTTTAGTTTGGGCTATGGTTAGGGTTAGGTCTAGTGTTAGGTACCGGCTAGTGTTAGGGTTAGGTCTAGGGCTAGGTCTAGGGTTAGTGTTAGGGTTCGCGTTCGGGTTAATGTTTGGGCTATGGCTAGGTTTAGAGTTAGGGTTAGGGCTAGGGCTAGGGTTAGATTTAGGGCTAGGTTTAGGATTAGTGCTAGGGTTAGGGTTAGGACTAGGTTTAGGTTTAGGGACAGGGCTAGGTTTAGGTTTAGTGTTAGGGTTAGGGTTAGCGTTAGAGTTAGGGTTAGGGTTAGGGCTAGGGCTAGGGTTACATTTAGGGTTAGTTTAGGGCTAGGGCTAGAGTTTGGTCTAGGGTTTGGGTTAGGGTTATGGGTAGGGCCTGGCCTGGGGTTAGTGTTAGGATTAGGGCTAGGGCTAGGGCTTATGATAAGGTTAGTTTTAGGGTTATGGTTAGGGCTGGGGTTAGCTTTTGGTTTAGGGCTAGGTCTATGGTTAGGTTAAAATTAGTGCTAGGGCTAGGGCTATGCTAGGGTTAGGGTTAGGGCTAGGGAGAGGGCTAGGGCTAGGTTTAGGGTTAGGGTTAGGATTAGGGCTAAGGCTAGTTTAGGGTTAGAGTTATGGTTAGGGTTAGGGCTAGGGCTAGTGCTAGGGTTAGGGTTAGTGTTAGGGCTAGGGCTTGAGCTAGGGCTAGGTTAGGCTTAGGGTTAGGGCAAGGGCCACTGCTAGGGTAGGGTTAGGTTTAGGTCTATGGTTAGATAATGGGCTATGGTTAGGGTTAGGGCTAGGGTTAGGGTTATGGTTAGGGTTAGGTCTAGGGCTTGGGCTATGGTTAGGGTTACGTTTCAGGTTAGGTTTAGTGCTAAGTCTAAGATTAGGGTTAGGGTTAGGGCTATGCCTAGGGTTAGGGTTAGTGTTAGGTTTAGGGCTAGGGCTAGGGCTATGTTTAGTGTTAGGTTTAGATTTAGGGCTAGGGCTAGAGTTTGATCTAGGGTTAGGGTTATGGTTATGGCTAGGGTAGGGCTTGGGTTAGTGTTAGGGTTAGTGCTAGCGCTATCTCTAGGGCTAGTGCTAAGTTTAGTTATAGGGTTAGGGTTAGGGCTAGGGTTAGGTTTAGGTTTAGGTCTAGGGCTATGGTTAGGTTTAGGGTTAGGGCTAGGGCTATGGCTAGAGCTAGTGTTAAGTTTAGTGTTCGGGCTAGGGACAGGGCTAGGGCTTGGTTTAGGATTAGGGTTAGGATTTGGGCTAGGGGTAGTTTACAGTTAGATTATGGTTAGTGTTAGGGTTATGGTTAGGGTTAGGGTTAGGTTTATGGCTTGTTCTAGGGTTGGGGTTAGTGTTAGGGTTAGCGCTAGGGCTAGGGCTAGGGTTAGGGTTAGGTTTAGGGCTAGGGTTAGGCTTAGATTTAGTGTTAGGGCTAGGGCAAGGGCTTGGGCTAAGGTTATGGTTAGGGTTAGGGCTAGGGCTAGGGCTAGGTTTAGGGTTAGGTCTAGGGCTACGGCTAGGGCTAGGCTTATGATTAGGGTTAGGGTTAGGGTTAGGGATAGGGTAAGTTTAGGTTTTGGGTTAGGGCTAGGGCTATTGCTAGGGCTAGGGTTAGATTTAGGTCTAGGGAGAGGGCTAGGGCTAGGTTTAGGGTTATGGCTAGGGCTAGGGCTAGGGTTAGGGTTAGTTTTAGGGCTAGGGCTAGGGCTAGGGTTAGGTTTAGGTTAGAGCTAGGGCCATGGTTAGGGTGGGGTTAGGTCTAGGGCTATGGTTAGAGTATGGGCTAGGGTTTGGGTTAGGGCTAGGTTTAGGGTTATTTTTAGGGTTATGTCTAGGCCTAGGGCTATCGTTAGGGTTAGGGTTCAGGTTAGGTTTAGGGCTAAGGCTAGGGTTAGAGTTAGGGTTAGGGCTAGGACTAGGCTTAGGGATTGGTTAGGGCTAGGGCTAGAGCTAGGGCTAGGTCTAGGGCTAGGGCTAGGGCTAGGGCTAGAATTAGGATTAGTGTTAGGGCTAAGGCCAGGGCTAGGGCTAGGGTTATGTTTAGGTTTAGGATTAGGGCTAAGTGTATGGTTAGGGTTAGGGTTAGGGTTAGGGTTAGTTTAGGGTTAGAGTTAGGGTTAGGGTTAGAGTTTGGGCTAGGGTTAGGCTTAGGACTACGGTTAGGGTACTGGCTAGGGTTAGCGTTAGTGTTAGTTAGGGTTAGTGTTAAGGTTAGGGTTAGGGTTAGGGCTAGGGCAAGGGCTAGGGTTAGGTTAAGGGTTATGGCTAGGGCTATTGCTACGGCTACGATTAGGTTTAGGGTTTAGGGCTAGGTCCAGGGTTAGGGTAGTGTTAGGTTTAGCGCTATGGTTAGAGTATGGGCTAGGTTTAGCTTTAGGGCTAGGGTTATGGTTATGTTTAGGGTTTGGTCTAGGTCTAGGGCTATGGTTAGGGTTATGGTTCAGGTTAGGTTTAGGGCTAAGTGTAGGGTTAGGTTTAGGGTTAGGGCTAGGCCTAGGCTTAGGGTTAGGGTTAGGGCTAGGGCTAGTGCTAGGGCTAGGTTTAGGATTAGGGTTAGGGCTAAGGCCAGGGCTAGGGCTAGGTTTATGTTTAGGTTTAGGATTAGGGCTAAGGCTATGGTTAGGGTTAGGGTTAAGGTTAAGGCTAGGGTTAGGTTTAGGTTTATGGCTAAGTCTAGGGCTAGGTGTAGGGTTAGGGCCAGTGGGAGGGCTAGGGCCAGGTTACGGTTAGTGTTAGGATTAGGGCTAGGGCTAAGTTAGTGTTAGGGTTATGGTTATGGTTAGGGTTAAGTTTAGGGTAAGGGTTATGGCTTGTTCTAGGTTTGGGGTGTGTGTTAGGGTTAGCACTAAGACTAGGGCTAGGGTTAGGATTAGGGTTAGTGCTAGGGTTAGGGTTTGGGTTAGTGTTAGACTTTGTACTAAGGTTATGGTCAGGGCTAGGGTTAGGGTATGGGCTAGGTAGGGGTAGGGCTAGGACAAGGGCTAGGGTAGAGTTGGGGTTTGGGTTAGTGTTAGGGTTAGGGCTAGGGCAAGGGCTAGGGCTAGAGTTAGGGTTAGGGTTAGGGTTATGGCTAGGGCAAGGGCTATTGCTAGGGTCATGTTTAGGGTTAGTGTTAGGGTTAGGACCAGGGTTAGTGTTAGGTTTAGGGTTAGGGCTAGTGCCAGAGCTAGGGCAAGAGTTAGGGTTAGGGTTAGGATTAGGGCTAGGGCAAGGGCTTGGGCTAAGGTTATTGTTAGGGTTAGGGCTATGGCTAGTGTTAGGGTTAGGTCTAGGGCTAGGCTTATGTTTATGGTTAGGGTTAGGGCTAGGGTAAGTTTAGGTTTTGGGTTATTGCTAGGGCTATTTCAACGGCTAGGGTTAGGTTTAGGGCTAGGGAGAGGGCTAGGGCTATGTTTAGGGATATGGCTAGGGCTAGGGCTAGGGTTAGGGTTAGGGTTAGGGTTAGGGCTAGGGCTAGGGCTAGGGCTAGGGTTAGGGTTAGGGTTAGGTTTAGGGCTAGGTCCATCGTTAGGGTAGGGTTAGGTTTAGTGCTATGGTTAGAGTATGGGCTAGGTTTTGGGTTAGGGCTAGGGTTAGGGTTTTTTTTAGGGTTAAGTCTAGGGCTAAGGCTATGGTTAGGTTTAGGTTTCAGGTTAGGTTTAGGGCTAAGGCTAGGGTTAAGGTTAGGGTTAGCGCTAGGCCTAGCCTTAGGGTTATGGTTACGGCTAGTTCTAGGTCTATGGCTAGGTTTAGGGTTAGGGTTAGGGCTAAGGCCTGCGCTAGGGCTAGGGTTATGTTTAGATTAGGATTAGGACTAAGGCCATGGTTAGGGTTAGTGTTAATGTTAGGGTTAGGGTTAGGGCTAGGGCTACGGTTAGAGTTAGGGTTAGGATTAGAGTTTGGGCTAGGGTTATGGTTATGGCTAGGGTTAGGCTACTGGCTAGTGTTAGAGTTAGCTCTAGGGTTAGCGTTATGGTTAGGGTTAGGTCTAGGGCTAGAGTTAGGGTTAGGGTTAGAGTTCGGGTTTGGGTTAAGACTAGTGCTATTGTTACCCTTATGGTTAGGCTTAGGGTTAGGCTTATGGCTTGTTCTAAGGTTGGGGTTAGTGTTAGGGTTAGCGCTAGGGTTAGGGTTCGGGTTAGGGTTAGGTTTAGGGATAGGCTTAGTTTTAGGGTTATGGTTAGAGTTTGTGCTAAGGTTATGGTTAATACTAGGTTTAGCATACGGGCTAGGTTATGGTTTGGGCTAGGACTAGGGCTAGGGTAGAGTTAGGGTTAGGGTTACGGTTAGGGTTATGTTAGGGCTAGGGCAATGGCTAGGGCTAGGGTTATGGTTAGTATTAGTGTTAGGGCCTGGGTTAGAGTTAGGGTTAGGGTTATGGCTAGGGCCAGGGCTAGGGCTAGGGTTATGCTTAGTGTTAGTGTTAGGGCCAGGGTTAGGGTTAAGGTTAGGGTTAGGGCTAGGGCCAGGGCTAGGGCTAGAGTTAGGATTAGGGTTAGGGTTAGGGCTAGGGAAAGGGCTAGGTCTAGGTTTATGGTTAGGGTTAGGATTAGGGCTAGTGGTAGGGTTAGGTTTAGGGTTATGTTTAGGGTTAGGATTAGGACTATGGCTAAAGTTAGGTGTAGGGCTAGGGCTAGGGTTAGGTTTAGGGTTAGGACTCGGTCTAGGCTTTTGGTTAGGGCTAGGGCTAGGGCTAGGGCTAGGGCTAGAGTTAGGTTTAGGGTTAGGGCAAGGACCAGGGTTAGGGTAGGGTTAGGTTAGGGCTATGGTTAGAATACGGGCTACGGTTAGGTTTACGGCTAGGGTTAGGGTTATGGTTTGGGTTAGGTCTAGGGCTAGGGCTATGGTTAGGGTTAGGGTTCAGGTTAGGTTTAGGGCTAAGTCTAGGGTTAGGATTAGTGTTATCGTTAGGGCTAGGACTAGGCTTAGGGTTTGGGTTAGGGCTAGGGCTATGGCAAGGGCTAGTGCTAGGGCTAGGTTTAGGGGTAAGGCCAGGGCTAGGGCTAGGGTTATGTTTAGAGTTAGAATTAGGGCTAAGTGTATGGTTAGGGTTAGGGTTAGGGTTAGGGCTAGGGTTAGGGTACTTGCTAGGGTTAGCGTTAGGGTTAGGGTTAGGTCTAGGGTTAGAGTTAGGGTTAGGGTTAGTGTTAAGGTTAGCGCCAGGGTTAGGGTTAGGGTTAGGGTTAGGGTTAGGGACAGGGATAGGTCTAGAGGTAGCATTAGGGTTAGGTTTAGGTCTAGGGCAAAGGCTAGGGCTAGGTTTAGGGTTATGGCTAGGGCTAGGGCTAGGGTTAGGGTTAGGGTTAGGGCTAGGGCCAGGGTTAGGGTACTGTTAGGTTTAGTGCTATGGTTAGAGTATGGGCTAAGGTTAGGGTTAGGGCTAGGGTTATGGTTATGTTTAGGGTTAGGTATAGGGCTAGGGCTATGGTTAGGGTTACGGTTCAGGTTATTTTTAGGGTCAAGGCTAGGATTAGGGTTAGGGATAGGCCTAGGCCTAGGCTTAGCGTTAGGGTAAGGGCTAGACTAGGGCTAGAGCTAGGTTTATGGTTAGGGTAGGGCTAAGGCCAGGGCTAGGGCTAGATTTATGTTTAGGGTTAGGATTAGGGCTAAGGCTGTTCTTAGGGTTAGGGTTAGGTTTAGGACTAGGGTTAGGTTTAAGTTTAGGGCTAGGGCTATGATTAGGTTTAGGGCTAAGGCTAGGGCTAGGTTTAGGGTTAGGTCCAGGGAAGGGCTAGGGCTAGGTTAGGGTTAGGCTTAGGATTAGGGCTAGGGCAAGGGCTAGGGCTAGGTTTATGGTTACGTTTAGGACTAGGACTAGGGCTAGGGTTAGGGTTAGGTCTAGAGCTAGGGCTATGGCTTGGCTTACGGTTATAGTTAGGGTTAGGGCTAGGGTAAGTTTAGGTTTTGGGTTAGGGCTAGGGCTATTGCTAGGGCTAGGTTTAGGTTTAGTGCTAGGGAGTGGGATAGGGCTAGGTTTAGGAATATGGCTAGGGCTAGGGCTAGGGTTAGGGTTAGGGTTAGGGCTAGGGCTAGGTCTAGGGCTAGAACTAGTGTTTGGTTTCGGGTTAGGTCTAGGGCCATGGTTAGTTTAGCGTTAGGTTTAGGGCTATTTTTAGAGTATGGGCTAGGATTAAGGTTAGGGCTAGGTTTAGGGTTATTTTTAGGGACAGGGCTAGGGCTAGGGCTATGGTTAGTGTTAGGGTTAAGGTTAGGGCTAGGGCTAAGGCTAGGGTTAGTTTCAGTGTTAGGGCTAGGCCTAGGCTTAGGGTTAGGGTTAGGGCTAGGGCTAGGCCTAGGGTTAGGGTTAGGGTTAAGGATAAGGCCAGCGCTAGGGCTAGTGTTATGTTTAGTGTAAGGATTAGGGCTAAGGCTATGATTTGGTTAGGGTTAGGGTTAGGGCTAGGGCTAGGGTTAGAGTTAGGGTTAGGGTTAGAGTTTTGGCTAGGGTTATGGTTATGGCTAGTGGTATGGTACTGGCTAGTGTTAGAGTTAGGGCTAAGGTAGCGTTATGGTTAGGATTAGGTCTAGGGCTAGGGTTACGGTTAGGGTTAGGGTTTGGGTTGGGGTTAGGGCTAGTGCTATGATTAGGGTTATGGTTAGGGTTATGGTTAGGGCTCGGGCTAGGTTTAGTTTTAGGGTTCGGGTTAGGGTTTGGGCTATGGCTAGGATTAGAGTAAGCGTTAGGATTAGGGCTAGGGTTAGGGCTAGGCCTAGGTTTAGGTTTAGAGACAGGTCTAGGTTTAGGGTTAGAGTTAGGGTTAGGGTTAGGGTTAGAGTTAGGGTTAGGTTTAGGTCTAGGGCTAGGTCTAGGGTTAGGGTTAGGGTTAGGGTTCGGGCTAGGGCAAGGGCTAGGGCTAGGGTATGGACAGGGTTAGGCTAGGGCTAGGGTAAGGGTTAGGGTTAGGCCTAGGGTTAGGGCTAGGGCTCGGGTTAGGGTTAGGATTCGGGTCAGGTTTAAGGCTAGGGCTAGAGTTCGGGTTAGGTTTTGTGCTAGGGCTAGTTTTAGGGTCAGGTTTAGGTTTAGGGTTAGGGCTAGGGCCATGGCTAGGGCTAGAGTTAGAGTTAGGGTTAGGGTTAGGGCTAGGGAAAGGGCTAGGGCTAGGGTTATGGTTAGGGTTAGGATTAGTGCTAGGCGTAGTCTTAGGGTTAGGGCTAGGTCTAGGTTTAGGGTTAGTGTTAGGTTTAGGGTTAGGGTTAGGGCTAGGGCTAGTTTAGGTTTAGGGCTAGGGCTAGGACTAGGGCTTGGGTTAGGGTTAGTGTTCGGGTTAGGTTTAGGGCTAGGTCTAGGGCTAGGGATAGGTTTAGGGTTAGGGCTAGGGCTAGGGTTACTGCTTGGGTTGGGGTTAGGGTTTGGGTTAGGTTTAGGCCAAGGGCTAGGGTTAGGGTTCAAGTTAGGTTTAGGCTAGGGCTAGGGTTAGGGTTAGGGTTAGGTTTAGAGCTAGGGCTAGTTTTAGCGTTTGGGTTAGGGTTAGAGCCAGGGTTAGGGTTAGGGTTAGGGTTAGGGCTAGTGCCAGGGCAAGGGCTAGTGTTAGGGTTAGTGTTAGCATTAGGGCTAGGGCAAGGGCTAATGCTAGTGTTATGTTTAGGGTTTGGGTTACGACTAGGGCTAGGGCTAGGGCTAGAGTTAGGGTTAGGTTTAGGGCTACGGCGAGTGCTAGAGTTAGTTTTACAGTTAGGGATAGGGCTAGGTCTAGGGTTATTGTTAGGGTTTGGTTTAGGGTTAGAGTTAGGGCTAGGGCTATGGTTAGGGTAAGGTTAGGTTTAGGGTTAGGGCTAGCGTTAGGTTTATGGTTAGGGTTAGAGTTTGGGCCAGGATTAGGGTTAGGGCTAGTATTAGGGTATGGGCTAGTGTTAGGGTTAGGTCTAGGGCTAGGGCTAGGGTTAGGGAGAGGGTTCAGGTTAGGGTTAGTGCTAGGGCTAATGTTAGGGTTAGGGTTAGGGCTAGGGGAAGATTTTGGTTTAGGTTTAGGTTTAGGCCTAGGGCTACTGCTAGGGCTAGAGTTATGGTTAGATAAGGCTTGGGCCAGGGCAATGGCTAGGGTTAGGCTTAGGGTTAATGTTATGGCTATGGCTTGGGTCAGGGTTAGTGTTAGGCTTAGGGCTATGGCTAGGCTAGGTTAGGGTTAGTGTTATGGTTAGGGCTAGGGTTATGGTTAGGTTTAGTGTTAGGGCTAGGGCTAGTGTTAGGGTTAGGGTTTGGATTAGTGCTAGGGCTAAGGTTAGGGTTAGGGCTAGGGCAAGATTAGGGTTAGATTTAGGGATAGGTCTAGTGCTAGGGCTAGTGTTCGGATTAGGTTTAAGGTTAGGGCTCTGGTTAATGTTAGGGCTAGGGTTAGGGCTTGGGCTAGCGTAAGTTTTAAGGTTAGGGTTAGAGTTTGGCCAAGGCTAGTGTTAGGTCTAGGGTTAGGGTTAGGGTTAGGGTTAGGGTTATGGCTAGTGCTTGGGTTAGGGTTAGTGCTAGGGTTAGGCTATGGTTAGGGCTAGTTTTAGGGTTAGGGTTTGGATTAGGTCTAGGGCCAGGGCTAGGGCTAGGGTTAGGGTTAGGGTTAGGTTTATGGCTATGGCAAAGGTAGGGATAGGGTTATGGTTAGGTATTGGGTTAGTGCTAGGTCCAGGTTTAGTGCTAGGTTTAGGGTTAGGGCTGGGGCAAGGGCTGAGGCTATGGTTATGGTTAGGGTTAGGGTAAGGTCTAGGGCTAGCGTTAGGGTTATGGTTAGGGTTAGGGCTAGGGCTATGGTTAGGGTTAAACTTAGGGATAGAGCTAGGGCTAGGGATTAGCGTTATGTTTAGGGATAGGAGCAGGGTTAGGGATAGGGTTATGGTTAGGGCTAGGGTTAGGGTTAAGGCTAGGGCTAGGGATATGCCTAGGTTTAGTGTTAAGGCTAAGGCTTAGGGTTAAGGTTAGAGTTAAGGTTAGGGTTAGGGCTAGGGCTAGGGTTAGACTTCGGGTTAGGACTAGGGCTAGGTTTAGTGCTAGGGTTAGACTTCGGGTTAGGACTAGGGCTAGGTTTAGTGCTAGGGTTAGGTTTAGGGTTAGGGCTGGTGCTAGGGCTAGGGTTAGTGTTAGAGCTAAGTCTAGGGTTAAGTTTAGGGTTATGGTTAGGGCTAGTGTTAGGGTTAGGGTTAGGCCTAGGGCTTGGGTTAGGATTATGGATAGGCCTAGCGCTATATTTATGGTTAGGGTTAGGGTTAGCATTAGGGTTAGGGCTAAGGCTAGGGCTAGGGATAGGTTTAGGGTTAGGTTTAGGGTTAGAGTTAGGGATAGGACTAGCGCTAGTTCTTGTGTAAAGGTTAGGGTTAGCGTTAGTGCTAGGGCTAGTGTTTGGGTTAGGGTTAGGGTTTGGGTTAGGGTTAGGGTTAGGGCTGATGTTATGGCTAAGGCATAGTTTAGGGTTAGTGTTAGGGTTAGGGCTATTGCTTTGGCTAGGATTAGGTTTAGGGTTAGGGTTAAAGCTAGAGTTATGGTTAGGTTTAGGTTTAGGGCTAGGTCTAGCATTATGGTTATGGTTTGGTTTAGGGCTAGGGCTATGATTAGGATTAGGGTTAGGGTTAGATCTAGGTCTATGGTTAGCGTTAAGTTTAGGGTTAGGACCAGGGTTAGGGCTAGGGTTATGGTAAGGGTTATTGTTATGGCTAGTGCTAGGGTTAGGGTTAGGGTTACAGCTAGGGACAGGGTTAGGGCTAGGGTTAGGTTTAGGTTTAGGGTTTGGCTAGGGTAGTGTTATGGTTAGGGTTAGGGCTAGGGCAAGCGTTAGTGTTAGGGTTAGGGCTAGGGCTAGGGTTTGATTTAGGGCTAGGACAGGGCTAGGTCTAGGTTTAGGGTTAGGTTTAGTGTTAGTGTTAGGGCAGGGTTAGGTGTAGGGTTAGGGCTAGGGCTAGCGTAAGGTTTAGGGTTTGGGTTAAAGTTTTGGCTAGGGCTAGGGTTAGGTCTAGGATTAGGGTTAGGGTTATGAGTAGGGCTTGGTTTAGGATTAGGGCTAGGGCTAGCGTTTGGGTTAGGTTTTGTGTTAAGTCTAGGGCTATGTTGGGGTTAGGGCTAGGGTTAGCATTAAGGTTAGGGTTATTGCCAGGGTTTGAGTTAGGTTTTGGGTTAGGGCTAGGGATAGGGCTAGGGCTAGGTTTAGTGTTAGTGTTAGGGTTAGGGCTGTGGCAAGGCTAGGGCTATGTTTATGGTTATGGTTAGGGTTAGGGCTAGGGTTAGGGCTAGGGCTATGGTTAGGGTTAGTGTTAGGGTGAAGGTTAGGTCTAGGGATAGTGTTAGGGTTAGTGTAGCATTAGGTTTAGGGTTAGGGTTAGAGTTTGGGCTAGGGTTAATGTTAGGACTAGGGTTAGGTTATGGGCTAGTGTTAGGGTTATGGCTGACGTTAGGGTTAGGGTTCGGGATAGGGCTAGTGCTAGGGTTAGGGTTGGGCTTAAGGCTATGGCAAGGATTAGGGTTAGGGTTAGGGCTAGGCCTAGGGCTAGGGTGAGGTTTAGTGTTAGAGTAAGGGCTGGGGCCAGGGCTAGGGCTAGGATTAGGGTGAGGTTTAGGGTTAGTTTTAGAGTTTTTGCTAGGGCTGGGATTAGGGTTAGGGCTAGGGTTAGGGTTAAGGTTTGGATTAGGTCTAGCGCCAGGGCTAGGTCTAGGGTTAGGGTTAGGGTTAGGGTTAGGGCTAGGGCTAGGGTTAGAGTTAGGGTTAGGGTTAGAGTTTGGGTTAGGGTCAGGCTTAGGCCTAGAGTTAAGGTACTGGCTAGTGTTAGCGTTAGGTTTAGGGTTAGGTCTCGGGCTAGAGTTAGGGTTATGGTTAGTGTTAAGGTTATGGCCAGGGTTAGGGTTAGAGTTAGGGATAGTTTTAGCGCTAGGGTTAGGTTTAGGGTTAGGGTTAGTGATAGGGCTATGGCTAGGGCTAGGGTTAGGGTTAGCGTTAGGGTTAGGGTTAGGGCTAGGGCTAAGGTTAAGTCTAGGGTTGGTGTTAGGGTTATGGCTTGGTCAGGGCTAGGGCTTGGTTTAGGGTTAGGGCTAGGGCTAGGGCTAGTGTTAGGGTTAGAGTTAGGGTTAGGGTTAGGGCTAGGGTTAGGGTTAGTTTTAGGGTTAGGTCTAGGGCTAGGTTTAGGGTTAGGGTTAGGGTTAGGTTTAGGGTTAGGGTTAGGGCTAGGGCAATGGCTAGGTCTAGGGTTATTGTTAGGGTTAGGTTAGTGCTAGGGCTAGGGCTAGGGTTAGGATTAGGTTGAAGGTTAGGGCTATGGTCAGTGTTAGCGGCAGGGCTAGTGTTAGGTTTAGGTTTAGGTTTAGAGTTTTGGCTAGGGTTAGTTTTAGGGCTAGGTTTAGGTTATGGGCTAGTGTTAGGGTTAGGGCAAGGGTTAGGGTTATTTTTAGGGTTAGGTCTTGTGCTAGGGCTAGGGTTAGTGTTAGGGTAGGGCTAGGACTAGGGTTAGGTTTAGTGTTAGGGCTATGGCTAGGGCTAGTGCTAGGGCTAGGGCTAGGGTTAGGGTTAGAGTTAAGGCTAGGGCCAGGGCTAGGGCTAGGGTTAGGCTTTTGGTTAGGGTCAGTGCTAGGGTTAGGGTTAGGGTAAGGTCTAGGGCTATTGTAATGTTTAGTGCTAATTTTAGTGTTTGGGCTAGGGCTAGGACTTGGGTTAGGTTTAGGGTTAGGACTAGGGCTTGGGCTAGGGCTAGGGCTAGGGTTAGGGTTAGAGTTAAGTCTAGGTCCAGGGCTAGGGCTAGGGTTAGGGTTTTGGTTAGGGTTAGTGCTAGGGTTAGGGTTAGGTTAAGGTCTAGGGCTAGTGTAATGTTTAGTGTTAGGTTTAGGGTTTGGGTTAGGGCTAGGATTAGACTAGGGTTTGGGTTAGGGTTATGGCTAGGGCTTGGGTCAGTGTTAGTGTTAGGGTTAGGGGGAGGGCTAGGGCTAGGATTATGGTTACGGTAAGGTTAGGTCTAGGGTTAGTGTTAGGGTTTGGGTTAGGCCTAAGGCCAGGGCTAGGGCTAGGGTTAGCGTTAAGGTTAGTGTTAGGGCTAGGGCAAGGGCTAGAGCTAGGTTTATGGTTATGGTTAGGGTTAGGGCTAGGGTTACGGTTATGGTTCGGGTTAGGTTTAGGTCTAGGGCTACAGTTAGTGTTAGGGTTAGTGCTAGGGGTAGGACTAGGTTTATATTTAGGGTTAGGGCTAGGGCTCAGGCTAGGGCTAGGATTAGGTTTAGGGTTAGGGCTAGGATCAATTCTAGGGCTAGGGTTTGGGTTAGGTTTTGGTTTAAGGATAGGGAAAGGGTTAGGGTTACGGTTAGGGCTATATTTAGTCTTAGTGTTAAGTTTCGGGTTAGGGCCAGGGTAGGGCTAGGGTTAGGGTTAGGGCTAGGGCTAGGGCGAGGGCTAGGGCTAGGGCTAGAGCTTGTTTTAGGGTTTGCGTTAGGGTTAGTGCTATAACTAGGGCTACGTTAGGGTTAGGATTAGGGTTAAGGTTAGTGCTAGCAATAGGTTTAAGGATAGGGTTAGAGTTAGGGCTAGTGTTAGGTTTGGGCTAGGGTTAGTGTTATGGTTAGGGTTAGGGCTAGGGCTAGGTTTAGGGTTAGGATTAGGGTTAGGGCTAGGGCTAGGGCTAGGATTAGTTTTTGGGCTATGGCTAGTGCTAGGAATAAGTTTAGCTTTTAGGCTAGTGCTAGGATTAAGGTTAGAGTTATGGTTAGGATTAGGGCTAGGGTTAGGATTAGGGTTAGTGTTAGGGTTAGGGTTAGGGTTAGGTCTAGGACTTGGGCTAGGATTAGGGTTAGTGTTATAGTTAGGGCTAGGGCTAGGGTTTTGTCTAGGTTTATGTTCAGATTTATGGCTAGGGCTAGGGTTAGGGTTAGTGTTAGTGCTAGAGTTAGAGCGAGGGTCAGGGCTAGAGCTAGGGTTAGGTTTACGGTTAGGTTTATGGCTAGGGCAAGGGCTAGGTCTAGGGTTAGGTTTAGGATTAGGGCTTCGGCTACTGGTAGTTTTAGGGTTAGTGTTAGAGTTTGGACTAGGGCTAGGGTTGGGGTTATTGTTAGGTTTAGATGTAGTGCTAGGGTTAGCGTTAGGTTTTGGGTTAGGTCCAGGTTTAGGGTTAGGGTTTGGTTTATGCCTAGGGCTAGGGCTACAGCTAGGGTTAGGGTTAGGGTTAGGGCTATGACAAGGGCTAGGGCTAGGGCTAGGTTTAGGTTTAGGGTGAGGGTTAGGGTTAGGGTTAGAGCTAGGGATAGTGCTAGGGCTAGGATTAAATTTAGGGTTAGAGTGATGGTTAGGGCTTGGGTTATGGTTAGGGCTAGGGCTACCGTTAGGTTTAGGGTTAGGGTTAGAGTTTGTGCTAGGGTTAATTTTAGGGCTAGGGCTATAGTATGGGCTTGAGTTAGGGTTAGAGCTAGGGTTAGGGTTAGTCTAGGGCTACGTCTAGGGCTAGGTCTAGGGCTAGGGTTATGGTTACAGTTCAGGTTAGGGTTAGGGCTATGGCTACGGTTAGTGTTAGGGTTAGTGCTAGGGCTAGCGCTAGTGTTGTATTTAGGTTTAGGGCTAGGGCTCGTACTAGGGCTATGGTTAGGTTTAAGGTTAGGGCTAGGGTAAGTCTAGGGCTAGGGTTAGGTTTAGGGTTAGGTTTAGGGATAGGGCAAGGGTTAGGGTTAGGATTAGGGCTGTATTTAAGCTTAGGGTTAGGGTTCATGTTATGGCAAGCGCTAGGTCTATGGTTAGGGTTAAGGCTAGGGCTAGGGCTAGGGCTAGGGTTAGGTTTAGTGTTAGTGTTAGGGTTAGGGCCAGGGCTAGGGCTAGGGTTAGGGTTAGGGTTAGGGCTAGGGCTAAGGCTAGGAATAAGTTTAGGTTTAGGGCTAGTTCTAAGATTAAGGTTAGAGTTAAGGTTAGGGTTAGGGCTAGGGTTAGGGTTAGGGTTAGGTTTAGGTCTAGGGCTATGGCTAGGATTAGGTTTAGTGTTAGGGTTAGTTCTAGGGATACGCTTTGGTCTAGGTTTAAGGTCAGATTTATGGCTAGGGCTAGGGATAGTGCTAGGTTTAGGGTTAGGGCTAGGGTCAGGTCTAGGGCTATCGTTAGGGTTATGGTTAGGTTTAGGGCTAGGGCAAGTGCTAGGGATAGCGTTAGGTTTAGGTTTAGGGCTTGGGCTAGCGGTAGTTTTAGGGTTAGGGTTAGAGTTTGGACCAGGGTTGGGGTTAGGGCTATGATTAGGGTACGGGCTATGGTTAGGGTTATGGCTAGGGTTAGGGTTAGAGTTTTGGTTAGGTCTGGGGCTAGGGCTTGGGTTAGGGTATGGGTTAGGGCTAGGGCTAGAGTTAGTGTTAGGGTTAGGTCTAGGACTAGAGTTAGGATCAGGGTTAGGGCTAGGGTTAGGGCTAGTTCTAGGGTTATTGTTAGGGTGAGGACTAGGGTCAGGGCTAGGGCTAGGGTTAGGGTTAGTTTAGGGTTAGTGCTATGGCTAGTGTTAGGGCTATGGGTAGGTTTTGGGTTAGGGTTAGGGTTAGGGTTAAGGCCAGGCTTAGGGTTAGGGTTAGGTTTAGGGCTAGGGCCAGGGCAGGGCTAGGGTTTACGTTTTGTGTTATGGTTAGCGCTAGGTCTAGGTTTAGGTTTAGGGTTAGGGTTATGTCTAGGGCTTGGGATAGGGTTGGGGTTAGGGCTAGTGCTAGGGTTAGTGTTAGGGTTAGGGCTAGGGCTAGGGCTAGGCCTAGGTTTAGGTTTAGGGCTAGGGCCAGGGTTAGGTTTAGAGTTAGGGCTAGGGTTAGGTCTAGGGTTAGGGTTATGGTTATGGCTAGGGCCAGGGCTAGGACTAGGGTTAGGTCTAGGGTTAGGTTTATGGTTATGGCTAGTGCCAGGGCTAGGGCTAGCGTTAGTGTTAGGCCTAGGGTTATGGTTAGGGTTAGTGTTAGGGTTAGGTCTTGGGCTAGGGCTAGATTTAGATTTTGGGTTCAGGTTAGGGTTAAGACTAGGGCTTGGGTTAGTGTTAGGTTTAGGGTTAGGGCTAGGGCTTGGCTAGTGTTAGGTTAGGCTTAGGGCTAAGGCTAGGGTTAGGGTTGGGTTTGGATAGGGTAATTATTAGGGTTAGGTTTAGGGCTAGGGCTAGGTTTTGGTCTAGGGTTTGGGTTAGGTTTATGGCTATGGCTAGGGTTAGGGTTAGTGTTAGAGTTAGGGCTAGGGCTAGGGCTAGGTTTACGTTTAGGGTTATGGCTAGGGAAATGGTTAGGGTTAGGGATATGGCTATATTTAGGGCTAGGGCTAGGGCTTGTTTTAGGGTTTGGGTTAGGTTTAGTGCAATGAGTAGGGCTAGGGTAGGGTTAGGATTAGGGTTAAGGTTAGGGCTAGCATTAGGTTTAGGGATAGGGTTAGAGTAAGGGCTATGGTTATGTTTGGGGTATCGTTAGGGTTAGCGTTAGTGTTAGGCCTAGGGCTAGGGTTAGGGTTAGGGTTAGGGTTAGGGCTAGTGCTAGGGCTAGGGCTAGGGCTAGGGTTATTGTTTGCCTAGGGCTAGGGCTAGGGCTAGGAATAAATTTAGGTTTAGGGCTAGTGCTAGGGTCAAGGTTAGAGCTAATTTAGGGTCAGGGCTAGGGTTAAGGTTAGTGTTAGTGTTAGGGTTAGGGTTAGGTCTATGACTAGGGCTAGGGTTAGTGTTAGTGTTATGGTTAGGGCTAGCGTTAGGTTTAGGGATAGGGTTAGAGTTAGGGCTAGGGTTAGGTTTGGGCTAGGGTTAGGGTTAGGGTTAGGGTTAGGCCTAGGGCTAGGGTTAGGGTTAGGGTTAGGGCTAGGGCTAGGGCTAGGGCTAGGAATAAGTTTAGGTTTAGGGCTAGTGCTTGGGTTATGGTTAGAGTTAAGATTAGGGTTAGGGCTAGGTTTAGGGTTAGAGTTAGGGTTAGGGTTAGGTCTATGACTAGGGCTAGGGTTAGTGTTAGTGTTAGGGTTAGGGCTATGGCTAGGATTAGGTCTAGGGTTAAGGTCAGGTTTATGCTAGGGCTAGGGTT
Organism: Sylvilagus floridanus; assembly: GCA_949820135.1. Classification (NCBI taxonomy): domain Eukaryota; kingdom Metazoa; phylum Chordata; class Mammalia; order Lagomorpha; family Leporidae; genus Sylvilagus; species Sylvilagus floridanus. The sequence continues at coordinate 158,756,791 of OX463227.1, read as the reverse complement.
AGGGTTAGTGCTAGAGTTAGGGCTAGGGCAAGGGCTAGGGCTAGGGTTAGGTTTAGGATTAGGGCTTGGGCTAGCGGTAGTTTTAGGGTGTTAGAGTTTGGACTAGGGCTAGGGTTAGGGTTAGGGTTCGGATTAGAGCTAGGGCTAGGGTTAGCATTAGGTATTGGGTTAGGTCCAGGTTTAAGGTTAGGATTTGGGTTATGGCTAGGGCAAGGGCTAGATCTAGGTTTAGGGTTAGGGCTAGGACAAGGGCTAGGGCTAGTGTTACGGTTAGGGTTAGGGCTAGGGCTAGTGCTAGGTCTAGGTCTAGGATTAGATTTAGGGTTAGAGTGATGGTTAGGGCTTGGGTTATGGTTAGGGCTAGGGATATCGTTAGGTTTAGCGTTAGGGGTAGAGTTTGGGCTAGGGTTAGTGTTCTGGCTAGGGTTAGAGTATGGACTAGGATTAGGGTTAGGGCTAGGGTTAGGGTTAGGTCTAGGGCTAGGGCTAGGGCTAGGGCTAGGGCTAGGGTTACAGTTAGGGTTTGGGTTAGGTTATGGCTAGGGCTAGGGTTAGGGTTAGGGTTAGGTTTAGGTTTAGGGACAGGGAAAGGGTTAGGGTTACAGTTAAGGCTATATTTAGTCAGAGGGTTAGGATTCGGGTTAGGGCCAGGACTAGGGCTAGGGTTAGTGTTAGGGCTAGGGCTAGGGCTAGTGCTAGGTCTAGGGCTAGGGCTAGGGCTAGGGTTAGGTTTAGGGTTAGTGCTAGGGCTAGGCCTAGGGTTATTTTTAGGTTTAGGTCTAAGTCTAGGGCTAGGGCTACGGTTAGGTTTAGGGTTAGTGCTAGGGCCAAGTCTAGGACTAGGGTTAGGGTTAGGTTTAGGTTTAGGGACAGGGCAAGGGTTAGGGTTACAGATAAGGCTATATTTATTCTTAGGTTTAGGATTTGGGTTAGGGCCAGGGCTAAGGCTATGGTTAGCGTTTGGGCTAGGGCTAGGGCTAGGGCTAGGGCTAGGGCTAGGGCTAGGGTTAGGTTTAGGGTTATGGTTAAGGCCAGGGCTAGGCCTAGGGTTAAGTTTAGGGTTAGGCTTAGCGTTAGGGTTATCGTTAGGGTTAGGGCTAGGGTTAGGTTTAGGGTTAGGGCTTGGGCTAGGGTTAGGGTTAGGGCTAGGGCTATATTTAGGCTTTGCTTAGGATTAGGGCTAGGGCTAGGCCTAGAGCTTGTTTTAGGGTTTGCGTTTGGGTTAGTGCTATGACTAGGGCTAGGTTAGGTTTAGTATTAGGGTTAAGGTTAGGGCTTGCGTTAGGTTTAAGGATAGGGTTAGTGTTAGGGCTAATGTTAGGTTTGGGCTAGGGTTAGTGTTAGGGTTAGGGTTAGGTCTAGGGCTAGGGTTAGGGTTAGGATTAGGGTTAGGGCTAGGGCTAGGACTAGGGCTAAGGCTAAGTTTGTGTTAGGTTTAGGGTTAGTGCTAGGGCTAGGGCTAGGTTTAGGGTTAGGGTTAGTGTTAGGTCTAGGACTAGTGCTAGGATTAGTGTTAGTGTTAGGGTTAGGGCTAGGGCTATGGTTTTGTCTAGGTTTATGATCAGATTTATGGCCAGGGCTAGGGTTAGAGTTAGTGTTAGGGTTAGGGCTAGGGTCAGGGCCAGGGCTAGGGTAAGGGTTACAGTTTGGTTTAGGGCTAGGGAACGGGCTAGGGAAAGGGTTAGGGTTAGGGTTAGGGCAGGGTCTAGCGGTAGTTTTAGGGTTAGGGTTAGAATTTGGACCAGGGTTGGGGTTAGGGCTATGGTTAGGTTACGGGCTAGGGTTAGGATTAGCGTTAGGGTTAGGTCTGGCGCTAGGGCTAAGGTTAGGGTTAGGATTATGGCTAGGGCTAGGGTTAGTGTTAGGGTTAGGTCTAGGACTAGAGTTAGCATCAGGGTTAGGGCTATGGTTAGTGTTAGGCCTATGGTTATGTTTAGGGTTAGTTTTAGGGTTAGGTCTAGGGCTAGGGCTAGAGTTAGATTTTGGGTTCATGTTAGGTTAAGGCTAGGGCTAGGCTTAGGGTTAGGGTTAGGGCTAGGGCTTGACTAGTGTTAGGGTTAGGGTTAGGGCTAGGGCTAGGGGTAGGGCTAGGATTATTATTAGGGTTAGGTTTAGGGCTGGGGCTAGGGTTTGGTCTAGGGTTAGGGTTAGGTTTAAGGCTATGGCTAGGGTTTGGGTTAGTGTTAGGTTTGGTCTAGGGCTAGGGCTAGGGCTAAGGTTAGGTTTAGCGTTAGAGCAAGGGCTAAGGCTAGGGTTAGGTTTAGGGTTAGGGCTAGGGCTACGGCTAGGGATAGGGCTAAGGTTAGGGTTAGGGATAGGGTTAGGGCTATGGTGAGAGTTAGGGTTAGGTTTATGGCTAAGGTTAGGTGTTAGAGTTATGGTTAGGGCTAGTGGTAGGGCCAGGGCTAGGGCTAGGGTTATGGTTAGGGCTAGGGCTAAGGCTAAGTTTGGGTTAGGGTTAGGGTTAGTGCTAGGGCTAGGTTTAGGTTTAGGGTTAGGGTTAGGTCTAGGGCTAGGGTTAGGTCTAGGGTTAGGGTTAGGGGTATGGCTAGGGCTACGGTTAGGCTTAGTTTTAGACTTAGGTCTAGGGCTAGGGCTAGGGTTAGTGTTAGGTTTAGGGCTAGTGTTAGGGTTAGGGTTAGGTTTAGGGTAAGGGCTAGGGCTAGGGCTAGGGTTAGGTTTATGGCTAGGGCTAGGGCTACGGTTACGGTTAGGTTTAGGGTTATGGCTAGGGTTAGGTGTTAGTGTTAGGGTTAGGGCTAGTGCTAGGCCCAGGGCTAACGTTAGTGTCATTTTTAGGGCTAGGGCTAAGGCTAGGGTTAGGGTTAGGTTTAAGGTTAGTTTTAGGGCTAGGGCTAGTGTTAAGTTTAGGTTTAGGGCTAGGGTTAGGGTTAGGGTTAGGGTTAGGGCTAGGGTTAGTGTTAGTGTTAGGGCAAGGGTATAGCTACGGTTAGGTTTAGACTTAGGGCTAGGTCTAATTTTATGTTTACTGTTACATTTATGGCTAGTGCTAAGTCTAGGGCTAGGGCTAGTTTCGGGTTAGGGTTAGGGTTAGGGTTATGAATAGGGCTAGGGTTAGGGTTAGGGTTAGGGTTAGGGTATGCCTATCATTAAGTTTAGGGATAGGGTTAGATTCAGGTTTAAGGTTAGGGTTTGGGCTAGAGTTAGGGTACAGCTGGGGGTAGGTTTAGGGCTAGGTTTCGTGTTAGGGTTAGGGTTAGGGTTAGGGCTAAGGCTAGGTCGAGGGTTAGCCTTAGGTTAGGTTTAATGCTAGGGCTAGGGTTTGGTCTAGGGTTAGGATTAGCATTAAGGCTAGGGCGTGGGTTAGGGATAGCATTAGGGATAGACCTAGGTTTAGTGTTAGGGCTAGGGCTCGGGTTAGGGTTAGAGTTAGGGTTAGGGTTAGGGCTAGTGTTAGCATTAGGATTAGGGTTAGGGCTTGGGCTAGGGCTAGGGCTAGGGTTAGGGTTAGGGCTAGGGCTATATTTAGGTTTATTGTTAGGGTTAGGGTTAGGTCTAGGGCTAGGACTAGTGTTAGGGTTAGGGTTCGGGTTAGGTCTAGGGCTAGGGCTAGGGTTAGGTTTAGGTTTTGGGTTCGAGTTAGGACTAGGGCTAGGGCTCGCACTAATGCTAGGGTAAGGTTAGGGTTAGGGTACGGGCTATGGTTAGTGTTAGGGTTAGGATTAGGGTTAGTGATAAGGTTACGTCTAGGTCTAGGCCTAGGGTTAGGGATTGGGTTCAGTTTAGTGTTAAGGCTAGCGCTAGTGTTATCGTTAGCGTTAGGGCTAGGCTAGGTTTAGGGTAAGGATTGGGTTTAGGGATAGGGGTAGGGCTCTTTCTAGGGTTAGGTTTAGGGCTAGGGCTAGGGCGAGGAAAAGGTTTAGGCTTAGGGATAGGGCTAGGGCTAAGGTTATAGTTAGGGTTAGATTTGGGCTATGGTTAGGTCTAGGATTAGGGTTAGGGATATCACTATGGCTAAGGTTAGGGTTAGTGTTAGGGTTCGGGTTAGGGCTAGGGCTAGGTTTAGAGTTAGGGTTAGGGCCAGTGTTAGGGTTAGGTCTAGGTCTAGGGTTAGTGCTGGGACTAGGGCTATTTCTAGGTCTAGTGTCAGAGGTAGGTTTTGGTGTAGGCTAGGGCTATGTTAGGGTAAGGGTAATGGTTAGGTTTAGATCTAGGGCTAGGGTTAGGCTTAGGGTTAGGGTTAGGGCCAGGGTTTGGTTTGGGTTAGGTTTAGGGCTAGGGCAAGGGCTAGGGTTGGGTTAGGTTTAGGGTTAGGTTACGGGCTAGGTTTAGCATTAGGGCTAGTGTTGGGCTAGGGCTATGGTTAGGGATTGTGTTCAGATTATTGTTAGGGCTAGGGCTAGGGTTAGGGTTAGGGTTAGGGTTAGAGCTAGGGGTATTGTTAGGGTTAGTTTAGGGTTAGGGCTAGGGCTAGGGCTAGGGCTAGCTCTATGGTTAGCATTAGTGCTAGGGCTATGGCTAGGGCTAGGTTTAGGGTTAGGGCTAGGGCTAGGGTAAACGTTAGAGTTAGAGTTAGGGTTAGGGTTAGTGTTAGGGCTAGGGTTAGGTCTAGGGTTAGGGTTAGAGTTATGCCTAGGGTTAGGGTTAGGTTTAGTGTTAGGGTTAGTGCTAGGGCTAGTGCTAGGTCTATGGTTAGGATAAGGGTTTGGGTTAGGGCTAGGGCTATGTTTAGAGTTAGGGTTAAAATTAGGGCCAGGGTTACGGTTAGTGTTAGGGTTAGGGCTAGGGCCAGGGCTAGGGCCAGGGTTAGGTTTAGGGTTAAGGTTAGGGCTTGGTATAGAGTTAGAGTTAGGGCTAGTGTTATGTTTAGGTTTAGGGTTAGAGCTAGGGCTAGGGCTAGGGTTAGGGTTAGGGTTAGGGTAGGGCTTGGTATAGAGTTAGAGTTAGGGCTAGGGCTAGGGCTAGGGCTTGTGTTAGGGTTTGGGTTAGGGTTAGGGTTAGGGTTAGAGTTAGTGTTAGGGCTAGCGTTAGGGTTAGGGCTGGGGCTAGGGTTAGGTTTAGGTTTAGCGTTAGAGTTTTGGATAATGTTATGGTTAGGGCTAGGGTTAGGGTACTGTGTAGTGTTAGGGTTAGGGCTAGGGTGAGGGTTAGGATTAGGTCTGGGGCTAGGACTAGTGTTAGGTTAGGGTTCGGGTTAGGGTTAGTGCTAGGGCTAGTGTTAGGGTTATGGTTAGGGCTAGGGCTAGGTTTACGGTTAGGATTAGGGCTAGGGCTAGGGCTAGGTTTATGGTTAGGGTTAGGGTTAAGGTTAGGGTTATGGATAGAGTTAGGGTTAGGGCTAGTGTTAGGTTTAGGGCTAGGTCTAGGGTTAGGTTCTTGTTTAGGGTTAGAGTCTGGGCTAATGTTAGGGTTAGGGCTAGGTTTAGGGTACTGTCTAGGGTAGTGTTACGGCTCGGGTTAGGGTTAGGCTTATGTCTGGGGCTAGGGCTAGTGTTAGAGTTAGGGTTCGGTTTAGGGTTATGGTTAGGGCTAGTGTTAGGGTTAGGGTTAGGTTATGGGCTTGGCTAGGGGAAGAGTTATGGTTGGGGTTAGGGTTAGGGCTAGGTATAGGGTAAGGGTTAGTGCTAGGGCCAGGGCTAGGGCTAGGTTTATTGTTAGGGTTAGGGTTAGGGTTAGGGCTAGGGTTAGTGATAGGGTTAGGGCTAGGGCTAGGGTTAGGGTTAGATTTAGTGTTAGGTTTAATGCTAGGGTTAGGGTTAGGGTTAGCTTAAGGGTTAGGGCTAGCTCTAGGGCTAGGGCTATGGTTAGGTTTAGGGTTAGGGTATGGGCTTGGCTAGGGGTAGAGTTAGATTTGGGGTTAGGGTTAGGGCTAGGTATAGGGTAAGTGTTAGGGCTAGGTCTAGGGCTAGGGTTAGGGTTAGGGTTAGGGTTAGAATTAGTTTTAGGGATAGGGCTAGGGATAGGGTTAGGGTTAGGGCTAGGGCTATCGTTAGGTTTTGTTTAGGGTTAGAGTTTGGTCTAGGCTTAGGGTTAGGGCTAGCGTTAGTGTATGGGCTAGCGTTAGGTTTAGGGCTAGGCCTAGGGTTTAGGATTAGGTTTACGTCTGGGACTAGGTTTAGGGTTAGGGTTAAGGTACGGGTTAGGGTTAGGTCTAGGGCTAGTTTAGGTTAGGGTTAGGGTTAAGGCTAGGGCTAGGGCTAGGGTTAGGGTTAGGGTTAGGGTTAGAGTTAGTGTTAGGGCTAGCGTTATGGTTATGCCTAGGGCTAGGGTTAGGTTTAGGTTTAGGGTTAGAGTTTCAGATAATATTATGGTTAGTGCTAGGGTTAGGGTACTGTGTAGTGTTAGGGTTAGGGCTAGGGTGAGGGTTAGGATTAGGTCTGGGGCTAGGGCTAGTGTTAGGGTTAGGGTTCTGGTTTGGGTTAGGGCTAGTGCTAGGGCCAGTGCTAGGGCTAGGTTTATTGTTAGGGTTAGGGTTAGCTTTAGGGTTAGGCCTGGGGCTAGTGTTAGGGTTAGGGCAAGGGCTAGGGTTAGGGTTTGGTTTAGGGTCAAGGCCAGGTTTACAGTTACAGTTAGGGTTAGGGCTACGGCCAGAGCCAGGGCTATGGGTAGGGATAGGGTTAGGTTTAGGGCTAGGGCTAGGGTTAGGGTTAGAGTTAGGGTATGGGCTTGCCTTGGGGTAGAGTTAGGGTTGGGGTTACGGTTAGGGCTAGGTATAGGGTAAGGGTTAGGGCTAGGGCTAGGGCTAGGAGTAGGGCTAGGTTTAGGGTTAGGGTTAGGTCTGGGGCTAGGGTTAGGGTTAGGGTTAGGGTTCGGGTTAGGGTTAGGGCTATGGCTAGTTTAGGTTAGGGTTAGGGTTAGAACTTGGGCTATGGCTAGGGTTAGGGTTAGGGTTCGCTTTTGGGTTAGGGCTAGGGTTCTGGTTAGGGTTAGGTCTAGGGCTAGGTTTAGGGTTAGGTTAGGGCTAGGGCTATGGTTAGCTTTAGCGTTATGGTTAGGTTTTGGCCTAAGGTTAGGGTTAGGTTGAGGGCTTGGGCTAGGGCTAGGGCTAGGGCTTGGGTTAGGGTTAGGGCACGGGCTAGGTTTAGGGTTAGGGCTAGGGTTTGTGTTAGTGTTGTGGTTAGGACTAGGGCTAGGGCTACGGTTAGGGCTACTAGGGTTTGGGCTAGGAGTAGCATTAGGTTAATGTTAGGTTTAGAGTTTGTGCTAGGGTTAGTGTTAGGGCTAGAATTAGGGTTAGGGCTAGGCTTAGGGTTAGGTTTAGGGTTAGTTTTAGAGTTAGGGTTAAGAGTAGGGCTTGGTCTAGGGTTAGGGTTATGGTTAGGGCTAGACTAGGGCTAGGCCTAGGTTTAGTGTTAGGGCTCGGGCTAGGGTTAGGGTTAGAGTTAGGGTTAGGGTTAGGGCTAGGGTTAGCGTTAGGATTAGGGTTAGGGCCAGGGCTAGGGCGAGGGTTAGCCTTAGGATTAAGTTTAGGGAAATGGCTAGGGTTTGGTCTAGTTTTAGGGTTAGGTTTATGGCTAGGGCTATGGTTAGGGTTAGGGCTAGGGATAGTGTTAGGTTTAGGTTTAGGGTTAGGTCTTGGATTAGGGTTAGGGTTAATCTTAGTGCTAGGGCTATATTTAGGTTTAGGGTTAGGGTTAGGGTTTGGTCTAGGGCTAGGGCTAGGGTTAGGGTTAGGGTTCGGGTTCGGGTTAGGGCTAGGGCTAGTGCAAGGAAAAGGTTTAGGGTTACGGATAGGGCTAGGCTTAAGCTTAGAGTTAGGGTTTGTGTGGGCTATGGTTAGGTCTAGGATTAGGGTTATGGTTATGGCTAGGGCTAAAGTTCGGGTTACTGTTAGGGTTCTGGTTAGGGCTAGGGCTAGGGTTAGGGTTAGGGTTAGGGCTTCGGTTAGTGTTAGGTTTATGGTTAGGGTTATTGCTGGGACTAGGGCTAGTGCTAGGTCTAGGGTCAGGGGTAGCTTTTGGTGTAGGCTAGGGCTATGGTTTGGGTAAGGGTTATGGTTAGGTCTAGGGCTAGGGCTTGGGCAAGGGTTAGGGTTAGCGTTAGGGTTAGGGCTAGGGCTAGGTTTAGGGTTAGGTTCAGTGTTAGGGCTAGAGGAAGCATTAGGTTTTTGGGTTAGACTAGGGCTAGGGCTAGGGCTATGTTTAGGGTTAGGAGGAGGGTTTGGGTACGTGCTATGGTTAGGGTTAGGGCTATGGTTAGGGTTAGTGTTAGGTCTAGGGCTAGGGCTACGGTTAGGGATTGGGTTCAGGTTAGGGTTAGGGCAAGGGCTACGGTTAGGGTTAGGACTAGGGCAGGGCTAGCGTTAGGTTTAGGTTTCGGGTTAGGGTTAGGGTTAGGGCTAGGTCTAGGGCTAGGTTTAGTGTTAGGGTTAGGGCTAGGGCTAGGGCTAGGATTAGCTTTATTGTTATGGTTAGGGTTTGGGCTAGCGTTAGTGTTAGGTTTAGGGCTAGGGCTACGGCTAGGGTTAGGGTTAGGGTTAGGGTACAGGCTACATTTAGGGTTAGGGCTAGAGTTACGGTTAGGGTTAGGGTTAGGGTTAGGACTAGGGCTAGGGCTATGGTTAGGGATTGTGTTCGGAAAGGGTTAGGGCTAGGGCTAGGGTTAGGGTTAGGGTTAGAGCTAGGGCTACTGTTAGGGTTAGGGTTAGGGTTGGGGCTAGGGCTAGTGCTAGGGCTAAGGTTAGGGTTAGGGCTAGTGCTAGAGCTAGGAATAGGTTTAGGTTTAGGGCTAGTACTAGCGTATACATTAGAGTTAGGGTTAGGTTTAGGGCTAGGGTTAGGTCTAGGTTTAGGGTTAGTGTTACGGCTAGGATTATGGTTAGCTTTAGAGTTAGGGTTAGGGGTAGGGCTAGGGGTAGGGCTAGGGGTAGGGTTTGGGCTAGAGTTAGGGTTAGGGTTAGGGTTAGAGCTAGGGCTAGTGCTAGTGCTAGGTCTAGGTTTAGGGTTAGGTTTTGGGTTAGGGCTAGAGCTATGTTTAGGTTTAGGGTTAGGGCCAGGGTTAGGTATAGGTCTAGGGTTAGGGCTAGGGACAGGGCTATGGCTAGGGCTACGGTTATGTTTAGGGTTAGGGTTAAGTCTAAGGCTAGGGCTAGGTTTAGGTTTAGGGTTAGGGCTAGGTATAGTGTTAGAGTTAGGGCTAGGACTAGGGCTAGGGTTAGGGTGAGGTTTAGGTTTAGGGTTAGAGTTAGGGTTAGAGCTAGTGTTAGGTTTAGGGCTATGGCTAGGGTCAGGTTTAGGTTTAGAGTTTGGGCTAATGTTAGGGTTATGGCTAGCGTTAGGGTACTGTCTAGTGTTAGGGTTAGGGCTAGGGTTAGGGTTAGTGTTAGTCTGGGGCTAGGGCTAGTGTTAGGTTTAGGTTTCAAGTTAGGGTTAGGGCTAGGGCTATTGTTAGGGTTAGGGTTAGACCTAGGGCTATGTTTATGTTTATGGTTAGGGCTAGTGCCAGGGCTAGGTCTAGGGTTAGGGTTTTGGTTAGGCTTAGGGTTAATGCTATGGTTAGGGTTAGGGTTAGGGTTAGGGCTAGCTCTAGGGCTAGGGCTACTATTAGGGTTAGAGTTAGGATTTGGGCTTGGCTATGGCTAGAGTTAGGGTTGGGGTTAGGGTTAGGTCTAGGTATAGTGTAAGTGTTAGGGTTAGTCCTAGGGCTAGGGCTAGGGTAAGGGTTAGGGTAGGGTTAGAATTAGAGTTAGGGCTAGAGCGAGGGTTAGGGTTAGGGCTAGGGTTAGCGTTTGATTTAGGTTTCGCTTTAGAATTTGGTCTAGGCTTAGGGTTAGGGCTAGGGTTAGGTTACGGGCTAGGGTTAGGGTTACAGCTAAGGCTAGGTTTAGGGTTAAGGTTACGATTACGGCTAGGGCTATGGTTAGGGATTGTGTTCGTATTAGGATGAGGGCTAGGGCTAGGGTTAGGGTTAGGGTTAGAGCCAGGGCTATTGTTAGCGTTAGGGTTAGGTTTAGGGCTAGGACTAGGGCTAGTGCTTGTGTTATGTTTAGGGATAGGGCTAGTGCTAGGAATAGGTTTAGGGTTAGGGCTAGGGCTAGGGCTAGGGTTAGGGCTAGGGTTAGGGTTAGGGTTAGCATTAGGACCAGGGTTAGGGTTAGTGTTAGGGTTAGTGCTAGGGCAGGGCTCGGGCTAGGGTTAGGTTTAGGGTTACAGTTAGAGTTGGGGCTAGGGTTAGGGTTAGGGCTAGGTTACGGTACTGCTATGGGTAGGTTAGGTCTAGGGTTCGGGTTAGGGTTAGGGTTATGGCTATGTATAGGGTTAGGCTTAGCGCTAAGGCTAGGGCTAGGGTTAGGTTTAGGGTTAGGGTTAGGGTTAGCGTTAGGGCTAGAAGTATGGTTAGGGTTAGGGCTAGGGCTAGGTTTAGGTTTAGGTTTAGTTTTAGGGTTAGACTTTGGGCTAATGTTAGGGTTACGGCTAGGGTTAGGTTACGGTCTAGGGTTAGGGTTAGGATAGTGTTAGGGTTAGGTTTCGGGCTAGTGTTATGGTTAGGTTTCGGGCTAGGCTTATGGTTAATTTTAGGGTTAGGGTTAGTGTTAGGGTTAGGGCTAGGGCTAGGCTTAGCTTTAGTGCTAGGTCCAGGGCTAGATTTATGGTTAGGTGTAGGGTTTCTGCTAGGGCTAGGGCTAGGGCTAGTTTTAGCGTTATGGTTCGGTTTAGGGTTATGACTAGGGCTAGGGTTAGGGTCAGGGTTAGGGTTAGGGCTAGGGTTATCATTAGGTTTAGGGTTATGGTTAGAGTTAGGGCTAGATTTATGGTTAGGGGTAGGTTTAGGGTACTGCAATGGGTAGGTTAGGTGTAGGGTTCGGGTTAGTGTTAGGTCTAAGATTAGGGCTATTGTCAGGGTTAGGGTTCGTGTTAGGGTTAAAGCTAGGTCTAGGGTTAGGGTTACGTATAGGTTAGGGCTAGGACTATCGTTAGGTTTAGGGTTAGGGTTAGAGGTAGGGCTAATGTTAGGCTCTGGTTTAGGGTTATGGCTAGGGCTAGGATTAGGGTTAGTGTTAGGGCTAGGGACAGTTCTAGGGCTAGAGTTATGGTTAGGGTTAGTGTTAGGGCTTTGGCAAGGTCTTGGTCTAGGGTTATGGTTAGGGTTAGGGATAGGGCTAGGGCTAGTGTTAAGGTTTTTGTTAGGGCTACAGCTGTGGTTAGGGTTAGGGTCAGGGTTTGGGCTAGGGCTAGTGTTGGGTTTAAGGTTTGGGTTAGAGTTTGGGCTAGGTGTATGGTTAGGTTTAGGTCTAGGGATGGGGTTAGGCTTAGTGTTGGAGTTAGAGTTTGGGCTAGGTGTATGTTTAGGGTTATGTCTAGGGTTGGATTTAGGGTTAGTGTTATGGGCAGGGCTAGTCTAGGGCTAGGGTTAGTGTTGATGTTAGGTTTAGGTCTAGGGCTAGGATTAGGTCTTCGGTTAGGGTTAATTATGGCTTGTTTTAGGGTTAGGGTTAGTGTTAGGGTTAGCGCTAGGGTTAGGGCAAGGGTTAGGTTTAAGGTTAGGGCTAGGTTTAGGTTTAGGCTTTGGGTTAGGGCTAGGGCTAGGGCTATGGCTAGGGTTAGGGTTAGGGTTTGTGTTAGGGGTAGTGCTATTGTTAGGGTTAGGGTTAGGGTTAGGGTTACAGCTATGGCTAGGGTTAGTGTTAGGTTTAGTGACAGGGTTAGGGTTATCATTAGGGTTAGGGTTACGGCTAGGGCTAGGGCTAGGGCTAAGGCTAGTTTTAGGTTTATGGTTAGGTTTAGGGTTCTGACTGGGGCTAGGTTATGGTCAGGGTTAGGGTTAGGGCTAGAGCTAGCATTAGGTTTAGGGTTAGGGTTAGAGTCAGGGCTAGAGTTAGTGTTAGGGGTAGGTTTATGGTAATGCTATGGGTAGGTTAGGACTAGGGTTCTGGTTAGAATTAGGGTGAGGTCCAAGTCTAGGGCTATTGTTAGGGTTAGGGTTCGGGTTACGGTTATGGCTAGGGCTAGGGTTAGGGTTACGTATAGGTTAAGGCTAGGACTATGTTTAGGTTTAGGGTTAGGGTTAGAGCTAGGGCTAGGGTTAGGCTTAGGGTTATGGTTAGGGCTAGGGCTAGGATTATGGTTAGGGTTAGGGCTAGGGTCAGGGCTAGGTCTAGGGTTATGGTTTGGGTTAGGATTAGGGCAAGGGCTAGGGTTAGGGTTAGTGTTAGGGCTACAGCTGTGGTAAGGGTTAGGGTCAGGGTTCGGGCTATGGCTCGCATTAGGTTTAGGGTTAGGGTTAGAGTTTGCGCTAGGTGTATGTTAAGGTTAGGTCTAGGGCTGGGGTTAGGCTTAGTGTTAGGGTTAGAGTTTGGGCTAGGTGTATGGTTCGGGTTAGGTCTAGGGCTGGGGTTATGGTTAGTGTTATGTTTAGGGCTAGGGCTATGGCTAGGGTTAGTGTTGATGTTAGGTTTAGGTCTAGGGCTAGGGTTATGTCTAGGGTTAGGGTTAGGGTTATAGCTTGTTTTGGTTTAAGGTCAGTGTTAGGGTTAGCTCTAGGGTTAGGGCTAGGGTTAGGGTTAGGGTTAGGGTTAGGGCTAGGGTTAGGTTTAGGCTTAGGGTTAGGGCTAGGACTAGGGCTATGGCAGGGATTAGGGTTAGGGTTAGGGTTAGGGCTAGTGCTATTGTTAGGGTTAGGGTTAGGGTTAGGGTTAGAGTTACGGCTATGTCTAGGGATACGGTTAGGTATTCTTATTGCGAATACCTACTCCCAGGCTACAGAACTCTCCAAACTGCTTCGTCTACAGCTCCAATACAGAACTCATGGACGCTGCATCTGAGTACCCTCAGTTTACAGATCTCCTGTAAGCTCTTTCTCCTACACTCAGGCTACCTACTTTGCGCATATTGTGTAATCCTACTCCCAGGCTACAGAACTCTGAAATAGCTTTGCACTCCACCTGCATACAGAACTCCCGTGAATTGCATCTCTCTAAAGAATGGATGCAGAACACTCATGAGCTGCATTTCCTAGAGTCAGCGTACACAAATCCCGCATATTGTGATTGCCTACTCCCAGGCTACAGAACTCTTCCAAACTGCTTCATTGCACACCTCCGATACAGAACTCATGTACGCTCTATCTCACTATACTCAGCTTACAGAACTCCTGTAAGCTTTGTCTCCTTCACTCAGGCTACCGACTTTGCGCACATAGTGCAAGCCTATTCCCAGGCTACAAAACGCTGAAACAGCTTTGCACTCTACTAGCAAAGAGAACTCCCATGAACTGCATCTCTCTACTCCCAGTAAGCAGAACGTCCATAAGCTGCCTTTCCTGCTGGCAGGCTGCACAAATCCCTCCTATTGCGAATGCCTAATCCCAGGCTACAGAACCCATCCTAACTGCTTCGTTCCCACCTCCGATACAGAACTCATGTATTCTGTAAATCACTTCACTCAGGTTAGAGACTTCCTGTAAGCTCTGTCACCTACACTCAGGCTACCGAATTTGCGCACATTGTGTAAGCCTATTCCCAGGCTATAGAACGCTGAAACAGATTTGCACTCCACTAGCATGTAGAACTCCCTTGAACTGCATCTCTCTACAGCCAGGATCTAGAATGCCCATTAGCTGCGTTTCCTAGAGTCAGGCTACAGAAATCCCGCATATTGTGAATGCCTACTCCCAGGCTACAGAACTCTTCTAAATTGCTTCGTTCCACACCTCCGATACAGAACTCATGGACGCTGCATCTGAGTACCCTCAGTTTACAGAGCTCCTGTAAGCTCTGTCTCCTACACTCAGGCTACTGACTTTGCACATATTGTGTAAGCCTATTTCCAGGCTACAGAACTGTGAAACAGCTTAGTACTCCACTAGCATACAGAACTCCCGTGAACTGCATCTCTCTACAGCCAGGACGCAGATCAGCCATAAGCTGCGTTTCCTACAGTCAGGCTACACAAATCCCTCCTATTGCGAATGCCTGCTCCAAGGCTACAGAACTTTTCCAAACTGCTTACATCCATACCTCCAATACAGAACTCATGGACGCTGCATCTCACTACACTCAGGTTACAGAACTCCTGTATGGTCTTTCTCCTACACTCAGGCTACAGACATTGCACACAGTGTGTCATCCTATTCCTAGGCTACAGAATGCTGAAACAGCTTTGCACTCCACTAGCTTACAGATGTTCTGTGAAGTACATCTCTCTACAGCCAGGAGGCAGCAAGCCCATAAGCTGCGTTTCCTAGTCAGGCTACAGACACACCGCATATTGAGAATACCTACTCCCAGTCTACAGAACTCTTCCAAACTACTTACATCCACACTTCTGATACAGAACTCATGGATGCTGCCTCTCACTACACTCAGGTTACAGAACTCCTGTACGCTCTCTTTCCTACACGCAGGCTACAGACATTGCGCACATTGGGTAAGCCTATTCCCAAGCTACAGAACTCTGAAACAGCATTGCAGTCCACTAGCATACCGAACTCCCGTGAACTGCATCTCTCTACACCCAGGAAGCAGAACGCCCATAAGCTGCATTTGCTAGAGTAAGGCCTCAGAAATCCGGCATATTCCGAATGCCTACTCCCAGGCTACAGAACTCTTATGAACTGTTTCGTTCCACACCTCCGATACAGAACTCTTGGATGCTACATTGATTACCCTCACTTTACAGAGCTCCTGTAAGCTCTGTCTTCTATACTCAGGCTACTGACTATGTGCATATTGTGTAATCCTATTCCCAGGCTACAGAACTCTGAAAGAGCTTTGCACTCCACCGGCATACAGAAATCCCGTGAACTGCATCTCTCTACAGCCAGGATGCAGACACCCATAAGTTGTGTTTCCTTCAATCAGGATACAGAAACCCGCATATTGCGAATGCCTACTCCCAGGGTACAGAACTCTTCCAAACTGCCTACATCCATACCTCATATACAGAACTCATGGATGCTGCCTCTCACTACAATCAGGTTACAGAACTCCTGTACGCTCTCTCTCCTACACACAGGCTACAGACATTGCGCACATTGGGTAAGCCTATTCCCAAGCTACAGCACTCTGAAACAGCATTGCAGTCCACTAGCATACCGAACTCCCGTGAACTGCATCTCTCTACATCCAGGAAGCAGAACACCCATAAGCTGCATTTCTTGAGTCAGGCCTCACAAATCCGGCATATTCTGAAAGCCTCCTCCCAGGCTACAGAACTCTGACGAACTGTTTCGTTCCACACCTCCGATCCAGAACTCTTGGACGCTACATTGAGTACCCTCAGGTTACAGAGCTCCTTTAAGCTCTGTCTCCTACACTCAGGCTACTGACTATGTGCATATTGTGTAATCCTATTCCCAGGCTACAGAACTCTGAAACAGCTTTGCAATCCACTAGCAAACAGAACTCCCATGATCTGCATCTCTCTACACCCAGGAAGCGGAACACCCATAAGCTGCGTTTCCTACTGTCAGTCTACACAAATCCCTCCTATTGCGAATGCCCTCTCCCAGGATACAGAACCCTCCCTAACTGCTTCGTTCCCTCCTCCGATACAGAACTCATGTATGCTGTAAATCACTACACTCAGGTTACAGAATCCTGTAAGCTCAGTCAACTACACTCAGGCTACCAAATTTGCGTGCATTTTGTCAGCCTATTCCCAGGCTACAGAACGATGAAACTGCTTTGCACTCCACTAGCATGCAGAACACCCTGGAACTGCATCTCTCTACAGCCAGGATCTAGAACGCCCATAAGCTGCGCATCCTAGAGTCAGGCTACAGAAACCCGCATACTGTGAATGCCTACTCCCAGGCTACAGTACACTCCAAACTGCTTCATTCCACACCTCTGATACAGAACTCATGGATGCTGCATTTCACTACACTCAGGTTACAGAACTCCTGTACACTCTCTCTCCTACACGAATGCTAAAGACATTGCCCACATTGGGTAAGCCTATTCCCAAGCTATAGAATTCTGAAACAGCATTGCAGTCCACTACCCTACTGGCCTCCTGTGAACTGCATCCCTCTACAGCCAGGACTCAGAACGCCCATAAGTTGCGCATCCTAGAATCAGGCTACAGAAATCCCTCCGATTGCGAATACCTGCTCCCAGGCTACAGAACTCTTCCAAACTGCTTCATTCCACACCTCCGATACAAAACTCTTGGATGCTGCATCTCACTACACTCAGGTTAGGAGCCCTAGTCCTAACCCTAAACCTAACCCTAGCCCTAACCCAACCGAAACCATAACCGTTAACCTAACCCTAGCACTAGGCCAAGCCCAAACCCGAAACCTAACCCTAACCCCAACCCCAACCACAAACCCATACCCAACCCCAACCCCAAACTCAACCCCAACCCTAACCCTAGCCCTAACCTAAAACTAACCCTAGCCTAAACCCTTGCCCTATCCCTAGCCCTAACCCTAAACCTAACGCTAGCCCTAGCCCTAGCCCTAACCTTAAACCACACCCCAAACCTAAATCTAGCCATAGCCCTAACCCTAACCCTAACCCTAAACCTATCTTTAGCCCTAGCCCTATCCATAACCCTAACCCTAAGACTAACCCTAGCACTAGCCGTAGTTCTAGCCCTAGCCCTAACCCTAACCCTAACCCTAACCCTGACCCTGACCCTAGCCCTAGCTTTTTTTTTTTGACAGGCAGAGTGGACAGTGTGATAGAGATACAGAGAGAAATGCCTTCCTTTGCCGTTAATTCACTCTCCAATAGCTGCCGTGGACAGCGCGCTGCGGAGGGCGCACCGCGCTCATCCGATGGCAGGAGCCAGGTGCTAGGTGCTTATCCTGGTCTCCCATGGGGTGCAGGGCCCAAATACTTGGGCCATCCTCCAAAGCACTCCTGGGCCACAGCAGAGGGCTGGCCTGGAAGAGGGGCAACCGGGACAGAATCCGGCGCCCCGACCAGGACTAGAACCCGGTGTGCAGGCGCTGCAAGGAGGAGGATTAGCCTGTTGAGCCACGGCGCCGGCCTTAGCCCTAACCTTAACCCGCACCCCAAACCTAAAAATAGCCCTAGCCCTAACCATACCCCTAAACCTAAACCTAGCCCTAACCCTAGCCTTAGCCATAACCCTAACACTAAGCCTAAGCATAGCCCTAGCCCTAGCCCAACCCTCGCCCTAACCCTAACCCTAGCCCTAGCCCTAACCCTAACCCTTACTCTAGGCCTAGGCCTAGCCCTTGCCCTACCCATAACCCTAACCATAACCCTAGCCCTAGCACTAGACCTACATCTAACCCTAACCCTAACCCTAGCCCTAGCCATGGAACTAGCCCTACCCCTAACCCTAACCCTAAACCGAGCCCTCACCCTAACCCTAACCCAAACCCTAACCCTAACCCTATCCCTAGCCCTACCCTAGTCCTAGCCCTAACCCTAACCCTAAACGGAGCCCTCACCCTAACCCTAACCCAAACCATAACCGTAACCCTAACCATATCCCTACCCTACCCTAGTCCTAGCCATAACCCTAACCCTAAACCTAACGGTAACACTAACTCCAACCCGAACCCTAGCCCTAGCGCTAGCCCTAACCCTAACACTAACCCTAAACCTACACATAGCCCTAACCCTAAACCCATCCCTAACCCTAATCCTAGCCCTAACCTAGACCTAACCCTAAACCTAACCCTAGTCCATACCCTAAGCCTGGACCTAACCCTAAACCTAGCCCAATCTCTAATCCTAACCCTAAACATAATGCTAGCCCTAGCCCTAAACCTAACACTAACCCTAGCCCTAACCCAACCCTAACCATAACCGTTAACCTAACCCTAACCCTAGCACTAGCCCAAGTCCAAACCTGAAACCTAACCCTAACCCCAACCCCAACCCCAAACCCATACCCAACCCCAAACTCAACCCCAACCCCGAAACCTAACCCTAACCATAACCCTAACCCTAGCCCTAGTCCTAACCCAACCTTAACCCTAACCCTAGCAATAGCCCTAAACCTAACTCTAGCCCTAGACCTAACCCTAACCCTAAACTTAGCCCTAGCCCTAACCCTAACCCTAACCCTAACCCTAACCCTAGCCCTAACCCTAACCCTCGCCCTAGCCCTAACCCTAACCCTAACCCTAGGCCTAGACCAACCCCTAACCCTAAACCTAACGTTAAAACCAACCCCAAACCGTACCCCAAACCCAACGCCAACTCCAACCCCAAACCCAACCCCAACCCTAACCGAAGCCCTAGCCTTAACGTAAACCTAACCCTAGCATATCCCTAGCGTAGCCTTTGCCCTAACCCTATACCTAACCCTAGCGCTAGCCCTAGCCCTAATCCTAAACCCAAACCCAACCCCAACCCCCAACCCAACCCCAACCATGACCCTAACCCAAACACTAACCCTAGCTTTAACCTTAACCCACACCCTAAACCTATCTTTAGCCCCAGCCCTAGCCCTAACCCTAACACAAATCCTAAACCGAGCTCTAGCCCTAGCCCTAGCCATAACCCTAACTCTAAGCCTAAACCCTAGCCCTAGCCCTAGCCCTAGCCCTTGCCCTAACCCTAACCCTAAGCCTAACCCTAGCCCTAACCCTAACCCTAGCCCTAGGCCTAGCCCTAGCCCTACTCCTAACACTAACCCTAACTTTAGCCTTAGCCCTATCCCTATCCCTAACCCTAACCCCAACCCCAACCAAAACCACAACCACAACCACAACCCCACCATAACCCTAACCCAAACCCTAGCCCAAAGCCTAACCTACACCTTAAACCTAACCCTAGCCCTAGCCCTAAACCTAACCCTAACACTAACCCTGGCCCTAGTTCTAGACCTAGCCCTGGCCATAACGCTAACACTAATCCTAATCCTAGCCCTAGCCCAAGACCAAACCCTTAAACAAACACTAACCCCAACCCCAAACCCACCCCAACCACAACCCTAACCCTAACTCGAACACTAACACTAACCCTTAATTCTAAAAAAACCACTAAATCCTAAAAAAACACTAACCTTAACCCTAAACATAGTCCTAACCTAGCCCTAAGTAACCCTAACACTAGCCCTAACACTAACACTAACCCTAACCCTAAACCTAACCCTAACCCTAGCAGTAACCTTAGCCCTAGCCCTAACCGAAACCCTAACCCTAGCCCTAGCCCTAGCCCTAACCCTAACGCTCACCCTAACCCTAACCCTCACCCTAGCCCTAACCCTAACCTTAACCCTAGACCTAACCCTTACCCTAACCTTAACCTAGCCCTAGTCCTAACCCTAACCCTAAACCTAGTCCTAAAACTAACCCTAACCCTAGCCATAGCCCTAGCCCTAACACTAAACCTAAACATAACCCTTATCCTAAACCTAACCCTAGCCTTAGCCCTAACCATAACCCTAACCCTAGCCCTAGCCCTAGCCCAGGCACGAACCCAAAACCACACACTAAGCTTAACCCAATCCAACCCTAACCCTAACCATAGCCCTAGCCCTACTCCTAGCCCTCGACCTAACCCTAACCCTAGCCCTAGCCCTACCCTAGCCCTAGACCTAGCTCTAGGCCTAGACCTGGCCCTTACCCTAACCCTAGACCTAGCAGTAACCCTATCCCTAGCCCTAACCCAAACCCTAACCCTAACCCTAACCCTAGCCCTAGCCCTAGCCCTAGCCCTAACCCTGACCCTCACCCTAACCCTAACCCTCACCCTAGCCCTAGCACTAACCCTAACCTTAACCCTAGCCCTAACACTTACCCTAACCTTAACCTAGCCCTAGTCCTAACCCTAACCCAAGCCCTAGTCCTAAAACTAACCCTAACCCTAACCCTAAACATAGACCTAGCCCTAGCCCTAGCCCTAGCCCTAGCCCTAACATAAACCTCAACATAAACCTTACCCTAACCCTAACCCTAGCCTTAGCCCTAACCATAACCCTAACCCTAGCCCTAGCCCAGGCACGAACCCGAAACCACACTCTAACCCAAATCTCACCCCAACCCCAACCATAACCCTATCCCTAGACCTATCCCTAACCTAACCCTAACCCTAGCCTTAGCACTAGCCCTAACCCTAACCCTAGTCCTAGCCCTAGCCCTAATCCTAACCCTAACCCTAACCCTAAACCCAACCCCCAGCACAACCCCAACCCCAACCCCAAATCTAACCCTAGTCTAAACTTTAACCCATACTCTAAACCTAACCCTAGCCCTAGCCATAACCCTAACCCTAAATCTAGCCCTAGCCCTAGCCATATCCATAACACTAACACTGAGCCTACTCTAGCCCTAGGCCTAGCCCTAGCTCTTACGCTAACCCTAGGCCTAGCCCTCGCCATAAACCTAACCCTACCCTAGACCTAACCCTAACGCTAATCCTACCCCTAGGCCTTGCCCTAGCCCTTACCCTAAACCCTAGGCCTAGACCTAGAACTAGCCCTCGACCTCGCCCTCACCCTCGCCCTAACCCTAACCCTAACCCTAAGCCTAACCCTAACCCTAGCCTTAGCCCTAGCCGTAACACTCACCCTAACCCCAATCCTAACCTTAACCCCAAACCCAACCCACACCAACCATGACACTAAACCATAACCCTAACCCTAGCCCTAACCCGAACACTAACCCAAAACCTTAATCCTAAAAAAAACACTAAATCCTAAAAAAAAACCACTAACCTTAACCCTAAACCTAGCCCTACCCTAGCCCTAACGTAACCCTAAACCTAACCCTAAATATAACCATAAACCTAGTCCTAACACTAACACTAACCCTAACCCTAGGCCTAGCCTTAGCCCGAGAACTAAACCTAAGCCTAGCCCTAACGCTAGCCCTAGCCCTAGCACTAGCCCTAGTCCTAAACCTAGCTCTAGGCCTCGGCCTAGCACTAGGCCTAGCCCTAAACCTAAACCTAACCCTAACCATAGCCCTAACCCTAGCCCTAGCCCTAACCCAAACCCTAACCCTAAACCTAGCCCTAGCCCTAACCCTAACCCTCACCCTAACCTTAACCCTAACCCTAGCCCTAACCCTAACCTTAACCCTAGCCCTAACCCTAACCCTAACCTTAACCTAGTCCTAGCCCTAACCCTAACCCTATCCCTAACCCTGTCCCTAGCCCTAAACCTAAACCTAACCCTAACCCTAACCCTGCCCTAGCCCTAGCCCTAACCCTACCCCTAACCGTAACCCTTACCCTAACCATAATCCTAGCCGAAGCCCTAATCCTAAACCTAAACATAGCCCTAGCCCAAGCACTAACCCGAAACCTGACCCTAACCCTAACCCCAACACCAACCCCAAGCCTAACCCTAGCCCTAGCCCTAGCCCTAACCTTAACCCTAGTCCTAGCACTTGCCCTAACCCTAAACCTAACCCCAACCCCCAGGACAAACCCAACCCCAATCACAAACCTAACCCTAACCCTAGCCCTAAACTTTAACCCACACCCTAACCATAACCCTAGCCCTAGCCCTAGACCTAACCCTAACCCTAATCCTAAACATAGCCCCAGACCTAGCCATAGCCATAACCCTAACCCTGAGCCTAATTCTAGACCTAGCCCTAGCCCTATCCCTCGACCTAACACTATACCTAGACCTAGCCCTAGCCCTCGCCCTAAACCTAACCCTAGTCCTAGCCCTAGCCCTCGACCTAACCCTAGCCCTCGCCCTAGCCCTAACCCTACCCCTAGGCCTAGCCCTAGCCATTACCCTAACCGTAGCCCTAGCCCTAGCCCTAGCCCTCGCCCTAACCCTACCCCTAACCCTAGCCCTAGCCCTAGCCCTAACCCTAACCCCAACCCCAACCCCAACCACAACCCCAACCCCAACCATAATCCTAACCCTAACCCAAAACCTAGCACTCACCATAACCCACACCTTAAACCTAACCCTAGCCCTAGTACTAACCCTAACCCTAACACTAACACTAACCTTAGCCAGAGCCCTAGCTCTAGCCATAACCCTAACCCTAACCCTACCCCTAGCCCTAGCCCCAACCCCAACCCTAAAACTAACCCCAACCCCAACCCTACCCCAACCCCAACCCTAACTCTAACCCTAACCCGAACCCTAACCCGAACACTAACCCTAACCCTAACCCTTAATCCTAAAAGAAAAAACTACATCCTAAAAAAAAAAACTCTAACCTTAACCCTAAACCTAGCCCTAACCTAGCCCTAACGTAACCCTAGCCTAGCCCTAAATTTATCCGTAAACCTAGCCCTAACATTAACACTAACCCTAAACCTAACCCTAGCCCTAAACGTAAACAATATCCTAGCTCTATCCCTAAACCTGTATCGGAGGTGTGCAACGAAGCAGTTTGGAAGTGTTCTGTAGCCTGGAAGTAGGCATTCGCAATATAGGGATTTCTATAGCCTGACAATAGGAAACACAGCCTATTGGTGTTCAGTGTCATAGCTGTAGAGAGATTCAGTTCACAGTAGCTCTGTATGAAAGTTGAGTACAAAGCTGTTTTAGACTTCTGTTGCCTGGGAGTAGCTTACACAATGTGCACAATACCTGTAGCCTGAATGTAGGAGAAAGACCGTACAGGAGTTCTGTATCCTGAGTGTAGTTAGATGCAGTGTACATGAGTTCCATATCGTAGTTGTGGAACTAAGCAGTTTGAAAGAGTTCTGTAGTCTGGGAGTAGGCAATCGCAATATGCGGGATGTGTTTACCCTGACAGTAGGAAACACAGCTTATGGGCATTCTGCGTCCTGGCTGTAGAGAGATGCAGTTCATGGGAGTTCTGTGTGCTAGTTGACTGTAATGCTATTTCAGAGTTCTGTTGCCTGGGAATAGGATGACACAATGTGCACAGTCTGTATCCTTAGGCAGAGCTTACAGGACTTCTGTAACCTGAATAGGCATTCACAATATGCGGGATTTCTGTAGCCTGACTATAGGAAACGCAGTTTATGGGCATTCTGCATCGTGGCTGTAGAGAGTTCATGGGAGTTCTGTGTGCTACTGGAGTGCAAAACTGTTTCAGAGTTATGTAGCCTGAGAATAGGCTTACACAATGTGCGCAATATCTGTAGCCTGAGTGTAGGAGACAGAGCTACAGGAGCTCTCTAATCTCAGTGCAGTGAGATGCAGCGTACATGAGTTCTATATCGGAGGTGTGCAAAGAAGCAGTTTAGAACAGTTCTGTAGCCTGTGAGTACGCATCTGCTACCTGAGTGTAGTGATTTACAGCATACATGAGTTCTGTATCAGAGGTGGGAACGAAGCAGTTAGGGAGGGTTCTGTATCCTGGGAGAGGGCATTCGCAATAGGAGGGATTTGTGTAGACTGACAGTAGGAAACGCAGCTTATGGATGTTCCGCTTCCTGGGTGTAGAGAGATGCAGATCATGGGAGATCTGTTTGCTAGTGGATTGCAAAGCTGTTTCAGAGTTCTGTAGCCTGGGAATAGGATGACACAATATGCGCAAAGTCAGTAGCCTGAGTGTAGGAGACAGAGCTTACAGGAGCTCTGTAAACTGAGGGTACTCAGATGCAGCGTCCATGAGTTTTGTATCAGAGGTATGGATGTAAGCAGTTTGGAAGAGTTCTGTAGCCTTGGAGCAGGCATTCGCAATAGGAGGGATTTGTGTAGCCTGATTGAAGGAAACACAGCTTATGGGTGTCTGCGTCCTGGCTGTAGAGAGATGCAGCTCACGGGAGTTCTGTATGCTAGTGGAGTGCAAAGCTGTTTCAGAGTTCTGTAGCCTGGGAAAAGGATTACACAATATGCACATAGTCAGTAGCCTGAGTGTAGGAGACAGAGCTTACAGGAGCTCTGTAACCTGAGTGTAGTGAGAGGCAGCGTACATGAGTTCTGTATCGGAGGTGTGGAACGAAACAGTTCGTAAGAGTTCTATAGCCTGGAAGTAGGCATTCGCAATATGCGGGTTTCTGTAGCCTGATTGTAGGAAACGCAGCTTATGGGCGTTCTGTGTCCTTGGTGTAGAGAGATGCAGTTCATGGGAGTTCTCTTTGCTAGTGGAGTGCAAAGCTGTTTCAGCGTTCTGTAGCCTGGGAACAGGCTTGCACTATGTGCGCAAAGTCGTTATCCTGAGTGTAGGAGACAGAGCTTACAGGAGTTCTGTAAGCTGAGTATAGTGAGATACAGCGTACATGAGTTCTGTATCGGAGGTGTGCAATGAAGCAGTTTGGAGTGTTCTGTAGCCTGGGAGTAGGCATTCGCAATATGCGGGTTTCTGTAGCCTGACTCTGGGATGCGCAGCTTATGGGTGTTCTAGCTCCTGGCTGTAGATTGATGCAGTTCCAGGGAGTTCTGCATGCTACTGGAGTGCAAAGCAGTTTCAGCGTTCTGTAGCCTAGGAATAGGCTTACAAAATGTGCGCAAATTCGGTTGCCTGAGTGTAGGTGACAGAGCTTACAGGAGGTCTGTAACCTGAGTGTAGTGATTTACAGCATACATGAGTTCTGTATCAGAGGTGGGAATGAAGCAGTTAAGGAGGGTTCTGTATCCTGGGAGAGGGCATTCGCAATAGGAGGGATTTGTGTAGACTGACAGTAGGAAACGCAGCTTATGGGTGTTCCCCTTCCTGGGTGTAGAGAGATGCAGATCATGGGAGTTCTGTTTGCTAGTGGATTGCAAAGCTGTTTCAGAGTTCTGTAGCCTGGGAATTGGATGACACAATATGCGCAAAGTCAGTAGCCTGAGTGTAGGAGACAGAGCTTAAAGGAGCTCTGTAAACTGAGGGTACTCAGATGCAGCGTCCATGAGTTCTGTATCAGAGGTATGGATGTAAGCAGTTTGGAAGAGTTCTGTAGCCTTGGAGCAGGCATTCGCAATAGGAGGGATTTGTGTAGCCTGATTGAAGGAAACACAGCTTATGGGTGTCTGCGTCCTGGCTGTAGAGAGATGCAGTTCACGGGAGTTCTGTATGCTAGTGGAGTGCAAAGCTGTTTCAGAGTTCTGTAGCCTGGGAAAAGGATTACACAATATGCACATAGTCAGTAGCCTGATTGTAGGAGACAGAGCTTAAAGGAGCTCTGTAAAGTGAGGGTACTCAATGTAGCGTCCAAGAGTTCTGTATCGGAGGTGTGGAATGAACAGTTCGGAAGTGTTCTGTAGCCCGAGAGTAGGCATTCGCAATATGTGGGTTTCTGTAGTCTGACTGTAGGAAAAGCAGCTTATGGGCGTTCTGCTTCCTGGGTGTAGAGAGATGCAGTTCATGGGAGTTCTGTTTTCTAGTGGAGTACAAAGCTTTTTCAGAATTCTGTAGCCTGGGAATAGGCATACACCATATGCGCAAAGTCTGTAGCCTGATTTTGGAGACAGAGCTTACAGGAGCTCTGTAACCTGAGTGTAGTGAGATGCAGCGTACATGAGTTCTGTATCGGAGGTGCGGAAGGAAACAGTTCGTAAGAGTTCTGTAGCCTGGGAGTAGGCATTCGGAATATGCCGGATTTCTGAGGCCTGACTCTAGGAAACGCAGCTTATGGGTTTTCTGCTTCCTGGATGTAGAGTGATGCAGTTCACGGGAGTTCGGTATGCTAGTGGACTGCAATGCTGTTTCAGAGTTCTATAGCTTGGATTAGGCTTACCCAATGTGCGCAATGTCTGTAGCCTGCGTGTAGGAGAGAGAGCATACAGGAGTTCTGTAACCTGATTGTAGTGAGAGGCAGCGTCCATGAGTTCTGTATCGGAGGTGTGGATGTAAGTAGTTTGGAAGAGTTCTGTAGACTGGGAGTAGGTATTCTCAATATGCGGTATTTCTGTAGCCTGACTAGGAAACGCAGCTTATGGGCTTGCTGCTCCTGGCTGTAGAGAGATGTACTTCACAGAACATCTGTATGCTAGTGGAGTTCAAAGCTGTTTCAGCATTCTGTAGCCTAGGAATAGGATGACACACTGTGTGCAATGTCTGTAGCCTGAGTGTAGGAGAAAGAGCATACAGGAGTTCTGTAACCTGAGTGTAGTGAGATGCAGCGTCCATGAGTTCTGTATTGGAGGTATGGATGTAAGCAGTTTGGAAAAGTTCTGTAGCCTTGGAGCAGGCATTCGCAATAGGAGGGATTTGTGTAGCCTGACTGTAGGAAACGCAGCTTATGGCTGATCTGCGTCCTGGCTGTAGAGAGATGCAGTTCACGGGAGTTCTGTATGCTAGTGGAGTGCAAAGCTGTTTCAGAGTTCTGTAGCCTGGAATTAGGCTTACACAATATGCGCAAAGTCAGTAGCCTGAGTGTAGGAGACAGAGCTTACAGGAGCTCTGTAAACTGAGGGTACTCAGATGCAGCGTCCATGAGTTCTGTATCGGAGGTGTAGAACGAAGCAATTTAGAAGAGTTCTGTAGCCTGGGAGTAGGCATTTGCAATATGCGGGATTTCTGTAGCCTGACTCTAGGAAACACAGCTTATGGGCGTTCTGGATCCTGGCTGTAGAGAGATGCAGTTCAAGGGAGTTCTACATGCTAGTGGAGTGCAAATCTGTTTCAGCGTTCTATAGCCTGGGAATAGGCTTACACAATGTGCGCAAATTCGGTAGCCTGAGTGTAGGTGACAGAGCTTACAGGAAGTCTCTAACCTGAGTGAAGTGATTTACAGAATACATGAGTTCTGTATCGGAGGTGGGAACGAAGCAGTTAGGATGGGTTCTGTAGCCTGGGATTAGGCATTCGCAATAGGAGGGATTTGTGCAGCCTGCCAGCAGGAAAGGCAGCTTATGGACGTTCTGCTTACTGGGAGTAGAGAGATGCAGTTCATGGGAGTTCTCTTTGCTAGTAGAGTGCAAAGCTGTTTCAGCGTTTTGTAGCCTGGGAATAGGCTTGCACTATGTGCGCAAAGTCGGTAGCCTGAGTGAAGGAGACAAAGCTTACAGGAGTTCTGTAAGCTGAGTATAGTGAGATAGAGCGTACATGAGTTCTGTATCGGAGGTGTGCAATGAAGCAGTTTGGAAGAGTTCTGTAGCCTGGGAGTAGGCAATCACAATATGCGGGATTTGTGTACGCTGACTCTAGGAAATGCAGCTCATGAGTGTTCTGCATCCATTCTTTAGAGAGATGCAATTCACGGGAGTTCTGTATGCAGGTGGAGTGCAAAGCTATTTCAGAGTTCTGTAGCCTGGGAGTAGGATTACACAATATGCGCAAAGTCAGTAGCCTGAGTGTAGGAGAAAGAGCTTACAGGAGATCTGTAAACTGAGGGTACTCAGATGCAGCGTCCATGAGTTCTGTATCGGAGCTGTAGAACGAAGCAGTTTGGAGAGTTCTGTAGCCTGGGAGTAGGTATTCGCAATAGGAATACCTAACCCTAACCCTAGACATAGCCGTAACCCTAAACCTAACCCTAACCCTAACCCTAACAATAGCACTAGCCCTAACCCTAATCCTAACCCTAAAACCTGCCATAGCCCTAGTCCTAGCCCTAACCCTAAGCCTAAACCTAACCCTAGCCCTAACCCTAACCCTAACCCTAACCCTAGCCCTAACCCTAGAGCTAACCCTAACACTGACCTTAAACCAAAACAAGCTATAACCCTAACCCTAACCCTAGACATAACCCTAGCCCTAGACCTAAACCTAACATCAACACTAACCCTAGCCATAGCCCTAGGGTTAGGGTTATGGTTATGGCTTGTTCTAGGGTTGGGGTTAGTGTTAGGGTTAGCGCTAGGGCTTTGTTGGGTTAGGGTGAGTGTTAGTGCTAGGGCTAGGGCTATGTCTAGGGTTAGGGTTAGGTTTGGGTTAGGGCTAGGGCTAGGGTTAGAGTTAGGGATAGGGTTAGAGTTTGGCCTAGGGTTATGGTTAGGGTTAGGGTTAGGGTCTGGCTAGGGTTAGAGTTAGGGCTAGGGTTAGCGATAGGGATAGGGTTAGGGTTAGGTCTAGGGCTAGGGTTAGGGTTAGGGTTTGGGTTGGGGTTAGGTTTAAGACTAGTGCTGTTGTTAGGGTTAGGGTTAGGGTTAGGCTTAGGGTTAGGTTTAGGGTTACAGCTATGGCT
The DNA here is from genome assembly GCA_949820135.1 of Sylvilagus floridanus. Lineage (NCBI taxonomy): Eukaryota > Metazoa > Chordata > Mammalia > Lagomorpha > Leporidae > Sylvilagus > Sylvilagus floridanus. The sequence goes on along the minus strand of OX463227.1, from coordinate 158,728,962 downwards.
AGGTTTAGGGTTAGGTTTCGGGACAGGGTTAAGGTTATCGTTAGGGTTAGAGTTAGGGCTAGAGCCAGGGCTAGGCTAGGGTTATGGTTAGGGTTATGGTTAGGGCTAGGGCTAGGTTTAGTTTTAGGTTCAGGTTTAGGGCTAGGGCTAGGGCTAGCGTTAGGTTTAGAGCTAGGGTTAGAATTTGGGCTAGGGTTAGGGATAGGTCTACTATTAGGGTACGGGCTAGTGTTAGGGTTAGGGCTAGGGCTAGGGTTAGGGTTAGAGTTAGGTCTAGGGCAAGTGTAGGGATAGGGTTAGAGCTGGGCTAGGGTTAGTTTTCGGTTTCGGGTTAGGGTTAGTGTTAGGGTTAGGATTAGGGCTAAGGTTAGGGCTAGGCCTAGGTTTAGGTTTAGGGACAGGTCTAGGTTTTGGGTTAGAGTTAGTGTTAAGGTTATGGTTAGAGTTAGGGTTAGGTTTAGTGCTAGGTCTAGGGCTAGTGTTAGGGTTAGGGTTAGGTTTAGGACTAGGGTTAGGGTTAGGGTTAGGGCTAGGTCTATGGTTAGGTTTAGGGTTAGGGCTAGGGCTAGGGCTAGAGCTAGGGTTGTGTCTAGGGTTAGGGTTAGGTTTATGGCTAGGTTAGGGCTAGGGTTAGTGTTAGGGTTAGGGCTAGGGCTAGTGCTAGGGCTAGGGCTAGGTCTAGGGTTAGTTTTAGGGTTAGGTTTAGGACTAGGGTTAGGGTTAGGGTTAGGGCTAGGTCTATGATTAGGTTTAGGGTTAGGGCTAGGGCTAGGGCTAGAGCTAGGGTTATGGTTATGGTTCGGCCTAGGGACAGGGTAAGGCTAGGTTTAGGATTAGGTTTAGGATTAGGCTAGGGGTAGGTTAGGGTTAGAGTTAGGGTTAGGGTTAGGGTTAGGGTTCGGTTTAGGGTTAGGGTTATGGCTTGTTCTAGGGTTGGGGTTAGTGTTAGGGTTAGCGCTAGGGCTAGGGCTAGGGTTAGGTTTAGGGTTAGGGCTAGGGTTAGGTTTAGTGTTAGGTTTAGGGTTAGGGCTAGGGCTAGGTCTATGGCTATGAATAGGGTTAGAGTTCTGGTTTTGGTTAGGGTAGTGCTATTGTTAGGGTTAGGGCTAGGGTTAGGGTTATGGTACAGCTATGGCTAGAGTTAGGGTTAGGTTTAGGGAAATGGGTTAATGTTAGGGTTAGGGTTAGGGCTAGGTCCAGGACTAGGCTAGTTTTATGGTTAGGCTTATGGTTGGGCTAGTCCTAGGTTTAGGTTTAGGTTTAGGTTTACGGCTAGCCCTAGCATTAGGTTTTGGGCTAGGGTTAGAGTTTGGATTAGGGTTAGGGTTTGGTCTAGTGTTATGTTACGGGCTAGGGTTAAGGATAGGGCTAGGGATAGGCTTAGGGTTAGGGTTAGGTCTAGGACTATGACTAGGGTTAGTGTTAGGGTTCGGGTTAGTGTTTGGACTAGGGCTAGTTTTAGGGTTAGTGTTAGGGCTAGGTCTAGCTCTAGGGCTAGGGTAAGGATTAGGGCTAGGGTTGGGGTAGGCATTGGTTTAGTTTAGGGATAGGGCTAGGTTTAGGGTTAGAATTAGGGTTAGGGTTAGGGTTAGAGTTAGGGTTAGGTTTAGGGCTAGGGCTTGGGCTAGGGTTAGGGTTAGGGTTAGGTTTAAGGCTAGGGACAGAATTTGGTCTAGGGTTAGGGTTAGGGTTATGGCTAGTGTTAGGGATTGGGTTAGTGTTAGGGTTAGGGCTAGGGCTAAGGCTAGGGCTAGCGTTAGTGTTAGGGTTAGGGTTTAGGGCTAGGGTTAGGTTATGCGTTAAGGCAAGGGCTATGGTTAGGTTTAGGGCCAAGGCTAGGGCTAGGGTTAGGATTAGGGCTAGGGAGAGGGCTAGGGCTAGGTTTAGGGTTAGGGTTAGGTTTAGGGCTAGGGCTAGGTTAGGGTTAGAGTTAGGGTTAGGGTTAGGGTTAGCGTTAGTGTTGTGGCTTGTTCTAGATTTGCGGTTAGGGTTAGGGTTAGCGCTAGGGCTAGAGCTAGGGTTAGGATTAGGGTTACGACTAAGGTTCGGGTTAAGGTTAGTGTTAGAGTTTGTGCTAAGGGTATATTCAGGGCTAGGGTTAAGGAATGGGCTAGGTAGGGTTATGGCAAGGACCAGGGCTAGGGCAGAGTTAGGGTTAAGGTTAGTGTTAGGGTTAGTGCTAGGGCAAGGGCTAAGGCTAGGGTTATGGTTAGTGTGAGGGTAAGGGCCAGGGTTAGGGTTAGGGCTAGGGGCAGGGCTAGGGTAGAGTTAGGGTTAGGGTTAGGGTTAGGGCTAGGGCCAGGTATAGGCTAGGGTTATGTTTAGGGCTAGATCTCTGGTTAAGTTGAAGGTTAAGGCTAGGACTAGGGCTAGGGCTACTGTGAGGGTTAGGGTTAGGGCTAGGGGCAAGGCTACGGCTAGGGTTAGTGTTAGGTTTAGGAGCGGGCTAGGGCTAGGGTTAGGGTTAGGCCTAGGGCTATATTTAGGGTTAGCGTTAGGGTTAGAGCTAGGGCTAAGGCTAGGGCTAGGGCTATGGTTAGGGTTAGAGTTAGGGCTAGGACCTGGGCTAGGGCTAGTGTTAGGGTGAGGGTTAGGTTTAGGACTAGGGCTATGGTTAGGGTTAGGGTTAGGGTTAGGATTAGGTTAGGGTTAGGTTTAGGGTTAGGGCTAGGGCTAGCATAAGTTTTAGGGTTGGGTTTAGAGTTTGGACTAGGGCTAGGGTTAGGGTTATGGCTAGGGTTATGGTTAGGGTTAGTGTTATGGATAGGGTTAGGTCTAGGCCTAGAGCTACGGTTAGGTTTAGGGTTAGTGTTAGGGTTAGGGCTAGGGCTAGGTTAGGTTTAGGGTTATGTCTAGGACTAGGGTTATTGCTAGGGTTCGGTTTAGTGCTAGGTCTGGAGTTATGGGTAGGGTTAGGGTTAGGGCTATGGTTAGGTTTAGGGTTAAGTCAGGGCTATAATTAGGGTTAGAGTTAGGGTGACCGCTAGGGCTAGGGCTAGGGTTAGTTTTAGGGTTAGGGTCAGGGTTAGAGTTAGGGTTAGGGTTATGACTATGCTAGGTTTAGGGTTACTGTTATGACTAGGACTAAGTTTAGGGTTAGGATTAGGGTTAAGGTTAGGACTAACGTTAGGTTTAGGGATAGGGTTAGAGTTAGACTAGGGTGTTTTGGGCTAGGGTTAGGGTACGGCTAGGGGTAGGGTTAGGGCTAGGGCTGGGGCTAGAGTTAGGTTGAGGGTTCAGGTTAGGGTTACGTCTAGGGCTAGGGTTAGGGTTAGGGTTAGGGCTGGGGCTAGGTCTAGGTTTAGGGATAGGTTTCGGGTTAGAGTTAGGGCCAGGGCAAGGGTTAGGGTTATGGTTAGGGCTAGGGCTAGGTCTAGGGTTAGGGTTAGAGATTGGGTTCGGGTTAGGGTTAGGGATAGGGCTAGGGTTAGGGTTACAGTTAGGTTTAGGGGTAGGGCTAGGGCTAGGGCTAGAGTTAGGGTTAGGTCTAGGGCTAGGGCTAGGAATAATTTGGTGTTAGGGCTAGGGCTAAGGTTAAGGTTAGACTTAATGTTAGTGTTAGGGCTAGGGTTAGGGTTAGGTTTAGTGTTAGGGTTAGGTCTAGGACTAGGGCAAGCTTTAGGGTTAGTGTTAGGGTTATGGCTAGGGCTAGGGTTAGGTCCAGGGTTAAGCTCAGGTTTATGGCTAGGGCTAGGGTAAGGGTTAGTGTTAGGCTTAGGGCCTTAGGGCTAGGTCCAGGGCTACGTCTAGGTTTAGGGTTACGGTTAAGGTTAGGGCTAGGGCAAGGGCTACGGCTAGGTTTAGGTTTAGGTTTAGGGCTAGGGCTAGCGTTAGGTTTAGTGCTAGGGTTAGAATTTGAGCTAGGGTTAGGGTTAGGGCTAGGGCTAGGGTTAGTGTTAGGGTTTGGGTTAGGGGTTGGGCTAGGGCTAGGGTTAGGGTTAGGGCTAGGGTAAGGGTTAGGGTTCGAATTAGGGTTATGGTCATGGTTAGGGTTAGGTTTAAGGTTAGGGCTAGCGACAGGGCTAGGGCTAGGTTTAGGGTTAGATTTAGGGTTAGGGTTAGGGTTAGGGTTAGGGTTATGGCTTGTTCTAGGGTTGGTGTTGACGTTACGGTTAGCGCTAGTGCTAGTTCTATTGTTAGGATTAGGTCTAGGAGTAGCGTTAGGTTTAGGGCTAGTGTTTTAGTTTGGGCTAGGGTTAGGGTTAGGTCTAGTGTTAGGGTATGGGCTAGGTTTAGGTTTATTGCTAGGGATAGGTTTAGGGTTAGGTTTAGGGTTAGGTCAAGGCAAGGGTTAGGGTCAGGGTTAGGGCTAGGGCTAGGGTTAATGTTAGAGTTCGGGTTAGGGTTTGGGCTTTGGCTAATGTAAGGGTTAGGGTTAGGGTTAGGGCTAGTGCGAGGGTTAGATTGAGGGCTAGGTCTTGTGCTAGGGTTAGCTAGTGCTAAGGTTAGGGCTAGGCCTATGTTTATGTTTAAGGACAGGGCTAATTTTAGGGTTCGAGTTAGTGTTAGGGTTAGGGTTAGAGTTAGGGTTACGATTAGGGCTAGGGCTAGGGCTAGGTTTAGGCTTAGTGCTAGGGCTCGGGCTAGAGTTTGGTCTAGGGTTAGGGTAAGGGTTGTGGCTAGGGCTAGGATTAGGGTTAGGGTTAGGGCTAGGGTTAATTTTAGGGTTAGGTTTAGGGCTAGGATTATGCATAGGGTTATGTCTAGGGATAGGGTTAGGGTTAGGGTTAGGGCAAGGGCTAGGGCTAGGACTAGGGCTAGGGTTAGATTTAGTGCTAGGGCTGGATGTAGTGCTAGGGTTAGAATTAGTTAGGGCTAGGCCTAGGTTTAGGTTTAGGGACAGGCTAGGTTTATGGTGAGAATTAGGGTTAGTGTTAGGGCTAGGTTAGGGTTAGAGTTAGGGTTAGGGTTAGGGTTAGTGTTAGGGTTAGCGCTAGGGCTCGGTCTAGGGTTAGGGTTAGGGTTGTGCTAGGGCAAGGGTTAGGTTTAAAGTTAGGGCTAGGGCTAGGGGTAGGATTAGGATTAGGGTTAGGGCTTGGGACAGGGCTAGGTCTAGGTTTAGGGTTCGAGTTTGGGTTATTTTTAGGGTTAGGGTTAGGGCTAGGGACAGGGCTAGGGCTAGGTTTAGGGTTAGAGTTATGGTTAGGGTTAGGGTTAGGGTTAGGCTTAGGGTTATGGCTTGTTCTAGGGTTGGTGTTAGCGTTACGGTTAGATCTACGGCTAGGGTTAGGTTTAGAGCTAGGGCTAGCGTTAGGTTTAGGGCTAGGGTTAGAATTTGGGGTAGGGTTAGGGTTAGGTCAAGTGTTATGGTATGGGATAGGTTTAGGGTTATTGCTATGGATAGGGTTAGGGTTAGGTTTAGGGTTAGGTCTAGGGCAAGGGTTAGGGTCAGGGTTAGGGCTAGGGCTAGGGCTAGGGTTAGTGTTAGGGTTCGCGTTAGGGTATGGGCTAGGGCTAGGGTTAGGGTAGTGTTAGAGCTAGGGTTAGGTTTAGGGTTAGGGTTAGGGTTAGGGCTAGGGCTATGGCTATGGCAAGGGTTAGGGTTAGGGTTTGGGTTAAGGCTAGTGCTATTGTTAGGGTTAGGGTTCGCATTAGGGTTAGTGTCACAGCTAATGCTAGGGTAGGGTTAGGTTCAGGGACAGGGTTAGGGTTAGGGTTCGGGTTAGGTTTGGGGCTAGTGCAAGGGCTTGGCTAGGGTTATGGTTAGGGTTAGGGTTATGGCTAGGGCTAGGTTTAAGTTTAGGTTTAGGTTTAGAGCTAGGGCTAGCATTAGGTTTTTGGACAGGGTTAGAGTTTGGGCTAGGGTTTGGGTTAGGTCTAGTGTTAGGGTATGGGCTAGGTTTAGTGTTAGGGCTTGTGATAGGGTTAGGTTTAGGGTTAGTTCTTGGGCAAGGGTTAAGGTCAGGGTTAGGGCTAGGGCTAGGGTTAGTATTAGAGTTCGTGCTAGGGTTTGGCTAGGGCTAGGGTTAGGGCTAGGGCTAGGGCTAGGGTTAGATTTAGGGCTAGGGCTAGGTTTAAGATTAGGGCTAAGATTAGGGCTATGCCTAAGTTTAGTTTAGGGTTAGGGTTTGGATTAGGGTTAGTGCTAGTGCTATTGTTAGGGGTAGCATTAGGGTTCTGGATAGGGTTACAGCTATGGCTAGGTTTAGGGTTAGGTTTAGGGACAGGGTTAGGGTTAGGGCTAGGGATAGGGTTAGGGTTAGGGTTAGGTCTAGGGCTAGGGTTATTATTAGGGTTCGGGATATGGTTTGGGCTAGGGTTAGCTTTTAGGTTAGGGTTAGGTATAGGGCTAGGGTTAGGTTTAGGGCTAGGGCTAGGGCTAGGGCCAGGATTAGGGTTAGGATTAGGGTTAGGGCTAGTCCTAGGAATATGTTTAGGTACAGGGCTATGTTTAGGGTTAGAGTTAGGTTAGGGTTAGGGTTAGAGTTAAGGTTAGGTTTAGGCCTAGGGCTAGGGCTAGGGTTAGGGTTAGGGTTAGGTTTAGGGCTAGGGCTAGGGTTTGGTCTCTGGTTAGTGTTAGTTTTAGGGTTAGGGTTAGGGCTATGGTTAGGGTTATGGTTAGGGCTAGGACTATGGTTAGGTTGAGGGTTAGGGCTAGGACTAGGGCTAGGGCTATGGTAGGGTTAGGGTTAGCGCCAAGGCCAGGGCTACGGCTAGGGTTAGCGTTAGGGTTAGGAGTAGGGCTAGGGCTAGGGTTAGGGTTAGGGTTAGGGCTAGGGCTATCCTTAGGTATAGTGTTAGGGTTAGAGATTGGGCTAGGGTTAGGTTTAGGGCAATGTTTAGGGTACAGCTAGGGGTAGGGTTATTGCTAGAGTTAGGGTTAGGGTTAGGGTTATGTCTAGGTCTAGGGCTAGGTTTAGGTTGAGGGTTCGGATTAGGGTTAAGTCTAGGGCTAGGGTTAGGTTTAGCGATAGGTCTAGGGCTAGGGATGGGGTTAGGGATAGTGTTCCGGTTAGGGTTAGGGCTAGGGCACGTGTTAGGTTTAGGGTTTAGGGCTAAGGCTAGTTTAGGGTCAGTGTTAAGGCTAGGGCTAGGGCTAGGGCTAGGGCTAGAGTTAGAGTTAGGGCTAGGTTTCGGGCTAGGCCTAGGTTTAGGGTTAGGGCTAGGGCTAGGGTTAGGGTTAGTGTTAGGGTTAGAGTTTGGGCTAAGGTTATGGTTTGAACTAGGGTTAGGGTACAGGCAAGGTTAGTGTTAGGGCTAGGGTTAGGGTTAGGTCTAGTGTTAGGTTATGGGCTAGGTTTAGGGTTATTGCTAGGGATAGGGTTAGGGTTAGGTTTAGGGTTAGGTCTAGGGCAAGGGTTAGGGTCAGAGTTAGGGCTAGGGCTAGGATTAGATTGATTGCTAGGGCTAGGGTTAGGTTTAGGATTAGGGCTAAGTTTAATGCAAACCTATGTTTAGGTTTAAGGACAGGGCTAGGTTTAGGGTTTCAGTTAGTGTTAAGGTTAGGGTTAGAGTTAGGGTTACGTTTAGGGCTAGGGCTAGGGCTAGGGTTAGTGCTAGGGTTAGGGTTATGTTTAGGGCTCTGGCTAGAGTTTGGTCTAGGTTTAGGGTTAGGGTTATGGCTAGAGCTAGGATTAGGGTTAGGGTTAGGGCTAGGGCTAGGGCTAGGGCTAGTGCTAGGCCTAGGGTTAATTTTAGGGTTAGGCTTAGGGCTAGGATTATGTTTAGGGTTAGTGATAGGGCTATGGTTAGGTTTAGGGTTAGGGCTAGGGCTAGGGCTAGGGCTAGGGTTAGGGTTAGGATTAGGGCTAGGGACAGGGCTAAGGCTAGCTTTAGGGTTAGGTTTAGGATTAGGGCTAGGGCTAGGTTAGGGTTAGAGTTAGGTTTAGTGTTAGTGTCAGTGTTAGGGTTAGGGTTAGTGCTAGGGCTATGTTAGGGTTAGAGTTAGGGCTATGGTTAGATTTAGGGCTAGGGTTAGGGCTAGGGCTAGGGTTAGGATTGGGGCTAAGATTAGGGCTATGCTTAGGTTAAGGTTAGGGTTAGGGTTTTGGTTATGGTTAGGGCTATTGCTATTGTTAGTTGTAGTATTAGGGTTAGGGATAGGGTTACAGCTATGGCTAGGTTTAGGGTTAGGTTTAGGGACAGGGTTAGTGTTAGGGTTAGGGTTAGGGCTAGGGCCAGGTATAGGCTAGGGTTATGGTTAGGGTTATGGTTAGTGCTAGTGCTAGTTTTAGGTTTCTGTTTAGGTTTAGGACTAGGGCTAGCATTAGGTTTAGGGCTAGGGTTAGAGTTTGGGCTAGGGGTTGTTTGAGGTCTAGTGTTAGGGTACGGGCTAGGGTTAGGGTTAGGGCTAGTGCTAGGGTTAGTGTTAGGGTTATGTCTACGGCTAGGGTTAGTGTTAGAGTTTGGGCTAGGTGTAGGTTTTGGGTTAGGGTTAGGGCTAGGGCTAGGGTTAGGTTTAGGGCTAGGTCTAGGGCTAGGGCTAGGACTAGGGTTAGGGCCTGGGTTAGGGTTAGGACTAGGGTAAGGCCTGTCCTAGGAATATGTTTAGGTACAGGGCTCTGTTTAGGGTTAGAGTTAGGGTTAGGGTTAGGGTTAGTGTTATGGTTAGGGCTAGGGCTATCGCTAGGGCTAGGGCTATGGTTAGTTTTAGGGTTAGGGTACGGGCTAGAGTTAGCGTTAGGTTTAGGGATAGGGCTGGTTAGGTTTAGGGTTAGGGCTAGGGCTATGGCTAGAGCTAGGGTTAAGGTTAGTGTTCGGGCTAGGGACAGGGCTAGGGCTAGGTTTAGGATTAGGGCTAGGGGTAGGTTATGGTTAAATTATGGTTAGTTTAGGGTTTGGGTTAGGGTTAGGGTTAGGATTATGGTTTGTTCTAGGGTTGGGGTTAGTGTTAGGGTTAGCGCTAGGGCTAGGGTTAGGGTTAGGTTTAGGGTTAGGGCTAGGGTTAGGTTTAGGGTTAGTGTTAGGGCTAGGGCTAGGGCAATGGCTAGAGTTAGGGTTATGGTTAGGGTTAAGGCTAGGGCTAGGTTTAGAGTTCGGGATAGGGTTAGAGTTTAGCCTAGGGTTATGGTTAGGGCTAGGGTTAGGGTACTGGCTAGGGTTAGATTAGGGCTAGGGTTAGGGTTAGGTCTAGGGCTAGGGTTAGTGTTAGGGTTAGGGTTAGGGTTCGGGTTGGGGTTAAGTTTAGTGCTAGTGCTATTGTTAGGTTTAGGGTTAGGGTTAGGGTTAGGGTTACAGCTATGGCTCGGGTTAGGGTTAGGTTTAGGGACAGGGTTAGGGTTATCGTTAGGGTTAGAGTTAGGGCTAGAGCCAGGGCTAGGCTAGGGTTATGGTTAGGGTTATGGTTAGGGCTAGGGCTAGGTTTAGTTTTAGGTTCAGGTTTAGGGCTATTACTAGGGCTTGGGCTAGGGTTAGGGTTAGAGCTAGGGCTAGGGCCATGGCTAGGGCTAGGGTTAGGGTTTGGGTTAGGGTTAGGGTTAGGGTTAGGCCTAGTGTTAGGCTATGGGCTGGGTTTAGCGTTATTGCTAGGGCTATGATTAGTGTTAGTGTTCGGGTAAGGGTTAGGTCTAGGGCAAGTGTTAGGGTCAGCTTTAGGGCTAGGGCTAGTGTTAGTTTTAGGGTTCGGGTTAGGGTTTGGGTAGGGCTTGTGTTAGGGTTAGGGTTAGGGTTAGGTTTAGGTTTAGGGCTAGGGCTAGTGCTAGGGTTAGGTTTAGGGCTAGGGCTAGTGCTAGGGTTAGGCTAGGGCTAAGGTTAGGACTATGCCTATGTTTAGGTTTAAGGACAGGACTACTTTTAGGGTTCGAGTTAGTGTTAGGGTTAGGGTTAGAGTTAGGGTTAGGTTTAGGGCTAGGGCTAGGGCTATGGTTAGGGTTAGGTTAAGGGCTCGGGCTGGAGTTTGGTCTAGGGTTAGGGTTTAGTTTATGGCTAGGGCCAGGATTAGGGTTAGGGTTAGGGCTAGGGCTAGGGCTAGGGCTAGGGTTAATTTTAGGGTTAGGTTTAGGGCTAGGATTATGTTTAGGGTTAGGGCTAGGGCCATGGTTATGTTTAGGGTTAGGGCTAGGGCTAGAGCTAGGGCTAGGGTTAGGGTTAGGGTTAGGGCTAGGGACAGGGTTAGGGCTAGGGACAGTGCTAGGGCTAGGTTTAGGTTTAGGGTTAGGATTAGGTCTAGGACTAGTTTAGGGTTAGAGTTAGGGTTAGGGTTAGGGTTAGGGTTAGTGTTAGGGTTATGGCTTGTTCTAGGGTTTGGGTTATTGTTAGGGTTAGCGCTAGGGCTAGGGTAGGGTTAGAGCTAGGGTTAGAGCTAGGGTTAGGTTTAGGATTAGGGTTAGGGCTAGGGCTATGGCTATGGTTTGGGTTAGGGTTAAGGTTTGGGTTAAGGCTAGTGCTATTGTTAGGGTTAGGGTTAGGATTAGGGTTAGGGTTAACAGCTATGGCTAGGGTTAGGGTTAGGTTTAGGGACAGGGTTTGGGTTTAGGGTTAGGGTTAGGGTTAGGTTTAGGGCTAGTGCCAGGATTGGCTAGGGTTATGGTTAGGGTTATGGTTAGGGCTAGGGCTAGGTTTAGGTTTAGGTTTAGGTCTAGGGCTAGCGTTAGTTTTAGGTCTAGGGTTAGAGTTTGGGCTAGGGATAGGGATAGGTCTAGTGTTTGGGGATGGTCTAGGGTTAAGGTTAGGGCTAGGGCTAGGGTTAGTGTTAGGGTTAGGGCTAGGGCTAGGGCTAGGGTTAGATTTAGTGCTAGGGCTAGGGCTAGGGCTAGGGTTAGGATTAGTGCTAAGGTTATTGCTAGGCCTAGGTTTAGGTTTAGGGACAGGCTATGTTTATGGTTAGAGTTAGGGTTAGGGTTAGGGCTAGGTTAGGGTTAGAGTTAGGGTTAGGGTTAGGGTTAGGGTTAGGGCTAGGGTTAGGTTTAGGTTAGGGTTAGGTTTAGGTTTAGGTTTAGGGCTACGTTATGGTTAATGTTAGGGTTAGCGCTAGGGCTCGGGCTAGTGCTAGTTTTAGGTTTATGTTTAGGTTTAGGGCTAGGGCTAGCATTAGTTTTAGGGCTAGGGTTAGAGTTTGGGCTAGGGGTAGGGTGAGGTCTAGTGTTAGGGTACGGGCTAGGGTTAGGGTTATTGCTAGGGATAGGGTTATCATTAGGGTTAGGTCTAGGGCTAGGGTTAGTGTTAGGGTTCCGGTTAGGGTTTGGGCTAGGGGTAGGGTTTGGGTTAGAGTTAGGGCTAGGGCTAGGGTTAGGTTTAGGGCTAGGGCTAGGGCTAGGGCTATGACTAGGGCTAGGGCCTGGGTTAGGGTTAGGACTAGGGTTAGGGTTAGTCCTAGGAATATGGTTAGGTACAGGGCTATGTTTTGGGTTAGAGTTTGGGTTAGGGTTAGGGTTAGAGTTAGGGTTAGGTTTAGGCCTGGGCTAGGGCTAGGGTAGGGTTAGGGTTAGGTTTAGGGCTAGGGCCAGAGTTTGGTCTAGGTTTAGGTTTAGGGTTATGGCTAGGGCTAGGGCTAGTGTTAGTGTTTGGGTTAGGGCTAGGGCTAAGGCTAAGGCTAGCGTTAGTGTTAGGGTTAGGGTTTAGGGCTAGGGTTAGGTTTAGTGTTAAGGCAAGGTCTATGGTTAGGTAAAGGGCTAAGTCTATGTCTAGGGTTAGGTTTAGGGCTAGGGAGAGGGCTAGGGCTAGGTTTAGGGTTAGGTTTAGGGTTAGGGTTAGGGTTAGGGTTATGGCTTGTTCTAGGTTTGGGGTTAGTGTTAGGGATAGCGCTAGGGCTGGAGCTAGGTTTAGGATTAGGTTTACTACTAGAGTTAGGGTTAGGGTTAGTGTTAGAGTTTGTGCTAAGGTTATTTTCAGGGCTATGGTATATATATTGTCTAGGTAGGGTTAGGGCAAGGACCAGGGCTAGGGCAGAGTTAGGGTTAAGGTTAGTGTTAGGGTTTGTGCTAGGGCAAGGGCTAAGGCTAGGGTTATGGTTAGTGTTAGGGTAATGGCCAGGGTTAGGGTTAGGGCTAGGGCCAGGGTTAGGGTAGAGTTAGGTTTAGGGTTAGGGTTAGGGTTAGGGTTAGGGCTAGGGCCAGTTATAGCTAGGGTTATGGTTAGGGTTATGGTTAGGGCTAGTGCTAGTTTTAGGTTTATGTTTAGTTTTAGGGCTAGGGCTAGCATTAGGTTTAGGGCTAGGGTTATAGTTTGGGCTAGGGGTAGGGTGAGGTCTAGTGTTAGGGTATGGGCTAGGGTTAGGGTTAGTGCTAGTGCTAGGGTTAGGGTTAGGGTTAGGGTTAGGTCTACGGCTAGGGTTAGTGTTAGGGTTTGGGCTAGGGGTAGGGTTTGGGTTAGGGTTAGGGCTAGGGCTAGGGTTAGGTTTAGGCCTAGGGCTAGGGCTAGCACCAGGATTAATGTTAGGACTAAAGTTAGGGCTAGTCCTAGGAATATGTTTAGGTACAGGGCTATGTTTAGGGTTAGATTTTGGGTTAGGGTTAGGGTTAGAGTTAGGGTTAGTTTTACGCTTTGGCTAGTGTTAGGGTTAGTGTTAGGGCTAGGGATAGGGTTAGATTCAAGGCTATGGCTAGCACTAGTGTCAGGCTAGAGCTAAGGTTAATGCTAGGCCTATGTTTATGTTTAAGGACAGGGCTAATTTTAGGGTTTGAGTTAGTGTTAGGGTTAGGGTTAGAGTTAGGGTTACGATTAGGGCTAGGGCTAGGGCTAGGGCTAGGGTTAGGGTTAGGGTTAGGTTTAGGGCTCGGGCTAGAGTTTGGTCTAGGGTTAGGGTTAGGGTTATGGCTAAGGCTAGGATTAGGGTTAGGGTTAGTGCTAGGGCTAGGGCTAGGGCTAGGGTTAATTTTAGGGTTAGGTTTAGGGCTAGGATTATGTTTAGGGTTAGGGCTAGGGCTATGGTTAGGTTTAGGGTTAGGGCTAGGACTAGGGCTAGGGTTAGGGCTAGGACTAGGGCTAGGGTTAGGGTTAGGGTTAGGGCTTAGGGACAGGGCTAGGGCTAGGTTTAGTGTTAGGTTTAGGATTAGGGCTAGGGCTAGTTTAGGGTTAGAGTTTGGGTTAGGGTTATGGTTAGTATTAGGGTTAGGGTTATGGCTTGTTCTAGGGTTTGGGTTAGGGTTAGGGTTAGCGCTAGGGCTAGGGCTAGGGCTAGGGTAGTGTTAGAGCTAGGTTTAGGTTTAGGGTTAGGGTTAGGGCTAGGGCTATGGCTATGGCGAGGGTTAGGGTTAGGGTTTGGGTTAAGGCTAGTGCTATTGTTAGGGTTAGGGTTAGGATTAGGGTTAGGGTTACAGCTATGGCTAGAGTTAGCGTTAGGTTTAAGGACAGGGTTAGGGTTAGGGTTAGGGCTAGGGTTAGGGTTGGGGTTAGGGCTAGTGCCAGGGCTAGGCTAGGGTTATAGTTAGGGTTCTGGTTAGGGCTAGTGCTACGTATAGTTTTAGGTTTAGGTTTAGGTTTAGGTCTAGGGCTAGCGTTAGGTTCAGGGCTAGGGTTAGAGTTTAGGCTAGGGATAGGGATAGGTCTAGTGTTAGGGTATGGGCTAGGGTTAGGGTTAGGGCTAGGGCTAGGATTAGTGTTAGGGTTCGGGTAAGGGTTTGGGCTAGGGCTAGGGTTAGGTTTCCGGTTAGGGCTAGGGCTAGGGCTAGGGTTAGGGTTAGGGTTAGGGCTAGGGACAGGGCTAGGGCTAGGTTTAGGGTTAGGGTTAGGATTAGGGCTAGGGCTAGTTTAGGGTTAGAGTTTGGGTAAGGGTTATGGTTAGTATTAGGGTTAGGGTTATGGCTTGTTCTAGGGTTTGGGTTAGAGTTAGGGTTAGCGCTAGGGCTAGGGATAGGGCTAGGGTTAGGGTAGTGTTAGAGCTAGGTTTAGGTTTAGGGTTAGGGTTAGGGCTAGGGCTATGGCTATGGCGAGGGTTAGGGTTAGGGTTTGGGTTAAGGCTAGTGCTATTGTTAGGGTTAGGGTTAGGATTAGGGTTAGGGTTAACAGCTATGGCTAGGGTTAGGGTTAGGTTTAGGGACAGGGTTAGGGTTAGGGCTATGGTTAGGTTTAGGGTTAGGGCGAGTGCCAGGGCTAGGCTAGGGTTTGGTTAGGGTTCTGGTTAGGGCTAGGGCTAGGTATAGGTTTAGGTTTAGGTTTAGGATTAGGTCTAGGGCTAGCGTTAGGTTCAGGGCTAGGGTTTGAGTTTAGGCTAGGGATAGGGATAGGTCTAGTGTTAGGGTATGGGCTAGGGTTAGGGTTAGGGCTAGGACTAGGATTAGTGTTAGTGTTCGGGTAAGGGTTTGGGCTATGGCTAGGGTTAGGGTTAGGGTTAGGGCTAGGGCTAGGGCTGGGGCTAGGGTTACATTTAGTGCTAGGGATAGGGCTAGGGTAAGCGTTAGGATTAGTGCTAAGGTTAGGGCTAGGCCTAGGTTTAGGTTTAGGAACAGGCTATGTTTATGGTTAGAGTTAGGGTTAGGGTTAGGGTTACGGTTAGGATTAGGGCTAGGGTTAGGTTTAGGGTTAGGGTTAGGTTTAGGGCTACATTATGGTTAGTGTTAGGGTTAGTGCTAGGGCTCGGGCTAGGGTTAGGGTTAGGGTTAAGGCTAGTGCAAGGGTTAGGTTTAGGGTTAGGTCTATGGCTAGGGCCAGGGCTAGGGTTAGGGTTAGAGTTTGGGCTAGGGACAGGGCTAGGGCTAGGGTTAGGGTTTGGTTTAGGGTTAGGTTTAGGGTTAGAGTTAGGTCTAGGGCTAGCGTAAGTTTTAGTGTTCTGTTTAGAGTTTGGGCTGGGCTAGAGTTAGGTCTAGGATGAGGGTTAGGTTTAACGCTAGGGCTTGGGTTAGGATTAGTGTTAGGTTTAGGGCTATGGCGAGGGCTAGGATTAGGGTTAGGGTTAAGGCTAGTATTAGGTTTAGGGTTTGGGTTAGGGCTAGGGCCACAGCTAGGGCTTGGGTTAGGGTTAGGGTTAGGGTTAGAGCTAGGGCTACGACTATAGCTAGGGTAAGGGTCCGGGTTTAGGTTCGGTTTTGCGCTAGGTCTACGGTTAGTGCTAGGGTTAGGGTGAGGGTTTTGACTAGTGCTAGGTTTAGGGTTAGGGTTAGGGCTAGTGCTAGGCCTAGGGATAGCGTTAGGGATAGGGTTCAGGTTAGGGTTAGGGCTAGGGTTAGGGCTAGGGCTAGGGTTAGGGTTAGGGTTAAGGCTAGGGTTAGGTTTAGGGTTAGGGTTAGGGTTAGGTTTAGGTTTAGGGTTAGGGATAGGTCTAGGGCTTGGGTTAGGATAGGGTTAGGCCTATATTTAGCGTTAAGGTTAGGGTTAGGGCTAAGGCTAAGGCTAGGGCTAGGGCTAGGTCTAGGGTTAGGGTTAGAGTTAGGTTTAGGGTTAGTGTTAGGTTTAGGGTTAGTTTAGGGTTAGGGTTAGGGCTAGGGTTAGGTTGAGGGGAAGGGTTAGGTTCAGGGCTACATTATGGTTAGTGTTAGGGTTAGCGCTAGGGCTCGGGCTAGGGTTAGGTTTAGGGTTAGCGCTAGGGCTTGGGCTAGGGCTAGGGCTAGGGTTAGGGTTAGAGCTAGGGCTAGGGCCATGGCTAGGGCTAGGGTTATGGTTTGGGTTAGGGTTAGGTTTAGGGTTAGGTCTAGTGTTAGGGTATGGGCTGGGTTTAGCGTTATTGCTAGGGCTATGATTAGTGTTAGTGTTCGGGTAAGGGTTAGGTCTAGGGCAAGTGTTAGGGTCAGCTTTAGGGCTAGGGCTAGTGTTAGTTTTAGGGTTCGGGTTAGGGTTTGGGTAGGGCTAGTGTTAGGGTTATGGTTAGGGTTAGGTTTAGGTTTAGGTCTAGGGCTAGTGCTAGGGTTAGGTTTAGGGCTAGGGCTAGGGCTAAGGTTAGGGGTATGCCTATGTTTAGGTTTAAGGACAGGACTACTTTTAGGGTTCGAGTTAGTGTTAGGGTTAGGGTTTAAGTTAAGGTTAGGTTTAGGGCTAGGGCTAGGGCTATGGTTAGGGTTAGGTTTAGGGCTCGGGCTGGAGTTTGGTCTAGGGTTAGGGTTTAGTTTATGGCTAGGGCCAGGATTAGGGTTAGGGTTAGGGCTAGGGCTAGGGCTAGGGCTAGGGTTAATTTTAGGGTTAGGTTTAGGGCTAGGATTATGTTTAGGGTTAGGGCTAGGGCCATGGTTATGTTTAGGGTTAGGGCTAGGGCTAGAGCTAGGGCTAGGGTTAGGGTTAGGGTTAGGGTTAGGGCTAGGGACAGGGTTAGGGCAAGGGACAGTGCTAGGGCTAGGTTTAGGTTTAGGGTTAGGATTAGGTCTAGGGCTAGTTTAGGGTTAGAGTTAGGGTTAGGGTTAGGGTTAGGGTTTTGGCTTGTTCTAGGGTTTGGGTTATTGTTAGGGTTAGCGCTAGGGCTAGGGTAGGGTTAGAGCTAGGGTTAGAGCTAGGGTTAGGTTTAGGATTAGGGTTAGGGCTAGGGCTATGGCTATGGTTTGGGTTAGGGTTAAGGTTTGGGTTAAGGCTAGTGCTATTGTTAGGGTTAGGGGTAGGATTAGGGTTAGGGTTAACAGCTATGGCTAGGGTTAGGGTTAGGTTTAGGGACAGGGTTTGGGTTTAGGGTTAGGGTTAGGGTTAGGTTTAGGGCTACTGCCAGGATTGGCTAGGGTTGTGGTTAGGGTTATGGTTAGGGCTAGGGCTAGGTTTAGGTTTAGGTCTAGGGCTAGCATTAGTTTTAGGTCTAGGGTTAGAGTTTGGGCTAGGGATAGGGATAGGTCTAGTGTTTGGGGATGGTCTAGGGTTAAGGTTAGGGCTAGGGATAGGGTTATGGTTAGGGTTAGGTCTAGGGCTAGGGTTAGTGTTAGGGTTCGGGTTAGGGTTTGGGCTAGGGGTAGGGTTTGGGTTAGAGTTAGGGCTAGGGCTAGGGTTAGTGTTAGGGTTAGGGCTAGGGCTAGGGCTAGGGTTAGATTTAGTGCTAGGGCTAGGGCTAGGGCTAGGGTTAGGATTAGTGCTAAGGTTATTGCTAGGCCTAGGTTTAGGTTTAGGGACAGGCTATGTTTATGGTTAGAGTTAGGGTTAGGGTTAGGGCTAGGTTAGGGTTAGAGTTAGGGTTAGGGTTAGGGTTAGGGTTAGGGCTAGGGCTAGGGTTAGGTTTAGGGTTAGGGTTAGGTTTAGGGTTAAGGTTAGGGCTACGTTATGGTTAATGTTAGGGTTAGCGCTAGGGCTCGGGCTAGGGTTTGGATTAGGGTTAGGGCTAGTGCTAGTTTTAGGTTTATGTTTAGGTTTAGGGCTAGGGCTAGCATTAGTTTTAGGGCTAGGGTTAGAGTTTGGGCTAGGGGTAGGGTGAGGTCTAGTGTTAGGGTACGGGCTAGGGTTAGGGTTATTGCTAGGGATAGGGTTATCATTAGGGTTAGGTCTAGGGCTAGGGTTAGTGTTAGGGTTCCGGTTAGGGTTTGGGCTAGGGGTAGGGTTTGGGTTAGAGTTAGGGCTAGGGCTAGGGTTAGGTTTAGGGCTAGGGCTAGGGCTAGGGCTATGACTAGGGCTAGGGCCTGGGTTAGGGTTAGGACTAGGGTTAGGGTTAGTCCTAGGAATATGGTTAGGTACAGGGCTATGTTTAGGGTTAGAGTTTGGGTTAGGGTTAGGTTTAGAGTTAGGGTTAGTTTAGGGCTAGGGCTAAGGTTAGGGTTATGGTTAGATTTAGGGCTAAGGCTAGAATTTGGTCTAGGGTTAGTGTTAGGGTTATGGGTAGGGCAGGGCTTGGGTTAGAGTTAGGGTTAGGGCTAGGGCTATCGCTAGGGCTAGTGCTAGGGTTTAGTTTTAGGTTAGGGTTAGGGCTAGGGTTATGGTTAGGTTTAGGGCTACGGCTATGGTTAGGTTTAGGGTTAGGGCTAAGGCTATGGCTAGAGCTAGCATTAAGGTTAGTGTTCGGGCTAGGGACATGCTAGGGCTAGGTGTAGGATTAGGGTTAGGATTAGGGCTTGGGGTTGTTACGGTTAGATTATGGTTAGGGTTAGGGTTAGGGATAGGGTTAGGGTTAGGGCTAGGGCTAGGGTTAGAGTTAGGGCTAGGGTTAGCGTTAGGGTTTGGGTTAGGTCTAGGGTTAGGTTTACGGTTAGGTTTAGGGTTAAGGTTCGGGTTGGGGTTAGGTTTAGGGCTAGTGCTATTGTTAGGATTAGGGTTAGGGTTAGGGTTACAGGTATGGCTAGGGTTAGGGTTAGGTTTAGGGACAGGGTTAGGGTTATCGTTAGGGTTAGAATTACGGCTAGAGCCATGGCTAGGCTAAAGTTATGGATAGGGTTATGTGTAGGGCTAGGACTAGGTTTAGTTTTAGGTTCAGGTTTAGGGCTAGTACTAGGGCTAGCGTTAGATTTAGGGCTAGTGTTAGAATTTGGGCTAGGGTTAGTGATAGGTCTAGTGTTAGGTTACGGGCTAGGGTTAGGATTAGGGCTAGGGATAGGTTTAGGGTTAGAGTTAGGTCTAGGGCAAGTGTAGGGATAGGGTTAGAGTTGGGCTAGGGTTAGTTTTTGGTTTCGGGTTAGGGTTTGGGCTAGGGCTAGGGTTAGGGTTAGGATTAGGGCTACGGTTATGGCTAGGCCTAGGTTTAGGTTTAGGGACAGGTCTAGGTTTAGGGTTATAATTAGGGTTAGGGTTAGGGTTAGAGTTAGGGTTAGGGTTAGGGCTAGGTTAGGGCAAGAGTTAGGGTTAGGGTTAGGGTTAGCGGTAGGGCTAGGTTTAGTGTTTGGGTTAGGGCTAGGGCTAAGGCTAAGCCTAGCGTTAGTGTTAGGGTTAATGTTTAGGGCTAAGGTTAGGTCTAGTGTTAAGGCAAGGGTTATGGTTAAGTTTAGGGCTAAGGCTAGGGCTAGGGTTAGGGTTAGGGCTAGGGAGAGGGCTAGGGCTAGGTTTAGGGTTAGGGTTAGGGTTAGGGCTAGGGCTAGGTTAGGGTTAGAGTTAGGGTTAGCGTTAGGGTACGGTTAGTGTTAGTGTTATGGCTTGTTCTATGTTTGGGGTTAGTGTTAGGGTTAACGCTAGGGCTAGAGCTAGGGTTAGGATTAGGGCTACGACTAGGGTTAGGTTTAGGGTTAGTGTTAGAGTTTGTGCTACGGTTATACTCAGGTCTATGGTTAATGTATGGGCTAGGTAGGGTTAGGGCAAGGACCAGGGCTTGGGCAGGTTTGGGTTAAGGTTAGTGTTACGGTTAGCGTTAGGGTTAGGTGTAGGGACAGGGTTAGGGTTATCATTAGGGTTAGGATTAGGACTAGGGCCAGGGCTAGGCTAGGGTTATGGTTAGGTTTATGGTTAGGGCTAGGGCTAGATTTAGTTTTATGTTACGGTTTAAGGCTAGGGCTAGTGTTAGGTTTAGGGCTAGGGTTAGAGTTTGGGTTAGGGTTAGGGTTAGGTCTAGTGTTGGGGTGTGGGCAAGGGTTAGGGTTAGGTCTGATGATAGGGTTAGGGTTAGGTTTAGGTCTAGTGCTAGGGCTAGGGTTAGTGTTAGGCTTCGGGTTCGGGTTAGGGTTTGGACTAGGGCTAGTGTTAGTGCTCGGGTTAGGGTTAGGCCTAGGTTAGGGTTAGGGACAGGGCTAGGTTTAGGGTTAGCGTTAGGGTTAGGTTTAGAGTTAGGGATAGGTTTAGGGCTAGGGCTAGGGCTACAGTTAGGTTTAGGGTTAGGGTTAGGGTTAGGGCAAGGCCTAGGCTTAGGGTTAGGGTTAGGGCTAGGGCTAGGGCTAGGGCTAGGGCAAGGGTTAGGGTTAGGGTTAGGGCTAGGCCTAGGCTAGAGTTAGGTTTAGGGCTAGGGCTAGAGCTAGGGCTAGGTTTAGGTTTAGGGTTCGGGTTAGGGCTAAGGCCAGGTCTAGGGCTAGGTTTAGGTTAGAGCTAGGGCCATGGTTAGGGTGGGGTTAGGTCTAGGGCTATGGTTAGAGTATGGGCTAGGGTTTGGGTTAGGGCTATTTTTAGTGTTAGGTCTAGGGCTAGGGCTATGGTTAGGGATAGGGTTCAGGTTAGGTTTAGGGCTAAGGCTAGGGTTAGGATTAGGTTAAGGCTAGGACTAGGCTTAGGGGTTGGTTAGGGCTAGGGCTAGGGCTAGGGCTAGGTCTAGGGCTAGGGCTAGGGCTAGAATTAGGATTAGTGTTAGGGCTAAGGCCAGGGCTAGGGCTAGGTTTAGGGTTCGAATTAGGGTTATGGTTATGGTTAGGGTTAGGTTTAGGGTTAGGGACAGGGACAGGGCTAGGGCTAGGTTTAGGATTAGAGTTAGGGTTAGGGTTAGGGTTAGTGTTAGGGTTAGGGTTATGGCTTGTTCTAGGGTTGGTGTTGACGTTACGGTTAGCACTAGTGCTAGTTCTATGGTTAGGATTAGGGCTAGGAGTAGCGTTAGCTTTAGGGCTAGGGTTAGAGTTTGGACTAGGGTTAGGGTTAGGACTAGTGTTAGGGTATGGACTAGGTTTAGGGTTATTGCTAGGGATAGGGTTAAGGTTAGGTTTAGGGTTAGGTCAAGGCAAGGTTTAGGGTCAGGGTTAGGGCTAGGGTTAGTGTTAGGGTTCGGGTTAGAGTTCGGGCTTTGGCTAGTGTTAGGGTTAGTGTTAGGGCTAGGGTTAGATTGAAGGCTAGGGCTAGCGCTAGTGTCAGGCTAGGGCTAAGGTTAGTACTAGGCCTATGCTTAGGTTTAAGGACAGGGCTAATTTTAGGGTTCGAGTTAGTGTTAGGGTTAGGGTTAGAGTTAGGGTTTGGAATCGGGCTAGGGCTAGGGCTAGGGTTAGGGTTAGTTTTTGGGCTCGGGCTAGAGTTTGGTGTAGGGTTAGGGTTAGGTTTATGGCTAGGGCTAGGATTAAGGTTAGGGTTATTGCTAGGTAGGGCTAGGGCTAGGGTTAATTTTAGGGTTAGGTTTAGGGCTAGGATTATGTTTAGGGTTAGGGCTAGGGCTATGGTTAGGTTTAGGGTTAGGGCTATGGCTAGGGCTAGGGCTAGGGCTTGGGTTAGGGTTAGGGCTAGGGACAGGGCTCGGGCTAGGTTTAGGGTTAGGGTTAGGATTAGGGCTAGGGCTCGTTTAGGGTTAGAGTTAGGGTTAGGGTTATGGTTAGTATTAGGGTTAGGGTTATGGCTTGTTCTAGGGTTTGGGTTAGAGTTAGGGTTAGCGCTAGGTCTAGGGCTACGGTTAGGGTAGTGTTAGAGCTAGGTTTAGGTTTAGGGTTAGCATTAGGGCTAGGGTTATGGCTATGGCGAGGTTTAGGGTTAGGGTTTGGGTTAAGCCTAGTGCTATTGTTAGGGTTAGGGTTAGGATTAGGGTTAGGGTTACAGCTATGGCTAGGGTTAGGGTTAGGTTTAGGGACAGGGTTAGGGATAGGGTTAGGGTTAGGTTTAGGGCTAGTGCCAGGGCTAGGCTAGGGTTATGGTTAGGGTTCGGGTTAGGGCTAGGGCTAGGTATAAGTTTAGGTTTAGGTTTAGGTTTAGGTTTAGGTTTAGGTTTAGGTTTATGTTTAGGTCTAGGGCTAGCGTTAGGTTCAGGGCTAGGGTTAGAGTTTAGGCTAGGGATAGGGATAGGTCTAGTGTTAGGGTATGGGCTAGGGTTAGGGTTAGGGCTAGGGCTAGGATTAGTGTTAGTGTTCGGGTAAGGGTTTGGGCTAGGGCTAGGGTTAGGGTTAAGGTTAGGGCTAGGGCTAGGGCTGGGGCTAGGGTTACATTTAGTGCTAGAACTAGGGCTAGGGTAAGGGTTAGGATTAGTGCTAAGATTAGGGCTAGGCCTAGGTTTAGGTTTAGGAACAGGCTATGTTTATGGTTAGAGTTAGGGTAAGGGTTAGGGCTAGGTTAGGGTTAGAGGTAGAGTTAGGGTTAGGGTTATGGTTAGGGTTTGGATTAGGGCTAGGGTTAGGTTAGGGTTAGGGTTAGGTTTAGGGCTACATTATGGTTAGTGTTAGGGTTAGCTCTAGGGCTTGGGCTAGGGTTAGGGTTAGGGTTAGGGCTAGGGCAAGGGTTAGGTTTAGGGTTAGGGCTATGGCTAGTGCTAGGGCTAGGGTTAGGGTTAGAGTTTGGGCTAGGGACAGGGCTAAGGCTAGGGTTAAGGTTTGGCTTAGGGTTAGGTCTTGGGTTAGGTTTAGGGTTAGAGTTAGGTCTAGGGCTAGCGTAAGGTTTAGGGTTATGTTTAGAGTTTGGGCTAGGTCTAGGGTTAGGTCTAGGATGAGGGTTAGGTTTAACGCTAGGGCTTGGGTTAGGATTAGGGTTAGGTTTAGGGCTATGGCTAGGGCTAGGATTAGGGTTAGGGTTAGGGCTAGTGTTAGGTTTAGGGTTTGGGTTAGGGCTTGGGCCACGGCTAGGGCTTGGTTTAGGGCTAGGGTTAGGGTTAGGGTTAGTTTTAGGTTTAGGGTTAGGTTTAGGGCAAGGGCTAGGGCTAGGGTTATGGTTTAGTTTAGGATTAGGGTTAGAGCTTGGGCTACGACTATAGTTAGGGTAAGGGTCCGGGTTCAGGTTCGGTTTCGGGCTAGGGCTACGGTTAGTGCTAGGGTTAGGGTGAGGGTTTTGACTAGTGCTAGGTTTAGGGTTAGGGTTAGGGCTAGTGCTAGGCCTAGGGATAGCGTTAGGGATTGGGTTCAGGTTAGGGTTAGGGCTAGGGTTAGGGCTAGGGCTAGGGTTAGGGTTAGGGTTAAGGCTAGGGTTAGGTTTAGGGTTAGGGTTAGGGTTACGGTTAGGTTTAGGGTTAGGGGTAGTGCTAGGGCTTGGGTTAGGATTAGTGTTAGGCCTAGGGCTATATTTAGCGTTAAGGTTAGGGTTAGGGCTAGGGCTAAGGCTAGGGCTAGGTCTAGGGTTAGGGTTAGAGTTAGGGCTAGGGCTCTGGTTATGTTGAGTGTTAGGGCTAGTACTATGGCTAGGGCTACCGTGAGGGTTAGGGTTAGGGCTAGGGCCAGGACTATGGCTAGGGTTAGGGTTAGGGTTAGGTGTAGGGCTAGGGCTAGTTTTAGTGTTAGGGTTAGGGTTAGGGCTAGGGCTTGGGTTAGGATTAGGGTTAGGCCTAGGGCTATATTTAGGGTTAGGGTTAGCTTTAGGGCTAAGGCTAAGGCTAGGGCTAGGTTTAGGGTTAGAATTAGGGCTAGGACCAGGTCTAGGGCTAGTGTTAGGCTGAGGGTT